>JAJAGP010001242.1:81525-215650 GCA_025084515.1 Ancistrus triradiatus
ATATACATACACACACACACATACATACATATATACACACACACACATATACATATATACATACACACACACACACACGGTGGTGCTTGAAAAGTTTGTGACCCCTTTAGAATTTAATATATTTCAGCATAAATATGACCTAAAACATCATCCGATTTTCACACAAGTCCTAAAAGTACAAAAAGGGAACCAAATGAGTTAAACAAATGAGACAAAAATATTATACTTGGGTTATTTATTTATTGAGGAAAAATATCCAATATTACATATTAGTGAGTGGCAAAAGTATGTGAACCTCTTGGATTAATAACCTCTTGGATTTATAGGTTAATTTGAAGGTGAAATTAGACTCAGGTGTTTTCAATCAATGGGATGACAATCAGGTGCGAGTGGGCACCCTGTTTTATTTAAAGAACAGGGATCTATCTCTTCACAGCACATCTGTGGAAGTGTATCATGGCACAAACAATGGAGATTTCTCTGAGGACCTCAAAATAATAGTTGTTGATGTTCATCAGGCTGGAAAAGGTTATAAAAACCATCTCTAAAGAATTTGGACTCCACCAATCCACAGTCAGACAAATTGTGTACAAATGGAGGAAATTCATGACCATTGTGGACGAGGTTACAAAGGACCCCAGGGTAACTTCTAAGCAACTGAAGGAATCTCTTACGTTGGCTAATGTTAATGTTCATGAGTCCACCATCAGAAGAACACTGAACAACAATGGTGTGCATGGCAGGGTTGCAAGAAGAAAGCCACTGCTCTCCAAAAACAACATTTCTGCTCATTTGCAGTTTGCTAAAAATCACGTGGACAAGCCAGAAGGCTATTGGAAGAATGTTTTGCGGATAGATGAGACCAAAATAGAAGGTTCTGGTTTAAAAGAAAATTGTTATGTTTATAGAAAGGAACACACTGCATTCCAACATAAAAACCTTATCCCATTTGTGAAACATGGTGGTGGTAGTATCAAGGTTTGGGCCTGTTTTGCTGCCACACCAGATACTGAAAGCAAAGGTTCACATACATTTACCACTAAATATGTAATATTGGCTCATTTTCCTCAATAAATAAATGACCAAGTATAATATTTTTGTCTCATTTGTTTAACTGGGTTCTCTTCATCTACTTTTAGGACTTGTGTGAAAATCTGATGTTGTTTTTGGTCATATTTATGCAGAAATATAGAAAATTCTAAAAGGTTCACAAATTTTCAAGCACCACTGTGTGTGTGTGTGTGTGTGTGTGTGTGTACAGGGCAAAAGTCTTAGGCCACCATTAGATTTCCTGTTTAAGCAACAGTAAGCTTATAATGACCATTTGTAACATATTGTTGATGATTAGACCCAAAATTTCTAAATTGGATTTGTCACAAACACATACTATTTTCCACTGATCTTCATTCCAATCTTTGTGAGCTTTCTGAAAAAGCCGTTTCTGCTACCCTTCCAAAAACACTATTCTTGATCAAGTCACATTAACGTCACATCATAGCTGCTTTTCTGGTTTTTGTTCATTTTTTAATACTGCATACAAATTTCCTCTATTTTCTGGTTAGATTGGGTCATTATACCATTGATAAAACAATGGTGTATATATATATATATATATATATATATATATATCTCAAGTCAGCCATAAATAAAAGCCATTTTTTAATAGTAAGAAGTAGTTTTTTTAATTTAGATTTATTAATTTATAAGCACCCTTCAAATTCACACTCAAGGAAACTTTACAATTAAAAGAAGAATAACAGTTATATAGTGAAAGAAAAATTGACAGGATATACACAATGTAATAAAAAATAACACACAGAGCAAGGCAAACCCTATAAGAGCATTAAGATCAAAAGAATAAAACTACAGATTCAGAAAAGCAATCTTAAACAGATAAGTCTGTAACAATATGGCCCTGATCTAGTATTACTGCTTCTTCTGCAAATGCTCCCTAGGGTCTAAACAACAAATATTGTCTTAGATGGGTGACCTTTTTGTAAATCTTACATATCTATTGGCATACACCCATGGAGGACAGACAGACCTTGCTCGAGCATGACATGATCCCAGTCTATCTGGTTGAGGGAACATGCATTTTGTATGTGGATTGATAGGTCTGGGCTTTGTCTGGCTATCACATTCCCCTTTGGAAGGACTTCAAAAGGGAAGTGGCGGGAGATGTTCCGTTGTACGCAGGCAACCTGGAAAGCCATTGGCTGTTGTCAGCCTTGGTGGCCTGTCATCATATGAAGAGACGGTGATGCAAAGTCAGGGGATCATGCCTTGCTCTGGCTGGCTGGCACATAGCCAGGCACGAAAACACCCAGCTGATCCTCCGCCAATAGACAGGGCACTGCTACATCCCTATTTCTAGAAACACGTGGCAATCATGAAGGCACAGTTTGTGCTTTATTGGGGTTAGAGCAGTGGAGATGCAAGAGACCTATAGTTATAGTTATAGGGTTATTATTAGAGCCACAGCAATACAGGGAAATAGACCTATTGTTTCGTTGTCTTCACTTTTGAGTTGGTAAACGCACAAAATTTGGCAGACAGTTACATCCTTGACTCCCATGCTCAGATGCTTGACCTTGGTTCTGGCCTGGAGATGCCATAGAGCCACGATATGTCATTGAATGTCATTGAGCCAGGTGATATCTAGAAGGTTAACCTAACTGACATCATTTCTGCTATACAGTGGTACCTCGATTCTTGTCGTTAATTCGTTCCAGGCCCCCAGAAAATCCACACTGTATAAGGCATTAATGGAGTTGTATTGTACAGGTGCTCCCTGATTTATGATGGGGGATACGTTCAGACAAATCCATCATGAGTTAAATGTGTCATGAACCCATGAGTTTAATCTAGTCTATAATGTATCCTAAAGCTTATTTTATAATACAGTGTTGAAAATCTCATGTAATTTAGCGAGTAATGGATTGACAGTGAAAAGTAAAAGCAAAACACTTACTCTATTGGTGAACTAACTGTTCAGCCTGAAAGTGATCTGGAGGATTCAGTCCTTGACTTCCTTTCAGTTGGCTTAAAAAAAATAAAAAATAAAATAAAATAAAAAAAACAACACATAGAGCAATACATCTTGATATTTATTTGTGATGTACTACATCGATTTTCATCTCAAAATACCGATTTTTTTGAAGGAAGGAAAATACGTTTGAATGGGATCGAAACTACAATCTCTCCTGCTGTAGTTGTCGCAGTACAGAGTTTTGACTCAATTTGTCCGCTGAATTATCATTGTGATGTATTAAGACGACTCCAGTTGTACACCGTAGCTTGTATTTCAGCAGTTTTTAGATTTTCAGTGGACTATGTGGAATATTGCGATATATCACAATATGTATCGTATCGCAATGTACCGTCACATAACTGTATCGTGACCCATGTATCGTAATGCGTATCGCCTCTTCCAATACCCACGAAGAGTTCCAATGGCAAAACGAGGATTTCGCGTCTCGTTACGCAAACCGGAAGGTATCAAGATCTGAATGTTGACTTGACACGGCTCAAATGTCCTAGCCTATTGGATATGATAGTCAACAGAGTTTTTTCACCAATCTCACCTATACAGCTGCCACATTGTTCATCTGATTCCTAAACCAACTAAACCTAAGCCAAAGGTGCGAGGGCCTGCCTTTGCCACTAACGACTATATTTTTAAAGGCCCTGATTTGTAAGACATTTAATTATTGGATTAAGCTTAGAAGACTTGCGGTCCCATTTCGATGAATGCAAGATGCCTGTATAAGACCTAATCAAATAAGTTTTTTGTTTTAAACTGAACCTATCGTGCCTTTTTTAAGGTGGGTAAAAAGCATCCAGTCGGTATGTCTTGATTGCCCTTTTGACATCTGAAAGTATGATAAGTGAAGTAACTCCGATCTCATTGTTGTTTTCTTTTTCTTTTCTTCTTTTTTGAGGGGGGTCTTTCCTCTTGGAAATAACGTCTCCACCCTTTGTAACACAGGGGTGGCTGGTCGGCCTTAGGATTAGGTCTACTTGGGTGAGGGGCAACGGGCAAGATGTGTGGGCATCCCGCCTGGCTTTTCCCACACATCTCTGTCAGATGTAAGTGAACCTTGACCCCTGTGAGTCCTCACCACTGCGGGATGAGACACCATTCAGTCGGTGGCTTCTTTTCAGTGCTGTGTCTAAACTAGGCTCACATTGTGACCAGCGCCCCTATTGTCTAGCCAGCAGGCGAGGTCAGGAGACTGGCCACTACAGGCCAAGACGAGACTTCTGAAAGCTCATTCACATCTGACCCCCATTCGAATGCTGAGTCATAAGGATCAAATGCTGGGAATCTGGGCTTTCCGCTCTCTTCAGTCATCCTTCAGATGAGAAACCACCAGCAGAATAAAATGACAAAGGATGGTTTAAGGACTGGTTTGTCTCAATATCACGGATTTATTTTGCAGAGCACTGCTAATTTTTGATAAGCATTTGAGAGGCCAATATCATGATCATTTCACTCTACATTACCTGTACTAGATACCAAATATATATTTTTTCTATTTCTGAAATAATCTTGCAATAAACAATACAATCCACTCCAAAGGCTTCATTTTGGTTTAAAGGTAGGTTTGGTTTTTTTATATGTCCCCCAGACAACAATCTGTTTTACGTGATTTCAATTGAATCATTCATTTGATATTTTTGTGCAAGTAACGTCCTTACTGGTCTCACTGTTCACTTGCTCATTAGCTCACGTTTGGACTAGAGACTTTTCTAAGTTGGCTGATGTGTTTTTTTGTCCAAGTTACTCGTTTGTGTTTGACTTTCTGCAACTTATTTGTACCAAGCTATAACTTTTGTTCATAACTATGTACCTGTCCTATTGTAAATAGTCCTCCTTTGTTTGTCCACCCACTACCTGTATATTCTCTCCAAACTACAACTATAATACCTGGTTGACATTCACTCATTGAGTCGCTGTTTCATCTGGCTGATCTATCAATGCATCTCTGACTTCAGTCATGGAAAAATATCAGGTCCATCATACTGTCCTCTTATTACGGTTTCCCCCTAGACAGGGCCGTACCAGTACCTTACTCTATGTTCTAGAATTGTCAAATTCCATAAATTATTTATGCATTAAAATGGCATAAGGGATGCCGTTTAGATGGTAGTGTCCCACTTGTGTTTTCATCTGTATCTCTGAAGCTTTTATGCATCATTTGGACACAGTTTTCTTGTGAAAATGCCCTTTACATTTATACTACTGTAGCATTGCGACTATGGTAATATTCGGTCAACGTCCTGTTTCACTGAAAGCAGTGCAGACTTTAAACGCTGCGTACCTGTACTGCAAAATTTTGATCCTCTAAATGAACCTACTGCGCAGAAATAACTTTGGTTCACTGAAATAAATTCAGGACTAAAGGGTTTAACCCAAAACCCACAGTTAGAGGATGCACTTTTTCTACAGAAAGGGCCAAAATTGCAAGACTTTTAATTAAGTTTCTAATGGTCCTAAAAACAAATCACTGAAAATTAGCAAAGACTAAGAAAATGCACTCCTGAGGTCTGTGCAACCATTTGCTCATTACTGCTCGTTGCTGTAGCGAACTGTGGCTGGGAAAGAAAGCTGGAAATGGAGAAATTCACCTGTAAACTCAAAACTCAAATTAACATTACTGGATGTTTAAAATTTTCCAAAAGATCTTTTATTTGTTTGTTGGTAATCTGCCATAGTCTACACCGGACTCATGTTTTGGCCTGGTCAGAATCCACATTTGGACCCTATGGAAGAGATTTGGTCTCACATTAAACACAAACTACATGGGGAAACATTCAACTACTTGTGAACTTCAAACCATTACCACTGAGTGGAACAAAACTGATTTTGCAGTTTAGTACAAAAACTTACATGCATATGGTAGAATTAAAGCAGTAACCATTTCCATGTGTGGTTGAAAAGCAATACCTTAAATAATCAGAGGCTCAGCTTCTGACAAGCATTATACCACAAGGATCACACAACGGTACAAATAATTAGACTTTTAAAAACTAGTGTTACTACTTAAATGCTTCTAAGAAATTGAGGCCAGCCTGTACAAACTTGTTTGTTTTGCATAGTTTAGTTAGACTCTTCAGCTTTCATTCCTTGTTCTAACAGTATTCACAGAGTCTGTCTGAACATTGTTGAGATGAACTACACATATTCTCTTGAAGAACAAGCAGTATAGGAGGACCAGACATTTATAGGGTTTTGTAGTGCAATGCGCACTTTGTCTGTAGTTGTATTTTGTCAGTCCTGAAGCCATCACCATGGTGGCACAGCGGCTGGAATTGTCACATCAACATCAACATTTAGAAGATTGAACATCTGAAATTTAGCAAACGCCCTTATCCACAGCGAATTAAAGCTGGTAGCTTACAATCCAAGTAATTGTGTGTTATAAGAGTCTTGCGAAAGGACCCATCAATGGAAGAAGTGGGATTTGAACCCTTATCCCTTGAGCTTCCAAATTAATATCTCTTATTGTAAGAAATAGCTCTAGTAATAATCAGGGGCGTTTCTAGACTACCTGTCATGCTGGGGTGCACATAAAATTTAGAGGGCAAAGATGGACCAATCAGTCAAAGGGGCACATTTGGGCAGAAAAAAGCCTGTTAAACATTTAATTTATTAAGTGATTAACACTAAAGTGGGTGTTACTCTGCCATGGATGAGAAATGAACAAATTAACACTAAAGACTTTTTATTTTTTGAATTAACCTAAACATATGACTATGAGCTATCTTTATCTGCAGCATGACTGACTTTCTTTGAAATATTTGCTGATGTCCATTACTAGGTGAGAAAACAGAAGAAACTGGCTATGACTGAAACGATGGCCACTCAAGCTTTTGAAGAGATGCTGGGGCATCATGGGAAATGTAGTGCCTGTAGTGAATTTGCATGGCATGCCTTGTAGTTCTGCTCAGCAATCCAGGACAGAATTGACTTTTTAAACCTTCCATTTTAGTGAGGAATAGCAGCAAGTGGGTCTGATGACGGCCCTTGTAATAACTTACTCGCCTGTGAATATAATTAAGGATCCACCCAAGTCAAAATGGTTAGTATTTGGAAAATGCGTGTATTATGCCCACCACTGAAGGAGCTGGGCCGTCTGCTTTAATGCCGTCTGATTTAATGTTGTCCCATCCAGCACATGCTAATACATGTGCCCCATGTTCTCTGGGCTTAGGCCTTGGAGCCTGCCACCCCTGAACGGAGATAAAACATGAAAAAGAAAAACGTAATGGAAGCCACTTCGATCCATGACGTGGTCACTGTACAACCATTTCATCCCTTTTGACTGAAGGTCTAAAACAGAGTGTTCCATACTGCTCATATTTTCCTGGAAGGTTCACCACCTGACAGTTTTTTTTTTCTACTTTCTTTCATTCATTGTGTGACCTCAGCTACATTAAAAGAGCCAGAAAGTCTGTGAGCCATGGAAGTGGCTTTGGAAGTCATTTGATCATCCCGATAGAGAGAGTAAAGGATAAATAAAAACGTTAAGGGTCGTAAAAAATAAATAAATAAATAAAGAAGCAGAGGTCAAGATCTTTACCGTCCAACAGGGAATATCTTCAGCACATCTTTTATGCACATTTAAAATCCCTGTGTATATGGAAAGTACATTATCACAGCCTTCAGACCTTAAGTGCAATAGCATTGTTCTGAAGGCTTGGAAGAGCCGCTAGCAGCGACCCTATGCCCCCTGAATCAGACTTATGTTGCCCTAGAGGGTGACTCCAACCAGGTAGTGGGTAAGCCAGCTTTAAGCAGAGAGTAAGCAGGGAGTCAGGACTCTTTGAACCGTTACTTGGGACCGCTCTTTTTAGGACTTACTCTGCCACCAGAGCAAAGCAGGACAGTAAATCTTCAGGCAGCATGGCCGAGTGCTGACTAAAGTCTTAATTCATTTTAACCAGCAAGATTCTGGCAAGTGTCCAGCAGGGTGCAGGATCTTATTGATCTTGGCTGTCTGCTAGCTCTCCTTCCAGGAGTATCAGCAACTACCTGGGAACGCAGCAACATTAAGTGCATCTCTTTGACTTTTCTGTCATTATTTACTCTTGCAGTGCATTTCCATTAGGGCTGCAACAAACCACTAGATTGATACCTTGGTTCTCGACGTTAATTCATTTCAGAAAGCTTGTCGAGAACTGAAAACGCCAAGCAAATACAAGCAAGAGTACAAGCAAGTTTTTACCATAAGGAATCATGTAAACTGAATGAATCTGCTGTTCACCCCCAGAAAACCCACATTGTATAAGGCGTTATATGCATTACTGGAGTTGTATGAGTTGTATTGTACAGGTGCTCCCTGATGTATGATGGGGATATGTTCTGACAAATCCATCATGAGATAAATGTATCATGAACCAATGAGTTTAATATAGTCTACACTGTATCACAGCAGAGCCTATTACACATTAACACTTACAGTAACCTACAGTTGGCCAAAATCATTAACACACGCTTATTTTATAATAAAGTGTTGAAACCTCATGTTATTTAGTGAGTAATGGATTGACAGTGAAAAGTAAAAGCAAAACACTTTCTTTTGGTGAACGGCAGGGTGTCTGCATAGCTGCTAAGCTAACGTCACTGAAAAGACAGTTTTCCCGACTTCGTGGGTGTCATTTCCTTTCCAGAAAGTTGTCCTTTCAGTTGGTTGTCATTACTAACCATTTTAGGACCCTTGAAGACTTATTTGCACTAAGAATAGAGCATTATAGGTCAAAATAAAGAGAAGCACGATAAACACACCGCAGATCTTAAATGAGCTATTGTGAATCTGAATCTCTGACTCAGTCTTTACATTCAGCTTGATTGTTTTTACATTTGCTAACTAAGTAAAGACAGATGAATACCTTATTAAAAAAATTCACTGTTCTAATGAAGCTCCCTGCCAGTACAAAAGATAACTACAACAAAACAAAGACAAAACAATCTATTTTTCCTGTCTAAACTGAAACCCAATGATGTGCAAAGTAGCAGCAATAAAATTCAACAAACCAAAATCAGTATCTCTAGCCTAAACTGTACTACATATCAGTCTCTCCAGGAAATACACAATACTCTACAGTTACAAGCACACAATAACAATCCCACACACTCACACTGTAGAGGCAAAATCTAAACATGCGCAATGGAATAGAACCATACCTTGCTGGCCGCACACAACCAAGACGGAATGAGTCCACTTGAAGAAACTCAAATTTCCAGAACAGGCAACGCAGTATCATCTTTAAAACACTTTAAACCTTTAAGTAAGTAAATCCCAACACAGCACTGCTAGTAGGATTTCACAACGGTCAAATGACCGGCATTCAACACTTCTACATACACAGTTCCTATGCATGCAGTTAATGCAAAGTAAGTCTAAAATTCATGAAAATAAAGTAAATCAAAATGTTAACAAACCATCTATGACAAAAATAATAAATATGGCAGTAAAAATACACGTGCTATTTGATTTGACCTTCTGTTTATGCCTCAGCATCCAGAGCTAAAAGACAGATTTTCTATTACAATTTATTATAATTCTTAAGACCTCAGTCGTTAAAGCAAATGAACATTAATCGGATGGTCATTAAAAGGTGCTTACCTGTACATATTCCTAAAAACAGTGTGCATTTAGTGCAATACCAGGAAAATGAACGCAAGACCTTTAGAGCGTTTGAGTTAGTCCATCTAGGTTATGTCATAATTCCTAAGCTTGCTCTTTTTGGGATTGGCTGTAGATATTAGAAGATAATCTAAAATTGTAAAGCTGCTTTGAGACAATGCTCCATTATAAAAAGCACTATATACTAAATAAAAAAAATTAAAAACAGGTCACTACTACGCTCGATGGATGTGTAACATCACCCTTAGTAATTCATGGTTATAATATACACAGGTTCAACCTGATTTATGATGGGGATAATATTCCAACAAATCCATCTTAAGTTGAAATCATTGTAAATCTACGTGTTTAATATTTATACCACATATATCATAGAGTAAGCTACATTAAACACGTTTAAAACACTGCCGCGACCATGACTTTTCCTCACTACATTTCCCAGCGCTCATCACTCCTGCCACGTGACTCCCTACGTCACGCACTGCAGAGTGCTGGAGAGTATCGTAGCACCTAGTGTACATTAAACATGCTTAAAACACTTCCATTAAACTACAGTTGGGCATTAACATAAGCTTATTTTATGATTAAGTATTGAGTATTGAGCATGTAATTTACTGAATATTGTACTAAAAGTGAAAAACAAAAATGATTATTGCGCAACCACAAATTTCCTCACTACATTTCCCAGCGCCCTACGTCACGCACTGCCAACTTCCTCGTCGGAATGCGTAATGAGTACTGTACTGCATATCTCTTGCCTGATAAAATTCAAAGTTTCTGCTGAATGTCTATTTATGTTTATTATCGGATTCTCATCATAAAATCAAAATATCATAAGTCATACCATCGTAAAATGGGAACTAGCTGTACTCACCGGACAAAAAATTTGTCACCTGTGACTGAAACGTACCTAATAGTTTGTAATATCTCCAATTTCCTACAAACTGGGATTTTTGCCACTGCTGGAAGACCCGTATGACCGTACGCTTAGATAGACCTGCACACCATGACCCGTGGCACACCCAAGTGCAATCACTCCTTTTCCCCCCAGTCATTAACATCTGCTTTGCGACCCATTTCCAACACATCGGATGAGACACTCGCTGCACTGTACCACCTCTTCCCAATCTGTGAATACCATCCCACACCCTGCATAGCCCGATCACCCACGTGCAGCACCATCTGCAACAGCCTGAAGTTACTACCACCTTGTAATAGTTTTACACAATTATTTGTTCACCACTAGTCAAATGACATGCTGATTTCTGATTAAGTTCTGAGACCTTAATAAAACAAACTAGTGCACCCTCTGGAAAGGAGGCCAGACATTTGGCTCAAACATTTGCATGAAGCTATATCAGATCTTTTTAAAAACAGTAACATGAACCCAGAAATGCTAATGTAACTCATTTAACCATTTCTCAGAGCCTGTACGGAGTTTCACCATTGCACCCTGAAGGAAAACCTTCTTAAGATCTTCGCAAACCATTAAGCCTGGGGTTCAGTAGTCATTGCATAAAGTGCTGTAATGGTGTGGATACAATTCACAGTTTACATGCTTTCAAGAGCAGCAGGTCAAGTAGAATTTACTGTAGCTCTTTTGGCCAGATGGCTCCACAGGGATAGTAGTGTGGTTTCTGGCCAATGGCCCACTGGTGCTGGCTTGCTCCATTCAGCTCATGCAATGGCAATCCCTCCACAGACATACTGTGTCATACTACATCACTCATACACAACGGCGCTGCCAGGGATTTCAGGACCCGTGAAAAGATATCACACCAGGCTCCCCCACCCCACAGACCCAGGCCATGCCAACCTTGAAAATGTAACGTTGTGCATAGAGTGGCATTCGGTATTTGATACAAGGTTGATACCCTGTATAAGAAAAGTCTAATGACCATATTTTACTGGTTAAATGTACGTGGTTACCGCAGTTCTCCTGTAATTATTCATTCCAGAAGTTGTCGGAGTAAACAAAAAAGTACATTTTTCCATAAGGAACAAGTTAAACTTAATCTGCTCCAGGAACCCCAGGAAAACACTGTGAAGGTATTACAGTGGTGCTTGAAAGTTGTGAACCCTTTAAAATGTTCTATTATTCTGCATAAATAGACCTAAACATTGTCAGATTTCCTCACAAGTCCTAAAATTAGATAATGAGAACCCAGTTAAACAAATTATTAAAACAAATATTATACTTGGTCATTTATTTATTGAGGAAAATGATCCAACATTACATATTAGTGAGTGGCAAAAGTATGTGACCCTTTGCTTTCAGTATCTGCTTACTTATATGCGAACAACACTTTAAAATATATTGATTTGTTCGGGACATTAGAAATTTGGTTCAGGACAATGAACTTGCACTAATTGAACTATGAACTAATTTTAAATTACTTCACTTCACTCATTCACCTTCTTATCTTACTCTTGAACAGGGTCGTGGGAGAGCCAGTGCTTATGGCGGCATAGCGCACAAGACAGGAACAATCCTAAATAGGGCGCCAATCCATCGAAGGTCAATTGTATGCTAAATATTTTTAATAATAATAATAATAATAATAATACAATACATTTCCATTAGAAGACAGGAACAACTAATTTAGTATAAACAACTGCTCAAAACTTTGTCTGCACTGATTAAATGTCGGCTAGAAGATGAGTTAAATGCAAACACTCGAATGTTTTGTGAGGACATTATGTTAATTAACTAAAGTCAGCTAACGGTAATTCACTGTGGACTAAGCTAACCCACCCCTCACAGGCTACACTTACCTTTCTTTGTGCAAAACTGAGTGACGTACGGCCTCCATTTTCTTTCTCTATCATGTATTTGTTTCCTTTCGTGGCGTTTCTGGTAAGAGGTTTTATTTTTAAATGGAACATAATAATTGTCTCCAAATTCACAGTGCATCTCTCGAAAGTACAATTCACACCTGTTTTGAGGACGGACCGAACCATTTCATGTAATTAGAAAAACCGAGGGGGGGAATCAGGTGGGGTATGGGCTCTGGATGTTTACTGGATGTTTGCCAAATAACAAAAGAAAACGTTGTAATGTTTTAAATAAAATATTATATGACTGATATTTTAGAAAAAGTGTAATAGTTTAATATTGAAATAAAGCAATAAAAATAAACAGTTCTAATACTTTCTTTTCGGTCACAAGCCCTTAGAATCGTTCAAAGCCCCCCCATATACATAAGGTATGATCTTATGTGCACATACATACAATACATTATATAATAATGCAAACTTTTCATAGTACATACCTAAAAGTGCAAAAACCTTCCCAAAATGACAACTTTCATATATATTTCTGTAGATACATAATTTAAAAAATGCATTTGTTCTATTTTTACAGATCCCTGTTCTCTAAATACAACAGCCCACTCACGCCCCATTGATTGAAAACACGTGACTGTAATTTCACCTTCAAATGAACTGAAAATCCTACAGCTTCACATACTTTTGTAACACTGGATGCTTTCCCCTCAATAAATACATGGCTAAGTATAATAATAATAATAATAATAATAATAATAATAATAATAATAATAATAATAATAATAATAATAATAGGTCTTATTTGTTTAATTGGGTTCTCTTTTTCTACTTTTTGGGCTTGCATGAAAATGATGGTGTTTTAGGTCATATTTTAGCAGAAATATAGAGAATTCTAATGGCTTCACAAATATTCAAGTGTCACTGTATGTAAAGAGGTTTGAAATGTATCCCATTAACCCAAGCTGACCTATCAGATGTGATAGTAATATCTGTAGAGCAACTGGACACACTCAGCACAGTTTGCTGTCAATGGTGAGGCTTCCTTAAGTCAGGAATACCTCCTTTGGATGTGTGGTGGGTAATCAGCTGGCTGAACACAACTAAGCATTTATTGACAAGAAGTGAACATATTCCAGATAACATTTTTGAGTGAGACATCTTAGCATGTAGCTCAGTATATATTCTTTCTTGGATTTCTACCCCACAATGTCTGCTATCATATAGAAGTAAGCTGCTTTCTGTACTTGGCAAGACCATTCTTTAGTGTCTTTGAACCCTTGAAGAAATCAGTCTGAATGGTGTTATGGTAGCCACCTGCCTGTATTCTGTGAGGCTTACCATTACCACAGTAGCACTTGACTTCCAGTATTAATAACATTCTTGTAAACGTAGTGTTCTTTCCCTGTAGACAAGGAGGACACCTACGGTAGACACTGTTATATTCTCCAGATGACGACCTGTCACACAGCCAGACTGGCAGGAAAGTGCCGGCCTGAGGCAGCTACTGTTACCAAGACGGATTTGTTAACACTGTTTGGGTCAGCCAGGCCCAGAGCTGACACCCGCCAAAGTGACTTAATCTGTTATTAAACTCCTGTTACACTGTGATCGAGCCACAGCCCAGTGCCCCCTAAAGACTCTCCAGGAAGAAAGACGAGACAAAATCTTGTGACTCCATGCAGTGGGTCCTCATAAAATGGGACAGACACAATCCCAGATTAGTAACTGGTTAGCCACACTTAGCTATTACGGATGATGGAATAGAATTTAGTAGTAGTAAAATTTATTTATGCACATTGGTTAGGGATACTGGGAAAAACTGAAAAAAATTATGCTAAAAATAAAAAAGAGAGTCAGCTGGCAGTCAGCAAAGATGTATAATGAAGTATCTGTTTTAAACTATCTAAACATGTTACAGTTACTTTTGTTTGATTGACCAAAAGCAAAGTTTCTATAGCGTTGTTTTTAAGAGATTAAATTGTAAGATTAGGACTGTGGTAGACTAGCGGTTAGGGTACTGGACTATTGAGCAAAAGGTCCAGGGTTCAAATCCCACCTCTGCCAAGCTGCCACTGTTGGCTCCTTGAGCAAGGCCCTTAACCCACAATTGCTTGGATTGTAAGACTGCATCAATTGTTAGTTGCTCTGGATAAGGGCGTCTGCTAAATGCTGTAAATGTAAATGTAAAATTATTTAATATTATTTTTAATCTGTGTAGGATGCGAACATCACATCAGCATCAATGGTTATTCATGAAAGGAGCATGGTTATAACAATACCAGTCAGACACGCTTGTACTGGGGGCAATATAGAGCAACCGGTTAACCTAACACCCAGATTAAACCTGTATGGACATGGGGAGAACTCTGAACACCATTACACAAGTAAACCCCATGAGGTTGGCAGCTTTTGAAATACTGGTCACTGCTAGTCTAGCTCCAATAACCATGCCTCTTTTAAAGTCACTCAGATCACAAGATTTTCCCATTCTAATATGGATTCATCATTGACTGATCCACTGAAACCTTGCTTAATTGATTTTGGGGGCAGATATGTCTAGTAAAGTGGCTACTACAGTGGAAAGTTTGTGAACCCTTTAGAATATTCTATATTTCTGCATAAATATGACCTAAAACATCATCAGATTTTCACACAAATCTTAAAAGTAGATAAAGAGAACTCAATTAAAAGTTACAAATGAGACAAAATATTATACTTGGTCATTTATTTATTGAGAAAAATGATCCAATATTGCATATTAGTGAGTGGCAAAAGTATGTGAACCTCTAGGATTAGCAGTTAATTTGAAGGTGAATTTAAAGTCAGGTGTTTTCAATCAATGGGATGACAATCTGGTGTGAGTGGGAACCCTGTTTTATTTAAAGAACAAGGATCTATCAAAGTCTGCTCTTCACAACTAGTTTGTGGAAGTGTATCATGGCATGAACAAAAGAGATTTCTGAGGACCTCAGAAAAAGAATTGTTTTGATGCTCATTAAATTCTGGAAAAGGTTGCAAAACATCTCTAAAGAGTTTTTGACTCCACCAATCCACAGTCAGACAGATTGTGTACAGATGGAGGAAATTCAAGACCATTGTTACCCTCCCCAGGAGTGGTCGGACCAACAAAGATCATTCCAACAGCAAGGCGTGTAAATAGTTGGCAAGGTCAAAGGACCCCAGGGTAACTCTAAGCAAACTGAAGGCCGCGTCTCACATTGGCTAATGTTAATGATCATGGGGCCACCATGAGAAGAACCACTGAACAACACTGGTGTGAATGGC
The DNA here is from genome assembly GCA_025084515.1 of Ancistrus triradiatus. Lineage (NCBI taxonomy): Eukaryota > Metazoa > Chordata > Actinopteri > Siluriformes > Loricariidae > Ancistrus > Ancistrus triradiatus. The sequence continues at coordinate 97,251 of JAJAGP010001242.1, forward strand.
AAGCGTTAGAAGGAGAAAGCCACTGCTCTCTCCAAAAACAACATTGCTGCTCATCTGCAGTTTTGCTAAAGATCACATGGACAAGCCAGAAGGCTATTGGAAAGAATGTTTTTGTGGATGGATGAGACAAAATAGAACTTTTTGGTTTAAAATAAAAGGCATTATGTTTGGAGAAAGGGAAAGCACTGCCATTCCAGCATAAGACCCTTTAATCCCATCCCATGTGGAAACATTGGTGGTGGTAGTGTCGTGATTTGGGGCCCCTGGTTTGCTGCATCTGGGCCATACGGCTTGACCATCACTGATGAAACAATGAATTCTGAATTTATATCAAAGAATTCCTATAGGAAAATGTCAGGACATCTGTCCATGAAACTGAATCTCAACAGAAGGTGGGTCATGCAGCAAGACACAACCTAAGCCACACAAGTCATCATTTTACTAAAGAATGTTTTTTAGAAGAATCAAGTTAATGTAACTAAACGTTTCCTGTACACTTTTGATCAGTCCCTGCACACCGGCTTGGAGGAATTTTTAGCCCATTCCTCCATACGAACAGCTTCATCAACTTGGGATGTTGGTTTGTTTCCTCACATTAAACTGCCCTCACTTCAGGTCCTTTCCACAACATTTTGATTGGAGATTAAGGTCAGGACTTTGACTTTGGCCATTCCAAAACAGTTATTTGCTGCACAGGAGGGGCACAACACCAGATACTGAAAGTAAGGTTCACATACTTTTGCCACTCACTAATAATATTGTCGTAATATTGGCCTCATTTTCCTCAATAAATAAATGACCAAGTATAATATTTTCTGTCTCATTTGTTTAAAACGGGTTTCTCTTTTATCTACTTTTAGAATGTGTGAAAATCTGTTCTTGTTTTAGGTCATATTTATGCGGAAATATAGAAAATTCTAAAGGGTTCACAAACTTTCAAGCACCACTGTACATAATGTATATGTGTATGCAGTGTGATGTATTCAAAAAGGTACTGTATATCATTAATAAATTGGAAATACATTTACAGCATTTAGCAGACGCCCTCATCCTATACCTTACAATCCCAGTTGTGGGTTAAGTGCCCTGGTCAAGGACCCAACAGTGGCAGCTTGGCAGTGGTGGTTTGAAAGCACCTTCTGGTGCAAAGTTCAGTACTTTACAATGGCGTACAGTCAGGCCTTTCTAAACCTACAGAGAAGGGGTAACGTGTATGAAAAATATTATACAAGTATTTATTTCATGAATAAAGTAAAATCACTACGGGGGCTGGCTGATAAAGGGCTAACACCTTCTCGGCATATTGAAGAAGGTGCTACATATTCATCATTCATAAATAAACGTCACTGTCTGTGTGCATGCTAATTTGGTTAGGTAACGTCAAATGGCGAAGGAAATTTGCAATAATTTATAACAAAGGTCAGCCAAGACTACCTAGAAAGTAACAGACCATTTTCTGGCAAGATGCGGATTCTTGGATTTTGATTGGGTAGCAGAAGGGGTACTACACGCCACTGGTAGCTTACCGTTAGGCCACCACAGTCCCATATACTCCATATGTTATTATCTACAATGGATTGGTGCCCTATCTAGGGTTGTTCCTGCCATGCACCCTGTGCCTCCAGCTAGGCTTAAAGAGATAAGAAACTGAATGACTGAATGAATGTATTATTACATATTCTTTATCAAAGATGGTTGGTTTTCCCCGTGGTATAAAGTCCTAAGATTTAAAAATAAACCCTGAAAACCTACATAATCCAACAGAATGTAACCAAATCAAATATTTTGAAAATTAGACTTTGCTAATTAATCACAGTGTATGCAGTGCATACAAGATATCTGTAGGCTTAGTATCAAAGCCGTCAGCTTTTACATCTCTGTTGCCCTGACTGGAGTATTTTGTAATGGTCCTGACAGCTGTTTTTCCCTTCACTTTAGAAGTGAAGATTATCTATAGAGCATGGAAAACTAATTGAGGATGTGTACCAGAGTCACTGCTTTTCCATTCCCTAGTTAGAGCCTTTAAATCTGTGTCATTTCCATTTCATTTCTCCTGGAAAAGATTTATCATGCGGCTGCCAGACATGGCATACTGAGCAAGACCAAACATGTCCCCAAATAAATTCTCATAGAGATAATGCTTTGGTGGATGCTATTTTTTGACATACCAGCCTTAAGCTGCGTGCCTTTATTAAAACACTGCCACGACTGAATGTGTGTGTATCTCGTTTCTTCCAGATAAAGAAGTACTTTGAATTGGAGCCAGTGGCAAAGGGGACGAGATGGATCCTTGAGGGGAGCTCAATAAACAACATGGAGGCAGTGAGGGACAGCTTCAAGCAGCTCATCAGCCTTTTGGAACAGAAGGAGCTACAACCTGGCAGAATATAATTCAGGACAAAACTTTAAGAGAGAAAACAAAAACAATTACCCAGATAGACAAAAACAAAACATGTTGATGTTGTTTGGTCAAAAGAGTTATTTTATTTATTACCTCTTCTTCAAAGGTAGTTTTTAATACCCGGAGACAAAACAAAAGGTAGTTCAGGGGTCAGGTTTTTTAAACAGAAAATGTGTAATGCTTAAAATATTTTTTTTAACCTGTTTCATTAGCAGACTGAAAATAGTCTTTTAACTGTATGAGTAAATCATCGTCAGCCCAGCTTCTCACTAGAACCTCTTTGCAAGGCCTTTCAATGATTCAGGATACTTAAATAGAAAGCAAAACAACATTTTATTAATTTAATGTTCATACTATCTGTGTAAATAGATAGTATGAACATTAATAGATGTTTAAAAGTAAAAACAGTTGTCTCATCTGTTGCATTATTAGATTTTTTTAGTTTGCAATAAAGTATCGTCAATCTATTTATTGAAGTACCATGCACGTTTCTTCGCTGATGCCACGTAGATATTCGTGTCTTTTTATCAGAAGACGAGGCACCCCTTTCCCTAAGGAACTCCTGGACTGTTTAAGGTTTGGGCTGGAATACAAACTCTATCAATCAGTTGCTACAACAGCTGCATTTGACAAGTCCCTGTCCTCTAGTCTAATGTTTTCCAACTGTCTATGTGGACCCCTCCTCGTCTGTCACTTCATTTCCTGCCCGGCCACTCTCTCTTCGCCATCACCCAATGCTTCCTACCGGTATTAATAAAATTCCTCTTTAAATTTAGATTCCTGACTCTGTACCTCTCCAATGGGTGATACTTTATGTCTCGCAGGTATCTCACTGGATCTCTTTATAGGCCGGAGCTGTGTATTTTAATTTGAACAAGTTGCTACATGCTGTGATATTAATAGACATCTAAGCTGTATAGGCTAGACAAATGCCTTTTAAGAGTGGAATTCTTTCAAAAGAGGTTCAGTAATGTGCAAAAGTCTTAGGTCACCATTAGATTTATTGGTTTATTTATATATTGGCAACGGTACAATGACCATATATAACATACCGTCGATCATTGGACCCAAACTTTCTCATAATACACTGTCGCACTGATCTTCATTCCAATCTTTGCAAGCTTTAGCATATCCTTAGCTTTTTCACCATTTTCTCTTTCAAAAAAATTGGTTCTTGGCTGCTGCCCTTGTAAAATACATTCCTGATCAAGCTTCTTCGGACTATAGAAGGGTCAACCTGGCATCCCGATCAAGCTGCCAGAAGCTGTCATTGCTCAAGTGTAAGGGAAGGTCACACTAAATACTGTAGTCTATAGAAGTGGTTTTTCCTTTCTCCTTCCATTTTTAATACTGCCTACAAATGTCCTGTATTTTTTTAGTTGTATGCTTATAAAATAGACTAATAGACTGAGAAATACTTAAAATAATCATTATACCATTGCTAAAACAATGGCATATCTAATCTAATGGTGGCCTTAGACTTTTGCACAATACTGTACCTTCGAGGTATATCCTTATATTTGATTTTTCAAATAATTTTCAGCCAATGTACTGATTGTGTATCAAATCTATACATCCGTGATCAGTAATCAGTAACCTACAGAAATCAGTATTTAACAGCCATGAAAAATACAAAACACTGCTCTGTGTTGCCCATAATACCGAACCAGACAACGTGTCTAATCAGAACTTGGACGCATGGCAGCTTCAGGCTTTCAAAAAGCATAGGGCCGTTCCCATATTCAGTCCCTCTGTACAGTCACTCTCACTTTCCTTCCTAACTGATGTGTATCCTTTAGCAGTGAGTCATCTCCACGGGTTATTTCAATAATAAACTTTAAGCTTCAGCTCAACATGCCACTGTAGCCAAAATGTTTTGGCCCATTACCTTCCCATATAATCTCTCTCTTGAACCTGCATAGGAACACGGACTCCAAATATACACAATCTCAGCTGCATCTTTTTTTTTTCCTCCTCGCTCTCCTCCTTGTCCCTTTCAAATTATCCACGTTGCTTTAATACAATGTGTGTCACGCAGGTTGCCCTGGCGACACTTTGATCCACTTTCCTGCCCTCCCCTTCGTCTCTGGCTGACGCGCCTCTCCAGTCTGCTGCCTGAGAAAGACCTGTGCCCCTGTGTCTCTCGCTCTGCTTCCCTTTGGTCACGCCGAAGCAGCAGCCCACCCTCAAAGCGGAGGAGGTGCACTGGGACGGCCTCGACCTGCAAGAGAGAACAGACGAGGGCCCGGTGAGGCACAGTGTGAACGTGCAAATAGGATCCTGAGGCCCTGATACTGGCATTTTATGTCCTTCCAGCTTTCAAGAAGGCCCGTTTTTATTGGCATCACAAATCGTAACTATTCTAATAGTTAGTGAAAGTGGGACAAATGTCTACTGTATCTAGAGGCTATCACAGATGCACCGTCTAAGAAGTTTTACAGTACAACATAATATAATAGAAATATGTGTTAACAATATAACAATTAGGCTGCCCAAGAAAGCCAGGAGATGAGCCAGAAAAATAGGTGTACCTGAACTTTAAAATGTTTTGTACTTTAATGTTTTATGTGATTTTAGTCAAATTATTGACACAATTGTTTTTTATGGTGATGGTTTAAGTAAAAATTGGTTTTATGGGCTAATCTCCTCAATAAATGTTGAACGATTAGTAACTGTCATTGCGCTGATTCTGGGGAGTTATACCAATTTCTAAAATTCAACACAAAAATATGCAATTGTGTAAATCTCGTCACGTAGGTCTTAAAGGGTTAGACGTGAATTTCTAAAGCACTGAAAGACAACCTCTCTCATTAGCTCTTCTTATATGAATAACATTAATAATGTAGAAGCATTCTTTTTTGTTTTGAATATTTCTAAAAATTACCATAAAAACGACCATACAAAAGGACTAAAAACAATATAATGGCAAAGAAATAACTTACAAAGTTGTACAAAGAGCTGAAGGTTTGATCTTTGTGGGCGTATGATACCTGCATTAGTAAATAGCTTTGAAGGACATCGTTAGTGCTTAAAGAACCCTACCAAACTGCAGGTTTCATTATGAAGTGTGTAATTATTCTTGTTTCATTGGATGACATGCAGCATATTTTGAATTCACTTTACTAAGTATGGGATCATATTTTATAGTATTTTTAGTATTTTATATCTGTCGCTACACGTTTTGTCTGTGATCACGTTTCGCGACAAATATAATGCATCATGAAAATGTCTGTAAATATTGTGATTTTACATTTTTACTAAGACTTTTTCTAAGATTTTTTTTTTAATCACCCACTCCTACTTTGAATGTACTTTAAGTACACAAATATTGTAAAACAAGGTGCGAGTACAGAGTATTTAGGGAATTTTGAAGTTGAGTTTTGAGGAAAATAGGGAGATTTGGGTTGACGTAATCTCCCTTTAGATAATAACATAATTTATTCAATAAAACAAGCATTTCCTTTGATGGCTGGCACCAGCTTTGTCTAGACAGAAATTATTTTTAGAAGTCATTCTGCTTTTGAATTCAGCAGCACTGCCTCAGTGATTTTTCTCTCGCTCATATGATGGCTTTTGGAAATAAGGGAAAGGGATTTTGCTTTGATGCCAACTTAAAGGATTGGGCTCTCTTCCCAGTCGTGTTTACCCAGAGACAGGGTTACCCCCTATCTGAAACGGTAATGTATCACTCATTGAGGTAATCTTTCTTTGTTTACAACAAAAACAAGAAAGTGACTTTTTAAAAGAACTAGTGAATGTTTTGCTGCACCCTCCTTCTACTGGTGCACTAATCCCCAGATTTCACAACCTGTTGATGGGACCCACCCCTGTGGAAATGTATCAGATGTTCCCCTGACATCCATCTGGTCCCTGTGATCCTTTCCCTTTTCCTTGTTTGTGTGAGGTCACTGTATTTGCAGTTTACCAAACTGCCTGACTGGGTTGTTGACCCTTACAGTGAGCGTTCTCTCATTCCGGTGATTAAAAATAAGCAGCATTATCTTCACACTTAGCTCTGATCTTGACAGAGTGTCTCGGAACAAAAGCCAACCTCTAAGCCCTTGTTTATGTTCCCTTATTTTTGTTTTTGTGATGGTGTGGGGGGTGTATTGACTCCGGTTCATCTAATACCGTTTTCCTATGCATGCCAGGGCTCCTCAGCATGGCACCCCTTCCAGTAAAACAAACAACATTTGGGAGGTATCAGCTGGAGGCTTTTAGGGTGCAACAATGTAAAGTTTAAATAACAATCTATTATGCACATTGGTGACACACTGCAAATGACACGATGAGAGTGGCTGATTAAACTTTTCACATAAAGACAAATAATAGCTTATGCATTTGCCTTTTTGGTGATTCTTTTAAATATTTGGCTGTGGATAAAATTAGGCTTAATACTGTCATTATTTGCCAATTCAAAAATATCCTAACCACCACAATCTCAAATACATGGCAGTACCTCAAACAGCTGAGTATCATCACACAATACTTTTGTGATTACCACAAATTTACTTTTGATTTTAATTTATTGTATTTTCAGATTTGGCCCAATTTGATTTACGGCTGCTTTGTAGAGCATTTGCTTTCCTGCCCTCCACTCTTCTATCTCTCTCTCTCAGCACTCAATGTGATGATGGAGATGGGCATCCCAGGTGGCCCGCTCATCAAAACACAAGAGGTTTGACTTCTTATTTCGAGAAAACATCATTCACTCTCTTTGTTTTCTAAAGGAAAATATGCAGCAGGGATTTGTCCCGAGAGAATTGATTTTCCCGCGTCGCCTACACCAACAGGTCTTTGCCTCCTGCAGTCAGAGAGAGCTATCAGTCAAGAGGGTGTGAGGTCTGGGGGCAAAAAAGTATAGGTCATTCCAGCCATAGGATATCACTCCTGCAATACTCAACATGACCAGATGTAAATGAACTGCTCAACATTCATCGTGTTTCAAAGCTTTCAAAATGGTTTATCTTTAAATTATTGTTTAAACCATACTCTCTTCCTTTGACATCATCATGTGGGCATATCACAGTATGTATACACGATATAAATAGTCATTATTTTTCTGTAGTTTCTAGAGTTTCTCTTACCAACCAGAAACCAATCCAAAAAATTAGAACATAAGGATTGAATTCAAACATAAAAAAGATGTTTTACATCCTCTGATATTACACTGTATCAAAAACTATTGTTAAAGACAAAATTATGTACGTAAGGTATATCTCCTTGTTTCTACACTCATTGTCCATTTTATCAGTTCCACTTACCATATATTGTAGATGCAATCTGTACTTGCATATCCATATATTTCTCTCCATGCTTTCTTATTTCCTTTTACTCTGTTCTCTAATGGTCAGGACCACCACAGATCAGGTATTATTTGGGTGGTGGATTATTCTCAGCACTGCAGTGACACTGGTATGGTGGTGGTGTGTTAGTGTGTGTTGTGATGGTACGAGTGGATCAGACACAGCAGTGCTGCTGGAGTGTAACACCTCAGTGTCACTGCTGGACTGAGAATAGTCCACCAACTGAAAATGTCCAGCCACCAGCATCATGTAGGCAGTATCCTGTGATGAAGGATTAGAGGACGACTAACACGAACTGTCCAACAGATGAGCTACCATCTCTGACTTCTGATCTACAAGATGGAGCAATATGGAGATGTGTCTAATAGAGTGCTTAAAAACTCAAGACAACACACACTGATACCACCACCACGTCAGTATCACTGAAGTGATGAGAATGATCCACCATAATACCTGATCTGTGGGGGTGCTGACCATTAGTACAAAGTATGTAGAGAAACAGATGGACTACAGTCTGTAATTGTAGAACTACAAAGTCCTCTATAAGTAAGTATAAGTAAGTGGAACTGATAAAATGGACATCAAGTATAGAAACAAGGTGGTGTACCTAATAAAGTGTGTGTATGTATTTCTAGCATACCTATATTTTAATTGTATGGGCCTTTGCTGTTTATTATTGGTGCTTTTTTCTTGTTTTTGGCTTCAGCAGTTGTGTAGCTTTTTCTCACTTGCTTCCTTTACATACATGCTTAATCCAATTCAGGGTTTTGGGGGACTAATCGTCAGCACAGGGTGCAAGATGGGAACCATCCCTAGATAGGTTCCATCGCAGGGACCATACACACACTCATTCACTCACACTGGGACATTTTTTAAAGATGCCACTTGACCTAGTGCATGTCTTTGGCATGTCTACCTGCAATGAATCTGTTAAAGAAATCTAATGCACCATATTCTCCGTTTCCATCCATTTTAGTTGGAGAGGAACTTTTAGGGGATTCTACCTTTTATTCAGATGTCAGCATCTACAGTGGCAGGGCTAAATCTTTACACTCAAACTTTTACATATAAGCCTTTCGCATAGTCTCATTCAAAGAGTAAAAATAATTTTCCAAACTTTGCTGAAGAAACTCTGATGCCAATAAAATATGAAGTGGACTGATGTTTGTCCATATTACATTAAATTATAATTTTTCAGGTTTGTCAAAATGTCATCATGTCACCCTCAAATTGGCAACTTTGTTACAACTGTGTAGCCTTAACACTAACTACGCTTAGAAGTAAATAAAGCGCAGTGGACAGCGCCATGGTTCTGAAACTGAACACTGAATCATTTGGGTTTTGTGTTTAGGGCATCACAAATTGTTTTATAAAATGAAAACAGGTTATTTTGACAGCTTAGTGCATTCACATTACATTTAGTGCATGTACAAATGTACTATTTACCCACAGCGGCTTACAAGTAAGCTGACCAGCTGATGGTTAAGGGTCTTGCTCAACAGCCCAACACTGGTAGCCTGGCGGGACTAGAATTTGAACTTCCCAATTAGTACTCCAGAGACTTAAAAACAACCACCTGGTCCCCTGCTTTTGTTCATCTTAGCAATAAAAACCTTTACAGAAAGAGTAGCTCGATACAGTCAACTACAAGTATAGACAAAAAAATAAAAAAAAAAAAATGATAATCATAAAAATAGCAATGAATCACATTGCAAAGTTATGGCTATAACAGCAGTTATATGTAACATGCAAAACGAATCATGAAAATGCCAATATAGCCAGATAACAGTGCTGTGCAAAAGTCTCAGGCCACAATTAGATCAGATATAAACCTATTTTACCAATGGTATAATGACCATATATAATTATTTCTCGGTTACTTTAGAAGAATGCAACCAGAAAATACAGGAAATGTGTATGCAGTATTATAAAACTGAAAAAGAATATCAGAATTACAGCCTCTTTAGGCTACAGTGGCAAGTATTTAGTGTGACCTGACCCTTCCACAGTCCAAAGAAGCTTGATCAGGGATTCTCATTTTGGTAAGGTAGCAACCAATAAGTGGAAAACAGTATCTCTTGGTCCAATCTTTGGGTCGAATCGTTGATAATGTTATATATTGTCAATATACCATTTCTAGAACAACAAATCTAATGGTGGCCTAAGACTATTTTACAATACTATACATTAATATGAAACATAGGTGCACCCTCGATTTGTGGCAAGTGTCCCACATTCCCAGGTGTGGGATACGAACCATGGTGGCACCATACTGTGGACCAATGCTCTACCAGAGAGCCACACTGGTATACTTCCACTGGTGAGGTGAGGTTTGAGTTGCGTATTGAGTTTGAGGAGTCTCACCATTACATGGTGTGGTACTAAGCAGGGGACTGAGAAAGTGGTGGAACCCACCAAGGACAAGCACCAATGGTCTTGCGTTCCACTTAAATTAGGCTACCAAGTCTCAGAGGTCCTCGTGATGGTGGCTGAGTGTGTGTGTGGGTGCCATGTGATGCACACCAGGAGCGCCCCAACTTACAAAATACACACAAGTATTTCCCAGAAGGCTCGTGATTAAGACCTGCTGTTTCTGAGAACTTTGCCAGACAACCTGAAGGCCCACAGGAAATGTGGATTGTACTACCAGACACTTAATTAATCAGCTGTTTAACTGTTGTAAATATTTGATTACCCTTCTGAAATAGTCTGTTTGAGGTCTTCCAGGGCTTCAAGTTCTGTAGGTGGATTATTTCATTAAATCCAAACAGTTTACACCAGACAGCAGCCTCACTCACGACACTATGTGGGGAGTTCGCCACTCACAAATACAAATACAGAGCACGTTACAAAAAGTAGGTTTTTCATCGTCACCATCTGATAAACACTGAAAGTCTCTCGGGACAGAAAACACCTGCAGTCTGCAAAAAAAAATCCCATCAAATGTAATGGTTTTAAGTGAAGTAAACCCACAGCTGATATGAGACAGCCAGGAAAGAATCTTCTTGGGAAATATTCTGAAAAAGACAAATGAAGTGGCAGATGTCTTCACTCTGAATCTAACCGGAGTGTATACTGTATGAAATCATTTGAGGAGAGTGTATTTATTTCAGAGAATTAGATTAACTGAGATGATTTACCATTTCAAACATGCGATGATAGAAGTTAGAAAAACAGAGTTGGTGTGACGGACAGAAAGAGGGTTTAATGGAGGTAGGATTGGGGTTAAAAAGGTTTCAGTTCCATCTACTGACTGGGTGGAAAAACCGAAATGTTCTAGAATTACTGGACATATTTAAGAAAAAAAGGCTTAACTAAAATTTTATCAGCTTCATTTTCAATATCAGAAAAATTGTCACTATTAAAACAGTGACTGTTGAAACAATTGGAAAAATTTTGGGAGACAAAGACAAAGAAGAACTACATTGTGTAGATATTTTGGAAAACAGGCGTACAATTGCAGAATTAACTGATATAGTAATAAGCCAAGTTTGCACATAATCCACATTTATGGCATGCTTTCTAATGGAGGTGGCTTTTACAAACACTAATCCCTGAATTTCAGCTTGTCATGATTATACTTTGTTTTTTTTCCTAACTATATTTCTTATTTATTTTAAAGTGAAGCTAAAAGATCAAGATCGATCACGAATTTAACTTAAATAATTTAAAAAAACATCAACAGGAGCCTAATTTTAGCCACACCACTCCAGTTTAGACATGAGACTGCACCCCTGTCCCAAAAGGCCACATGGTGAGTAGACAGATCTTATTGTTTTGAAATAATGTGTCCAAGAATCTGAAAATCAATGTCTCACATTCAATGTTTTTTGATTGGTAACTCTAAATTGGCCCATGGCTAGTGTGCTGATGTAACCTTGTGTCTGTCGTGAATATAGGCACTGATTCTGATGAGACTTTAACTAAAACTAATAAACATTTCTAGCGTTTTAACTTTCTAGCTATGTACTAATTTTTGGAGGGGGGGGGGTAATTAGCAAAATTGACACTATGGAAACAGTCACTGTTGAAACAATTGGAAAAGTTTTGGGAGACAAAGCAGAACTACAATCTGTAGATATTTTGGAAAACAGCCATACATTTAAGAAATTAAGTGATGTAGTAATAAGACAAGTAGGCACCTTGTTCCAAAAGGCCACACGATGAACAGACAGATCTCAAAATCAATCAATGAGTAACGTTAAACATTTTACATTTCAATGACAAACACAATAACAACTGATCAGTCACCTCACAGTTCCAAGATCCCAAGTTCGATCCTAACCCCGGACTCCCTGTCTGTGTGGGTTTACTCCAGGTACTCTGGTTTCCTCCCGCAATATAAATACATGCATTAGGATGATTGGTCACTCTATATTGGCCAATGACTAGCATATTTATGTAACCTTGTGTCTGTCGTGAATATAGCCACTGATTTTGATGTGACATTAACTGAAACTAATGAACATAAACTTTATAGCAATGTACTAATTATTTTGGGGGGAGGAGGGTTGACTTGATATTAGCAAAATTGTCACTATTTACACAATCTCTGTTGAAACAATTGGAAAGGTTTTGGGAGATGAAGAAGAACTACAATGTGTAGTTATTTTAGATAACCGCCATACAAATATCACAATGAAATACTAATCTACAAAATTTTAACACCTACTAACAACTAATAAAATAATTTTACCACAAATCTCACAAATAACAGCGTAATAAAATATGCATTCCTATGCCAATGTATATTTTAGGACAAAGACTGATTTTTTTAATCATAGCGTTTCACTGTTAACATTTACATTACATTTACATTTTAATGTCACTAATGTCAAATTGGGCATTTCTGCAGCATCGTTATAACATGGTAGTGTCAGCATAGAAGTGACCAGCCCACCAGATCTTAAAGCTCATCAGGCATCACATAGGCAAGATTAAGTAGCAAAAGTGACACCCAAGACCAATCGGGCCACCCACGAGAACCGTGGCCAGCGGAAAGGCTGTCAGAGCCCCCCTTTACACCATTAATCTTCAATCCTCTCCCATGCTGCCAACTCGCATCTCCTTCAAAATGCAACACAGAGAAGAGGGGGAGAGAGAAAATGTGTGAGAGAGAGGGAAAGCAATTGTTTTTTTCTTCTTTCTGGTCATCCATAGATTTTCTCTCTTTAAAACATAATGGGTAAGCTTGTTTTGTTTCAGTATGGAATGAAAATGCAAATTTTGACACAGGAAAAATTATGAACTACTTTTGTTTTTTTTAAACTCTAACTTGTAGTTTAAGATTTCTGACAAAGTCATTTTGATTATAATACATGTGATGTAATATTAAGCAACTCCCAAATCTGAGATGTTTGTACAAAGATTCTATTTGATTTCTTTTACTCATCTCACCCAAGTTCTGGAAATCAGCAACAAATTCGTTTACATCCAAGACATTGTGAGACTAGTCAATTACACCCTCACTTCCTTCATGGGTAAGTGTAGTTGAATGGGGTCTCATTAAAGCTAAATTGAGATTCTGGCGACTACAGGGAAGTCCCTTAGACCCTTCAGCTCTTTCATTTGATCAATGGAATCTTTGATCTTATCCTCCAGCTCCTTTAGTGGCTAGACACATACAACCTTATTCCTGTGAATGGTAAAATGGAGAAGAAAGAATCCGAGGGACTGATAAATAGCGGAAAATGAGTGTGTTATGACACGGCATGCCTTCAGTCCCCAGAGGGGCCTTTCTTGCTTCGCGCCATCCCTGAGAACCAAGAAGGAAACCAGTCATCTAAAAGTGAACCCTTTGAAGAGACCTGGACTCAAATTAAGTGGCATGCCACGGATGCTTTCTTCTGTTTTTTTTTTTTTCTTTTTGCAAGGACCCCTTTCTGCCTGTTTAGGGGGTAAGAGGAGCCATATATTTGTCAAGCAAAGGCGCCACACCAACAATACCAATTTGAAACATCGTAGACCATCAGAAGCTGAATGACCCAGAAAGCTTTATAGAAATAGAAAGCATTTTTAACAATAACATTAATTATTAACATTATTAACATTAACTTTAATCAGGTCAATTAGAACAAGAAACAGGATAATTTCATGAGATCTTACATCAGTATAATGCAGTATAGTGCATATAACTACCATTAATAACCTTAATTAAACTACCTCAGTTAAGAGGTGGAACAGTGGTTGTGATAAGACCAGTCATACGTCTACAGTGAAAGTCTGTAAACCCTTTTGAATTTTCTGTATTTCAGCATAAATCTGACAGAATACATCATCAGATTTTCACACATCTGAAAAGAAGATAAAACAGAACCCAGTTAAGCAAATGAGACAAATATATTAGAATTGGTCATATAATTATAAATAAACAGGCATTCCTCTAGGGTTAGCAGTTAATTTGAAGGTGAAATCATAGTTAGGTGTTTCAATCAATGGGATGACAATTAGGTGAGTGGACACCCTGTCATATTTAAAGAACAGCAATCAATCAGTCTGATCTTCACAACACATTTGTGGAAGTATATCATCACATCACTTCTGAGAACCTCGAAAAAGAGGGTTTTTGAGGTTGCAGAACCACTTCTGAAGAGGTTGGACTCCACAAATACATAATGTTCAAACTGAGAAAATTCAAGACCACTGTTATTCAGTTAACCAGCAAAGATGAACCCAGGGTAACTTCTCAGTAACTAAAGGTTTCTCTCACATTGGTTAATGTTCATGAGTCCACCATCAGGAGAACACTGAACAACAATGGTTTGTATGGCCGGGTTGCAATGAGAAAGACACTGCTCTCCAAGAAGTGCTGCCCATCACATGGCACGCGGACAATCCAAATGCTATTGGGAAAAATATTTTGTAGACGAATAAGACTAAAATAGAAGTTCATTCAAGCAATCATTCACTTTATTTCCCGCTTAAACCTGGACAGGTTCACCGGAAAGCCTGTGCCTAGCCTGCAGCACGGGGTGCAAGGCAGAAATAACCATAGACAGGGCGCCAATCCATCATAGGGAATAAAGTAGAAGTTCTTGGTTTAAATGAGAAGCGATACATCTAGAGAAAGAACACCACATTCCAGCATAAGAACCTATCCCATCTGTGAAACATGGTGGTGGCAGTATCATTGTTTGTTCCTGTTTTCCTGCATCTGGGCCAGGATGGCTTGCCATCATTCCTGGAATAATGAATTCTCACCAGCTTTTCTAAAGGAAAATGTCAGGACATCTGTCCATGAACTGAATCGCAAGAGAATGTCGATCATACAGCAAGACAACAGTCCTAAGCACACAAGTTGTTCTATTCAGAGAATGGTTAAAAAAGACTAAAGACAATGTTTTGGAATGACCAAGTCAAGGTCCTAACCTTAACCCAATAGAAATGTTATGGAGGTGGTTCATGTGAGGGAATCCACCAACATGCCAGAGCTGAAGTTGTTCTGTATGGAGGAATGAGCTGAAATTACTCCAGGCTAATGTGCTGGACTGATCAACAGCTACCCTAAATATTTTGTTGCAGTAAATTTTAGTTACTCACCATTCACAGATATATAATATTGGATCATTTCCTAAATAAGTAAATGACCAAATGTATAATTTGTTTCATTTGTTTAATATGGGTGGTTCTCTATCTACTTTTAGGAGTTTTTTATTTTTAGGAAAATTTTTAGCTCATGTTTACGCAGACATTCAAGCACCACATTATTATGGGTTAATTAAGTCTAAGCCCAGACTAAATAGGATTTTCATTGTTGATTCACAAATTCCATTGCAATTCAACCCTATATTAGGTTTAATCCACGTTCGGGAAACTGGCTCTAAAGACTATTAGTCATTTGTTAAAAATTTCCATTTCCAGCAACACCATGGCCTGAACAATTTGGTCAGCAGCACCAGAAACGAGATTCAGCCTGAAATGTATGAATGTTGATCAATGGACGGGAAAATTCAATTTACGTATACGTATATATGTTATGCCACCTCACAAAACATGATTTCATTCTTTCATCGTCAGGTCGACTCTATCCTGTGAACACTGATGGCATGGTTGGAACACACTTCAGATGGGAAAAAATATATTGCATGTTTAGGGGAAGGAGGAGGACATGCATGGTACGATCATGGTCTAACCATTTCCTGCTGCACCGTTCTCTTCCAAAGCAAATGTACGTTGGTATTTTTCATGTACAAATACCTTAAGAAATTGTCAGATCTGATTTGCTCAAAAACGGAATGTAGTTAGTTAGTGCTAGGGTTGGGTATCAAAACCCGGGTTCCAATTCCTATTCTGATTTTATGCTTCAAATACATGGCGGTGATTAGTGCAAAAGTGCATCTTTAAGCAGGCACCATCTGCTATTACCAGTGCATCATCTAATCACATGCATCACAGTTTTGTTTTGATATGCTCTGCTAGAACATTAGCAGAAGATGGACCCTCAAAATCGCTCAGAAGTTTGGCTCCACTTTGAGAGAAAACGAAAAGGCTAATGCAATATGTATGGAAAGTTAAGCTGTTGTAAAGGAGGTTGTACTTCCAAAATGGCAAACCATCTAAGGCATCAACATGATATTAAGTAAGGTTCAGCAGTGTACCGAGTTTGACCGACTGCACAGTCCTAGCTCAAATGCTCCATTGACTGAGAGAGTCTACAATGCTTAATGTGGCTTTATGTACTAAAACAAAGACCTAGGAACTCCAAACTTCTCTCAGTTATGATTTGTCATACGTATTCTCTACTTCTGAAAAAATGAACTTGTGATCCAAAAGGAAAGTAATAATGTAATGAAAGTAAAGTAATAATTTTATGTTAAGCTTTTCCCTTCCCATTTAAACCTATAAGAGAAATGCTTAACATGGCTTAAAGTACTAAAACAAGGACGTAGGAACACCAAAGGTCTTGTAATTACTACTGGTCATTAGAACTCTTTACTACTGATATAACAAATCTGTGGTCCAAAAGAAAGGTAATAACTTTAAGCCTAAAGTTAAGCTTTTTTTTCCCCCAATTAAATATATTGTGAGTAAAAAGCTTAATGAGTGCTTCAAAATTTGTGAACCTTTTAGAATTTTCTGAATAAATATGACCTAAAACATCATCAAAATTTCACAAGTCTTAAAAGTAGATAGAGAACCCAGTTAAACAAACGAGAAAAATATTATACTTGCTAATTTATTTACTGAGGAAAAAGGTCCGATATTACATATTAGTGAGTGGCAAAAGTATGTGAACCTTTGCTTTCAGTATCTGGTGTGACCCCCTTGTGCAGCAATAACTGCAACTAAATGTTTCCTGTAACTGTTGATCAGTCCTTCACACCGGCTTGGTGGAATTTTAGCCCATTCCTCCAAACAAAACAGCTCCAACTCTGGGATGTTGGTGGGTTTCCTCACATTAACGCTTCACTTCAGGTCCTTCCACAACATTTCGACTGGATTAAGGTCAGGACTTTGACTTGGTCGTTCCAAAACATTAACTTTATTCTTCTTTAACCATTCTTTGGTAGAACGACTTGTGTGCTTAGGGTCATTGTCTTGCTGCATGACCCACCTTCTCTTGAGATTCAGTTCATGGACAGATATCCTGACATTTTCCTTTAGAATTCTCTGATAGAATTCAGAATTCATTGTTCCATCAATGATGGCAACCCGTCCTGGCCCAGATGCAGCAAAACAGACCCAAACCATGACATTACCACCACTATGTTTCACAGATGGGATAAGGTTCTTATGCTGTTCTATTTTGGTCTCATCCGTCCACAGAACATTCTTCCAATAGCCTTCTGGCTTGTCCACGTGATCTTTAGCAAACTGCAGACAAGCAGCAATGTTCTTTTTGGAGAGCAGTGGCTTTCTCCTTGCAATCTTGCCATGCACTCCATTGTTGTTCAGTGTTCTTCTCATGGTAGACTCATGATCATTAACATTAGCCAATGTGAGAGAGGCCTTCAGTTTGCTTAGAACTTACCCTGGGGTCCTTTGTGACCCTCGCCAACTATTACACGCTTGCTCTTGGAGTGATCTTTGTCGGTCGACCACTCCTGGGGAGGGTAACAATGTTCCTGAATTTCCTCCATTTGTACACAATCTGTCTGACTGTGGATTGGTGGAGTCCAAACTCTATAGAGATGGTTTTGTAACCTTTTCCAGCCTGATGAGCATCAACAACTCTTTCTGTGCTCCTCAGAAATCTCCTTTGTTCGTGCCATGATACACTTCCACAAATGTGTTTGTGAAGAGCAGACTTTGATGGATCCCTGTTCTTTAAATGAAACAGGGTGCCCACTCTCACCTGATTGTCATCCCCATTGATTGAAAACACCTGACTAATTTCACCTTCAAAGTAACTGCTTATCTTAGAGGTTCACATACTTTTGCCACTCACTAATACATAATATTGTATCATTTCATTTCAATAAATCAATAAATAACCCAAGTATAATATTTTTGTCTCATTTGTTTAACTGGGTTCTCCTTATCTACTTTTAGGACTTGTGTGAAAATCGGATGATGTTTTAGATCATATTTATGCAGAAATATAGAAAATTCTAAAGGGTTCACAAACTTTCAAGCATCACTGTAAATGTAGTTTTCTTCTGGACCACATATTCATCATTTTAGCAACAGACATTGCTCAGGACCAGTAGTAATTGAGAGAGGTTTTGTCTTCCTAGGTCATGGTTTTAGTACATTAAGCCACTTTTTACTTATAACAGCTTTAAATGGGAAGAAAAAAAATCGTACCGTAAAAATGATGACTTTCCCTTTGGATCACATGTTCGTCATTTCAGAAGTAGAGATTACTCAGGACTAGTAGTAACTGAGAGAAGTTTGGTGTTCCTAGGTCATTGCTTTAGTACATTAAGCCATGTTAAGCCATGTTCACATTAAGCATTTGATGTTCCTGCATTAGCCAGCTCCACAGACCTCCCACTAGCATATCCAGTGCAGCCAGCCTGTGATACCCCTTTCTCGTTAGCAATGAAAAGGCTAAAATTCATGAATCACAGAATCGTGTGTGTTAATGATAGGCAGAATCAAAATCACAAATAATACCTAACCCTAGCTGGTGCACAACATCATTCTTAGACCGTTTTTTCGTACACTAAGAAAAGTAGTTTCAGTAAATGTATCCAAGTAAGACAACATCCCAAAACATCCATAGTTGGACAATGAGGCAAGGAAATATGCACTTGAGCAATACTGATGAATACCAATAGAGCAAAACAAAATAATATTTAGTGGCAGCACAGTGGAACAATGATTAGCACTGTCAGCTCACACCTACAGGTTTGATTCCCAACTAGGATTCACCAGCTCTGTGGACTTTGCATGTTCTCCCCTTGTTTGGGTGGGTTTCCTTTGAGTGCAGTTTCCTCCCACATCCAAAGACGTGCGTTAGGTCAACTGGCATCTCTAAAGTGTCCCAGTGTGTGAGTATGTTTTGTTCCTTGCACCCTAGCTTGCCTATTAGTCTCTGGCTACCTGAAGTGGATTATACAACAAATGAAAAACGAATGAATGAATGAGATAAAACCATATTTAAATAAGGAACTAAACAAAGAATTAAACATTTTAATTATAATTAATTAACTAACTAATTTAGCAAATTTGGTGTGAACCAACATGAACACTACAACTTAGTAAATGTAGGTAGTCTTATTTGTAGTTTTCTCACAAAAAAGCACAACGCAGCCTTAATGGTGGTGCAATTAGGATAAAAATAGCTCTAATTATCTAGACAAGGACTTAAATAGTTGAGATTATTCATTATTGAAATTAAATAGTATTAGTTGTATTTTCTAAATTATATTTATTATAAACCCAAGAAATAAGATACACTTCAACATTACCAGGGAATATTCATTACAAATTTTCAATGGACTGTCTGTTTTTTTCCCAGTTCTAAGCAACATTATATTTTATTAAACAGCAATGTTTTTTTTCCCCAATCCTTCAACAAGTTGGAAGTAATTCCATCACAATGCACACCTAGTATGAAAAGGCGTGCTGTGCAAAGGCCTGCACGGCCATTCTGTTTTATTCTTCTCAAACCAACTACTTTTCTTATACGTTGCTTGTGATGTTTTTGTCATGCTGACAAGGGAACTGAATTACATTTCTTAGGGGGGATACCAGGGCATGGACCCCTGGCTACCCCCTTCTCCAACACTGCTGCTTAAATATAGGACAACAAACTTGTTCTGTTTCAGCTCGGGAGGGTCATACCACCAGGATTTGGAGTGTGTTCCCTGATCTAGTGTATGATTCATTTCACATATCTGAGATAACAGTTAATTAAATGACTATTCCACGAATTCCTCTGGCTCCTTTAGTGGCATGATATGGTAACAGCAACCCCTAATCAGCCATGTGATTCCATCCAGAGCACACTTAAGTCTGTACTCCATGCTCTCAGATGAGAGGCGCTGGAGCCCACACAACTCTGACCAGAAAAGAATGTGAAAAAAATATGTAACATTTCTAATTTAGAAGAAAAAATATAGTGGACGCCAAAAAGTCTGAGAGCACAACTAGCTATACTAATAATGTATTCTCTTTAATTTATTATAATCTATATTTTATTATATTTTCTTTAATTATGTTCTCCAATTTATTACTTCTCCTATTTAGCTACTGTGTATTTAACCTGTTATTATAAATTGATTATAATAGTAATTTATATCATTCTAATTTAGTTTAATTCTTACATATAAACCCTAGGCTACCCAAGGAGGTTGGGTCCCTTTTGATTCTTTTTCCTACCGTGGTTTCTTCCTCTTCCTATTTAGGGAGTTTTTCCTTGCCGCAGTCACACTAGGCTTACTCAGTTGGGGTTGTGGCCTTAGGTAGTTGTACAGCTGCTTTGAGTCAATGCTCCGCTGTAAGAAGCACTACAGAAGTAAATTAGACTTGACTAGTGAATATGCTTATATTTTGCATTTTTCAAAACTGAATAGTGTTTTTCATTTCAAATATACTGATCCACAACACATCTCAAAGCTTTCCATCAACGACTTGAAGATCAAAGAAGACCAAGAAGAGCTGACCGTCATGGACTTTATTCAACAGACACCTGACCTAAACCCCATGTATGGGGGCATTTTAAGACAGAAAAAGTCAATTAACCTACAGTTGGCCGAAATCATTAACACAATGCTTATTTTATAATAAAATGTCATGTAATTTAGTGAGTAATTTATTGAAATTGAAAAGGAAAAGCAAAACACTTACTCTATTGGTGAATTCCGGGTGCTAGCTTAGCTGATAAGCTAACTGCACCCTGTGTTCTGGAGCATTCAATTCCTGTTTTGCTTTCGGTTGGCTCTTATAAACTAACCTTTTTAGAACCCACGGGGACTTGTTTGCACTAAGAATACAATACTGTAGATGTAAAAATAAATAAATAACATCTTCTCTGAGCAAGGCTATTGTGAATCTGACTCACTGTGTAATAACTGTGTAAGGAATCGTGAATCGAGTTTCGGCTGAAACGAATCAGGCGGCTTGACTCAATTAATGGGACTTTAAGTTCCATAATGGCTCAAAGTTGGTTTAGTGATGGTCTCCTGCTGGTTTAACTGGTAAACTCAAATGGTCTAGCTGGTAATGTTGGTTGAACAGCATACCAGTGTCCAAAACTCAATATATATTCTTACTGGTCTTTGCTGTTTTTAGCAGGGCAATTAACATAATTAACTGATTCACCTTGAGCTTTGGTAACTGGACAGTTTGACTAAACGACGTTTCAATGCATGTCACAAACAACATTTTGTTTTTCACCTTTTCTTTAGTATTTTTTACCTCACTCATTTCAGACGAGGGTCGCAGCGTTTGTTTAGTCGGTTTGCTACCATTCATGACATGAACCTGTCTACGCTATAAAAGGTCTGTCCTGACTCGCGTTCCAAATCGCGTTCGCTACCCTTTGGATGTAGCTTGACGCCGTAGTGTGTCTGCTGTGTCAACATGGCGTCCTCAATGTCACTCGTTTTTGGTTTGAGTCGACTTTGTTTTCGCAATTCCATCACAAAAACACCTTTAAGGTAATGCAAGTAGTTTGTTTCGCTGTTTGCGGTATAGAATTTGCGCACGTTATTTTGGCTGGTTAGCACGTTAAAACTATTGAGCTAGCAGTGCTTGTAGCCGTTAGCCAGTTAGCACTGCCTGGTTGTTACTGGACACACTCATATTAAAAATAGTTTGTTTATTCTCAGTTGTGTTTTTTTTTTTTTTTTTTTACTTATAAGCTACACGCTACATTTCGGTTGTCTTATTTGCTGGTTAACTCGATATGAGGTCACACGCATTATATGTTACGGTTGATATAATTTTTTTTAAATGTCGTGTTTTTAGTAATTATAGTGGACATGTCTTCTTTATGGGCAGCAAAGAAGGGAAAACAATTGTGTAGTAGTTAACAGATTGTGTTGTTGACATGGCTATGACATAGGGTCAAGGTTTTCTGTACGGCACCTTCCTCCATACAGACATGTACACAGCTACACAAAATACTTGAAGCAGCGGATTTTGATCGTTTTAGTCTTTTGATTAAAATTTATATGACTGTCATGTTTTTGTCAATTTGTTATTTATTGTTAGTTTTGGATTAGTTTCACTCAATGAAAACTAAACATTTGTCTAGTTCCAATGAAATTACAAATGTTTAGCATAGTTTTACCATTATAGAGGTATTACTTAATACTAACTTCCATAAACAGGAATGGAAGGAATATTCCTGCTATTTTCGTTAAATACAGTTTGCATTTATTGACTATTAAGATGACTGTTTTACCGAGTTTGTCTAATTTAACATGCAATACAGTACAATGTGGTTTCACTGTGATTTCACAGTATTTTGTTTAACTAGTGCAACTCCAGTTGCATGAATATGGTTACACTATTGGTTACAAAAACAACAGTATATTCGACAAAGGCTACAATGCTGTCACTGTTCAATCAAAAACAAAGTCGATACAGGTAATGTTCTTGACTGACATTTAGAATAACAAATGTAAAACAAGTTGTACAAATGTAAAGCATCTCTGCTTATTGTTAGGTATACATGTTAAGCATACTGGAATATATTAAACATAACACCTCCATTTTCTTTTAAAATGGAATGGAAAACGTTTGCAGTGCAAACCTCCATTACTTGTAGGTCATAGTTCAAACACATTCATTCTTTTTCATACCCAATTCATGGAATTCAGGGTTGTAGGGAGATGGGAGTTTACAGGTAGCACAGTGAGTAAGGTGTAAACCTATACTAAGCTGCCACTGTTGGATCCTTGAGCACAGCCCTTAACCTACATTGCTTGGATTGTAAAATTGTAAATTGGATTGTAAATGTGAACCCGAGGCAGGGTGCCTCCATCATAGGGTGCACACACTCATGCTGGAACACTTTAGAGGCACAAATTGACCCATTGGATGTTACATTGCTCCAATGTTGGAGAAAACCTCATGATGATGTGGGGGGGCAAGTGCCCAAACATTACCAAAAGTCACCCCAAACACCGGCAGGAATGTCGCCCTTTATGCAATATATAATACAGATATAAACAATGTATGTACATTGATGCTTTTTTTTGCACAAATGAGCTTTAAAACCCATTAAGTGTTCTGTGACCTTTTTAGTCAAATTGGCCACAACACACTTTATCAGTAGCCAAAAGCAAGTGCTCTAGGCTGCACACTTGCATCTGTGTGTAGAAATAATTGTATTATTATTGTATATCACTTGCATGTGTCCTGGGCCACAAGTTCAGAAGTATAGGCACTAATGAAATCATCCTATTTTGCCATATTATTTAGTGTGATACCCTAATGTGTGTTTGAACCTGTTCAACCGCGGAGGGACGTCTGTCCTCGCTCCAATTTCAGTTAAATCACTTTAGCTGCTGCCGAGGTTTCTCAGCGTATTAGTCTGCGCTCACATCTGACTACCATTTGGATTAAATAGGATATGAAGGTATTCCTAATGACTAAACTTTATAAATAGAGTGATGAAAGTGATTTTAAAGGTATTTTAGTGCTAAATAAACGAACCCCCTGTCCAAAATCTGCTTTAGCAATAAGATGGCTAAACACAAAAGTGAAATATTGGAAAACCTACAGTGCGTGAAGAAGATAAATTTGGTTGCCAAATTGGCTCCGTAACTACTTTCTTTGGCTCTGTATTACACTTCTCCTGCACTGGTAATGCAATCATTAATGTAATAAACTGATAAACAGTTTAAATTATTCAGGTATTTGGCCTGTCATGCATGTTTATATATAGTGGTGTCGTTATGCAATGAGAACACAGAGACCACAGGTTGAGTTTGGCCAAGCTAGTTAGTTAGCTAGCTTGTCTAACGAAGTGTTTAACCATATGGTTGTCACTATTTCAGGTTTGTATCCAACTTGATGCCAACTGGCTGAGGAGAAAGAGGTGACAGGCTTTGGCTAGCTGTTCAGCTTGGCTAAAGAAGCACGGTCTCTGCACTGTGTTATACACAAGACGTGTAAAAGTAATGAATAAATAAATAAAATCACATTTGTAAATTGTTACTCGGTTTGAACTGTTCTGATGTTTATCACTCGAATCAGTTCTCAAGTAATACCAGGGTTGACAATACTAACTAAGGTTTAATTGTATTAATGGGAGGTATGATGGATACTTATTATGAGATTGTTACAGTTCATATAGTACTACATCGACCTAGTGCTGGGTAAACAGACTAATCTGGTATAGTGGTTTTTAATTTCCTGTACGGTATGAATTTTTCACATATTGCCATATATAGGGTTAGAGTTCTGAGTAGAACAGCATTGCTGAACGGCCACTAGTTAAGCAGAGAGCATAGCAGTCTGTTAACAGCTGGGAGAGGCTCAGTCACTATGGTAAATTAAAGAACAGAAAATGCAGATGGAAGATGAAGAACGTGAGACTGGAGATGCAAAACAAGAACTTGTGAACAAGGGAGCTGCATCTGCAGTTTGGACATTTTTTTGGTTTTAAAACATCTGATGTACACCAAAAGACTGTATATAGTAATGTGTTGAGCTGCTGTTGGTAACTCAATTACTCCATCAAACTCAGCAGAAAACATTGTATGGATAAACAGTGTATGAAATTACACTCGTCAGATTCAGTGACGTCATCCAGTAACGCCAGTGAGACAGTGAAGCCAATGGCTCAGACATCCTTTGAAGAAGCATTTTCTCGAGGCATTGCATATGACTGGCAAAGCAAGCAGTGCAGTGACATTACACAGTAACAATCCAGTCCAGAGAGAGGGGTTCATAGCAATGATTAAAACAATGGATTCAAAATATGTCTTACTGGGGTAAAATACTTAAGCCACAAAAGATATCTCTCTAAGGTCTGTTTTAATACGTCATAGTTTGCACACTGAAAACTTTACATTCTGCAACTGTTTTATGCGTCCCGATTCATTCATATATTGAGTAATAATGGACTGCAGGTTGATATTCAAAGATAGTTTCCTGTATTCTTACTTGCAGCACATAAAATGGGACTACTGAGTGACTGATAACAAAGAGATGCTGAGAGAACATTCAGTGAGGGAGGGGCCATTGATGAGAAGATGAAAACTTTGTTTCCAGCAGTATAACTTGCTGCTCTTAACTGGGACAAAAAACAAAAAAATGCTGTTACCATGTGTGCACTATGGTAATGGTGTTTATTTATTTTTCCAAGTATTTAAACATTTGTTTTCTCCCCAGTAAGATGATGATGCCCTGTTATCTGGTAATAAATGTTTGTTATTATTAAGAACAATACGAACAAATACGGTGCATTTATAGGTTAAAAATGTAAGTTAAGCGATTTTGTGTTTAGTTGCAAATGTATAAAATTATTAAAAAATCACCATTATGTATCAGTCACTGCTCTCTAAATATTGGCGTCAGTCATTTAAATAAAAAATAATAATAAATAAATAAAAATTAAAAAAAAGGTTCGACCACTAATATTGAGTAATTGAGTGAATCAAACTCCTTCCCAAAAGCCCTTCATTATATACAAATGATTTTTTTTTAAATTTTCCTATGTACACCTCACAGCAGAATAAACCACAAATCTGTAAAATACACCCCCCCCCCCACCAAAAAAAACAAGAACAATGTGATTCTCATGACCGTTAATTATGAAACAATAAACACATTTTGTCTTAGTCAGTTTGTTGGAAGCTGATCGTTACAGGACATTTCTAAACTACAAACATATTTGTGACGTCAGTAAGCAGTGTTTGCCTCTGGTTGATACTAGGAAGTTATTACAATTTAAAAACTGTTCCTCAAACATTGTATTAGAGCTTCAGTCAAATTTCTGTTCCCTCAAAGGTCGAATTATCCTGATGTCGGTACAGGAGACACCTCTGACCGGGTCAGTTTTGGGCAATATGAGCAGAGAAGAAGCTCAGCTGGTTTTCAAAGCATAACTCCAAGGTTTCCATGCATTCTTACAGGGTGTGATGGAAGAGCTTATCCGGGAGATGACAGTTCTTGACGAGGCGAACATGTCTCCAGGAATGTAAAGCCAGCTCAGTCTTGCTAGAAGTTTTAGCTTCAAATGATGAGCTGACATTAATGATGAGATGTCCTCAAGACATGCTGGGATATGGGGTGGAGACCTGTTGTAACTGACAGCCAGGAAGGAGAGGATCAGTTGACTGTCATCAGCATAACAGTGGTAGGAGAAGCCATGTGAGATTATGATTTTGCTGAAAGAATTTGTGTAGGGAAAAGATAATATCCAAACACTGAGCCTTGTGGGACTCCTGTTGAGAGTTCATGTGTTATTGATGAAGATTCTCTCCATGATAACCCGATATGATCGTCCCTCCAGGTAGGAAGCAAGCGACTTCCATACTAAGCCTGTGATTCCAAGACTGGGGAGTATGGAAAGGAGAATCTTAAGGTTGACCCTGTCAAAGGCTGATGAACCGATGAAAGTTTGGCTGCCCTGGTAGCATGTAGCTTCTCTGAAACAGCCAGCTGGGCAGTTTCTGTTTAGCGTGCTGCTTTGAAGCCAGATTGGTTAGAATCCTATTGGTTCCATAAAGGGTTTCTAAAAATAGGACTCCAATATTTGTTTGACAAAAAACAAAAAAGTTGCAAAACCTGTCTTTTTTTTTTTTTTTCCATTGCTCTTGTTCTTATGTTGTTATAATTTCTGTGGTTCTTTTTAACTAGGCCCTGATTCACCTTGTATTTTTGTTCTGTGCTCTGGGAGCAGGGTAGTTTTCATGGATTGGCAACCTGTGGTTCACAGTGCCCAAGGTGTGAAATGCATTCTTTTGCTTCATTGAGCGAGCTCCTTGCTTTTCACAACTTTTGCTTCTTCATGTGTCTTATGCATAATATGCAAGTCTTAGGACACCATTAACTTAAATACACCATTGTCCATTTTAGCAATTGCATAATGACTATATATAATTTTAGTTTATTTTTTAGAATACAACCAGAAAATACAGTAAATGTGTATACAGAAAAATTCTATAGGCTATAGTGGCGAGTATTTAGTGTGATCTCTTCTTACACTTAAGCAATAGCATCATCTGGCAGCTTCTTCTGGATGCCAAGTTAACCCTTCTACAGTCTGTAGAAGCTTGATCAGGAATGGTCTTTTTGGAAGGGAAGCAGCCAAGAAACCACTTATTTGGATGGGGAAGAGGGTGAAAAGGTTAAGATATGCTAAAGCTCACAAAGATTGGAATGAAGATCAATGGAAGAGTATTATGGAGTAGCGAATCCAAGTCTGAATTCATTTATGGCAATTACGGTCATGATACCATTCCTAAAAAACAACAAATCTAATGGTGGTGCAAGACTTTTGCACAGCACCTTGTGTATCAAAATGTGGACTGTCTGGAAATTGAAGACACTGATCACAAAACAGGAGTGAGCTCTTCAGGGAAACCAGAGCCAAAGAGGCATTCATTCAAGTTGTATTAATTTAAGCTTAAATTTTCATTTATCTTCTTCCCTTTATTTAATGTATAACTCTGTAGTGTCTCATAGCCACAATCATTTACTTGGTGGGAAAATGAAAAAAGTCGCTACACTGGTCCATGCTGGTCAATTACAAACTGATTTACACTAGTTAGTGCAATAATGCATACTCACTGAAAAGCTTTGCAACAGAACAATCTTTTTATAGTGGCCTAGTCATTGGAAGAGGGGGTTCTCTTACGTAATGAATTTTGGCTGTCTCCTGTCTCCATCTGCCTTATTCTATGGTCGTGCTCTACTTTGGGCTTTTCACTACTCTACACATTGTGTTCCAAGACACGAGTTTCTGTTTTGTGTAGTATGCTAGTGCGCTCCCTGTCTGGTTCAGTTGTGTGAAATTATAAAAAAAAACACCTCCTCATTGAGGAATGAGGTTTCTACTCTGGGTACCAGTGTAGACATACAAAAAAATGGCCTCAAGTCCAGAATTAAACAATGTCCTATACCAGGATTGGACCTCAAACCATCCATAACTGCCTAATAGGTGAAGAAAAAGCAAGAAGAATAAGACAAGTGTGTAAACAACAAACTACACGCACATCAACCCTGTGATAGGCATCAAAAACTGCATACTTGGGGTGATGTGTATAGGCCCCGTAGAGACACACCCACACTTACTATTATGGTGTGAAGAAGCCCCCCTTCTGAGTCCTACAGCACTGCCTTCACCCTGAAACACACACTCCACATACTGCACTGCATTGCCCTTAACACAAACAGGAGACAATGTTATTCAGTGAAGCTCTTAAGAGTACCCTACAAAAGGTTTGAATTTTAAGCTGCTACAAATCTTAAAATCACTTCTATAGGGTCTGTCCACTTTTTGGAAGGGATTTACACATTTGGTGCTACGCAAAAGACGTTAGAAAATGGATATTCGCAGTGATAAATTGCTGTTAGTAATGGTTGCAGTCAGAGGAGTGCGAGTGGCATCCTGAAGAAAGGATCAGTGAAGTATTCTTGAGTGAAATGTGAAGAGCTCTACTAGATACGAAGCATTTTGGTCAGAGTCTGATGGGGAGCGGGTCCTTAATGACTTTAGAAAACTGTATGCATGTATAGTACTGTGCAAAAGTCTTACTCCACCATTAGATTTGTTGTTTTAGCAAACTTGGATACGTAAAGCTTTGTGAGCTTTAGCACATCTTAACCTTTTCACCCTATTTCCCTTCCAAAAAAGTAGTTTCTTGGCTGCTATCCTTCCCAAAAAGACTTTTCTTGATCAAGCTACTTCTTGACATATTCGGATGAAGCTGCCAGAATGCAGCTATTGCTCAAGAGTAATGGGAGATCACTCAATACTTGCCACTGTAGCCCATAAAAGCTTTTTCTCCAGTATTATACTACCATATTCAAATTTCCTATATTTTCTGGCTGTATTCTAATAGACACTGAGAAATTCTATATAGTCATTGTACCATTGCTAAAACAAACAGTATATTTAATCTAATGGTGGCCGAAGACTTTTGCACTCATGTCAAGTCAGTGAGAGATTATTAAGAGCAGCAGAGGATCCACAAAATACTAATACATCTTTGCACTTCCTACGCTTGTTTTTCTGTTAGCAAGCTTGAAAAAGGTGTTTGAGTAATTCCTTCTGACTGCCAATGAAGAAGTTGTGGAATTCCCCGTTCCCCGGGCCATGTGATTTTAACTTCTATCACAGGTGTAATATTAAGTCAGAGTGGTTGTCTGCACAGGACAAATACTGGTCTCGCCTGGGTGCCCGTAAATCCAACAACTGGTTGTGTTTTTAGAAAACGAAGACGAGCAAAATATTTGTGCAGCGGAACCCTGCTTATGGAGTCCAAATCATGGGAAGGTGAAACGGCTCCATCGGCACACAGAAACAAGTGTCTCTGCCAGCAGAGATACGGGAAAGGTCATTCAGACTTTCTCTGGCTGTAGCCTCTGCTCAGCACGGACGGGCTAGCACGCATTTTAAATGTTTGAATTCTCACTCCACTTTGGCTGACGTAAACTGCCGCCTGTTGTTAACTGCCTAATGGAAGCGTGCCAGAAAATCATCAGACAGAACTAATGGGGAAGAAACGAGATCTGCATGCTTTTCTGTCTCCATGTGCTCTTCCACAACATTGCGGTTGCTTTTGTTTATTTAAGTGATCCTCGCTTTCTTGCAGTTGCATTTTACCACGCAAATTCTGTCTTGCAGGTCACTTGGCACATCAGGATGTCTGGCACAGAAACAAGGGCAAGAGTCACAGCTCATCACGGTGGATGAGAAACTGGTAGGAGAGAATGTGCTATATTTGTTTGTTCAGTGTCGATATGATACACCTGGGTGAACCATGCAGTGAATAGTAGCTTGCTGACCAGACTCAGGTGTGCAGAGAACACACAAAAACAATACTAATGGAGATTATACTGTGAAAAATTGGTCACGTTAGGCTCTTGGGCAAAATGGTAGTCCACGAGGACAGGCCTCACATGCAGGCTGTGCCTGAGTAAAGGGGGGCAGACGGGGGACAGCAAACCCTGCCACCCCTGTGATGGACAAGCATCATATTCAAGACACGCTCATGCCCAAGACCCTGGGTTCTTCAGGGATAAGTGAAATGGCAAAAAAAAAAAGTCAAAGCTTTTCTCCTGTCAGAAACATCTCATTCTCATCAACGTGTCAGTTTCAATTAAGAAGTCTCTGAATTTAGGCAAAAACGCATTACAGATGCATGTCTCTAATGTAAATTCATGTATTATTAAATTTGTCTGGCCTTTCACAGGTCTATCATTAAGATATCGTATCGGTCACTGGCCGATCGATTGGTCCATCTCTAGTTCAAAACAAACTGAACCCTTGCACATTGGACAACTTACATATGCCAAGATTGTAGAATACAGTACTTTATATGTATTAAGGTTTTTGCTCATTAGAGGCCTGGAGCTCTGAAACAAGGTCCTACAAGGACTTCACAAATCAATTTACATCTTATTGTACATGTTGTATCTTATTGTAAATGTTCAGATTGTATTTGTGACTTTATGCAACAATTAATTTGGGATTATTTGACAGCTACTTGAATAGCAACACGCACTTCTTGACCTGTCCTTTGATTTCTTGTTTTTCTAACTGTTGTATAATTTCTTGTTGATGCTGTTTTCACTTGCCCAACCTGAGAAAATCAGCCTTCATAATGGATTGTAGTAGGTATTCTGGGTGCATATTCTTTCTTATTGTGTCTGAGACGGGCAACAAACCCTGCCAGGTTGAGGGCTCTCACTTCAAGCTTGGCGCTGCTCTCATTTAAAGCCGATTAAGGGCCCCCCAAAAGAGTGGAGTGAAAGAGCGTCGAGGAGAAAAAAAAACAGGATGACACAGACAGTAGCAGCTTCGTCTGGTAGGAAAAGGCTGTCTTTTTACTGTTGGCCACAGAGCTTTCAGTTTTGTCGGGGATGGATGAATAGCGTGCAGTCTGCACATTGACATGATTGTCCTTATAATTCTTTGAAAACGTCATGTAAATAATGCTTGGCACAAATCAGCCTAGAGTAGAATAGAGGTACACCTTGTATGTAAATGTCTAAGACTCTGAAGGGCATTGTTGTTTCATTTTGTAATGTATGTATGGTGTTAAATAGTGCAAATAATGAGCGAAGTTATTTTATACCATAAGTAGGTTCAGGAAAGTTACTGGTAAGGTGGAGATTGCAGGTTTAAATGGGTTAGCTGTCCATTAGTTTAGTTAATCAATAAAGCAACAAATTATTTAAAGTGGAAATGTGATTAGATGGGCACACACCAATGATGAGTAATGTTTCTCTTTCTAATAAATCGTAGAAGTGAGAAATGTGTACAGACTTCATTGGGTAATACATAGTTTGTAGCAACAAGCATCATTTGTCTATCATTTGAAACTATGGTTAAGTGTGTTACACTGAGTGTTAGGTAATTTGTCTCAGAACGGAAATGGATTCCACAGAAGTGTCCACACTTTGAATGGCAAGATGTCATTAAACCCTAGAAATACATTTTAACTTGGACTTGATTATTACATAACCTATTGGCTGTATGAATACACAAATATTTAATGATTTTTTTTTTGTGTGCATTTACTTAAAGACAAACAATGTACTTTTTTGTCACTGGTGTTACCTTACTGCTCTCCTAATAACAGCTTTTTAAAAATTATTTCGCAGTCTCTTCAGCACGTAGTCAGAGTTACATTGAGAATATTCTTTCATTTCTTTTAATTAGGTTTGAGTGTGATTAGGTTAATTTAATTAGGTTTTAATTAGGTTTATTAAGTTTGTTCAGTTGCACAACCAGGTATTTGCTGCAACTTCAGAAAAGATTTGAAAAAAAGTTTAAACAAGTAATGATAATGTTAAATCTGAAGTTTTGAGTGTAGCAAAAGTCATAATATAAATCATGTAAAACGTGACATTTCATTTAACGAGACACACAGTAACACACAAGGTCAAAGATGCCTAACCCTCAACTCTAATTTAGCGAGACTAAATTGTTACATTTGGCATAAAAGCTAAGACTACAATTGACACTTTAAATAAAGGTTATCTATACATTGCTGTCACTGTTGCCTTTATTTGTAAAACCAGTAGCATTTTTCATGAAAAACACATTTCACAAAATGGCTGCCACACAGCACACCACATGTTGCCAATCAGAGTATATCCACTAAAACTAGCCATTTAATAAAATTGCATTCTGTTTTTCACAATTGCCTAAGAATAAAGTAGGTCACACCAGTGGTTTAAAATAAAACCTTCTAATGAAGTCATGGGCTAAATGAGGAAAAAGTCTGATAATTAAAAAGAGAGTGGACTTACCATGTGCTTTCCTTCATGGACCGTCAGGAAATGGGTGAAAGGAAGTCAAGTGATGTCATCACCGCAATTATTTTCAAAATAAGAGATTTTGTTACACAGTCACACTAGCAACGCGATGCTTGGGACCACAAATTTCAATATATATTTTGTAATATTTAGTTGGGTTTTTTTTCATTTATGTAATTTAAATCATTTCATATTCATGTATTGCAGTTAATTGTAGAAAACTTGTGGTGCTTGGAATTGGAATAGGGTTAAGGTGATCATTCAATATCTTATTGGTTTATTTTTAAATATAATTCAATTATACTATAATTAAATAGTTTTTCCAAGTCTAACATATCTATGAAGGCTTGGGACACAAATGGATGTTTTTAAGGATATCAGAAATGGTTAGGACTGAAATATGCGAATTCCTTTCAGTCTTTCTTTGAGGAACATTGTTTTAAAACATTTATCATGCTTTTGTTGAAAAACTGAAGATCATATGTCCAGCTTTGCTCCTCAAAAACCTTTCGTGGATACTGCTTTTTGTACCAAATCATGATTATAATCACCTCTTTTTTGTAAGCCTGAAATGCAGGAATGGATGTTTATTTATGAATGAAATGAAGTTGACCAGACAAGACATGTCACAGGTTCATACTGTCTGCAATGAAATAAAAGTCAAAGGAAATGTAAGAAACACTGCATATATTTTAATTGGCATTTTCCATACTGTCCCAACCTTTTCTGATTTGGGGTGGTAGAATGACTCTTACGCAGTAAGTTACTGTGCATCTTCAAGTATCTAATAAGATGACTATTAAATAAACTTTTCATATTCATACCTTTCAATAAACATGAAAGGTTAAAGTATTCACTTTGTGTGAGTAAATTCATGACTATTACTATAACCACCTTTTTTTATTAAGCTTAGAAGATTAGAAACAGCAATGGCCAAACCTTTCAAATGGAATTCCTGTCTTCACACAAACTAAACTAAATATCCCACAGCACATGCCGTATGCTCATGTGAACGTGCTTGCATGCGCAGCCCTTTCCCTGAGCAGTCGAAATGTGTGCCATATCAAATGATGGCAATTAAAGACCTGCGTGATCGTGGCTCAGTCCTGGCACTCTCTCCCTCTGGTGCCTGTCCTGACTTGCTTTTGTTAGCAATTACTGTTTGATTAAGCATGCAAGCTGCGAGACAAACCGCATGGCTGGTCACTGATACACAGCTTTACACGGAATGTCTGATCACTTAAAGGATGTACCCAGCTGAACTTGACCACATTTGCTCCTCTTACATTCAGACCTGTCCTTTTCGAGCTCGGCTATCGGAATTAGTGTGTGTTACAATAAACATTTTGTATGATTTTTGCACTATGCAGTGGCAAGCTGTGCTATAAACTGTCACTGTTTACATCAAATAGAGCAGGACCGCTTTATGCAGTTTCAAGGAAGCGTACACAAGGCACTCCTCCCAAACAACTGTCGAGAAGGAGCTTAAGATTAAAACTTTTAATGGTTTCATTTAAAACTTCCAGGACTGTACAGATTAGCTTTGCTGTAGTCCAGCCTGAAATGGTGTCTATACTTTGAAATATAAGTTTTTAATTTACTAAATGAAGGGGAAAAATTCTAAACAAAGAATAAACTGCATGTACAGTACATTGCAAAAGTCTTAGGACACCATTAGATTTGTTGTTTTAGCAATGACTTAATGACCATATATAACACTGTCAACGACTGGACCCAAAACCTTAGTCAAATTTACATTCATCGCTCTTTAAGAATACTCTTTTCCACTGATCTTCATTGCAATCTTTGTGAGCTTTGGCATATCTTATCCTTTTCACCCTGTTCCCCTTCTGAAAAAGTGGTTTCTGGGCTGCTACCCTTCTAGATAGACCACTTCAAATCATGCTTCTTCATTACTTTGATACTGCATACAGATTTGCTGGTTGTATTCCACTAAACAGACTGAGAAATAATTTTTTAATATATATGTATATGGAGAGAGAGAGAGAGTCATTATACCATTGCTAAAACAATGGTATCTCTGATCTAATGGTGGCTTTAGACTTTTGCACAGTACTGTAAATGTGGATGGCCTCACCATTCATTCTTAACATTTACATTTGGATTTGAAGCATTTAGCAGACATCCTTATCCACGGCGACTTACAGAGTGCTTTGTATTCTCCTTAGTAGACATTACCTCATGCTAGTGCAAATAAGTGGTAGTCCAAGAACACAATCCAACTAAAATCCTGTTAGGATTTGATGTAGGAAAAGCCACCAACAGTCATTAAGAGTAGCATTTTTTTACTTTTTATTAAATATGTAAGCGCAGTTCCAGTCTTCACTTAAGTGCTGAGTGAACACTGCAGACAGTGGAAAAGGTTTAACAGTGTAATAAAAGTAGGAAGATACACAGGACACACCAAACTGTTGAACATGATTTGGATATGAAAAGTAAAGGTCTGATACAGAACTGTAGTTTATGTCAGAACTGTGACACACAATACTGAAGGACAGATGAAGACCTGTCTAAGGTATAATGCTGTGCAAAAAGCCACCATTATATTAGATGTACAGTTTTAGCAGGAGTATAAAGACCATCTAAATTCAATTCTCAGCCTTTTTATTAGAATGCAACCAGAAAATACAGGAAATGTGTACACAGTATTAAAAAACTGAAAACAATCTGAAAAACATCTATAGGTTACACTGTCAAGTATTTAGTGTGACCTCCCCTTACACTTGAACAATTTATTTATTTATTTTTTAAATGGTAGCAGCCAATAAACCACTTTTTTTTAAGGGAAACCGGGTGCAAAGGCTAAGATGTGCTGAAGTTTGCAAAGACTGGAATGATGGTTAGTGGAAAAGAGTATTATGGAGTGAGAAGTTATATATGGTCATTATAGCAGTGCTAAAAAACAGATCTGATGGTGGCCTAAGACCTTTGGACAGTACTGTACGTTATGCTGAGCCACAAGCATTTAAGTCCTAACGCAGTGAATCATTTAGCTAGTACAGGTTAGAAAAGATTTGCCACATCACTCACCCCTTCTTGTAGGTTATAGTAATCATTTTGTACAATGGCATCTTTAGAGTAAGAAAAATCAGTGGATAAAAAAAGATCTGAACAACGTTTTCACCGGCTCGCCTCCTTATTTGCATTATTAACTTCTTACAGTAATTAGTCTGCGGTAAAGCAGATCCTAATGACCTTTTGTAGTGCCTGTCAAAAACAACAAAGAAGCAGACTGTTAGATATTGGGAGCGTGAAAAAGGGGTCAAGAAAATATTTCGAGATGTGCAGACAGCGGAATAGGTTTGTGCTCGCATTCTGATTGGCATGCAGTCGTTGTCCAGTCTGAATGGCTCATTAACCACACAATTCCCCTTTGGTGACCAGCAGTTGTGTGAGCCAGTTCTTGAGCGAAAAGTTTGTTGATGAGCTTCCAATGGTTCACTTTTTGAGACTACAGAGTGCCAGACTAGATGGGGGAAATTCACTCAAGTGTTTTAACTTGTTTGTTTTAGAAGATTTTGGATTTGTATATTCTCCACCGATGCTATGCACTCTGTGTACTGGACTAAATAGTGCTGACTTAGGTTATTTAATCAATATTTTATTTATTTTCACTATTGTCCATTATCTGCTGTAATTTTATATTCTCAATTTTATCACGCTAAAATTAGTCTACATATTATTAGACTTTAATTGTAATTTTAAAATGTATTCTCTCAATATTTATTTAGCTTCTATTTATTTAAATAATTACCATAAACCTTATTAATTGGAAAACTTTGCTTAAATACTTACAAATAACATCTAGGCCACCCAAGGTGGTTGGGTTCCTTTTTGAGGTTTCTTCCTTATAACGTTTAGGGAGTTTTTCCTAGCCACTGTCGCCCTAGGCTTGCTCAATGTGGAATTAGCCTTAGATATTCGAAGAGAATTGAAAATTGTAAAGCTGCCCTGAGACCCACAAATCTGAAACCCACATGGGCACTGCATTTTTATTTATTTATTTATTTATTTATTTATTTATTTATTTTTTTAAACCCCTGGCTGCTATAACAGCATCTGTCTACCACCCCACTGAACCATCTTCACTGTGGAAGCTTATGCACTTCTACTACTCATCAAACACCAGCTCCAACAAACACTGGTTCCAAATCCTGCCTCCAAGCACTTTAATCCATGACAATAGCTTACTTATAAACATAAAATGCTCTTATAAGTAACCTTTTTTAGAACCAATGGAGACTTATTTGCACTAAAAATACAGTACTGTAGATGTGAAAATAAAGAAAAACACTAAAAATAGCGGAAGTCTTTTTCTTGCTTCACTGAGCAAGAGCTATTGTGAATCTGAATCACTGTGTACTGAATCGCGACTCGAGTTTCGGCTGAAAACTCATACAAGTTTAATCGAGTGGGCAGTGTACTGAGCAAAGAACGAGAATCGAGACACATTTTCTAGTCAAAATGCGCCAAGAACCAAATTCGATGAGTTTTGAGGTGGTCCACATTTACAGCATTTAGCAGACGCCCTTATCCAGAGCGACTTACAATTGATACAGTCTTACAATCCAAGCAATTATGGGCTAAGGGTCTTGCTCAAGGACCCAACAGTGGCAGCTTGGCAGAGGTGGGATTTGTACCTTAACCGCTAGACCACCACAGGTCCAGAACCGAGGTACCATTATACATGGAAAGGTGTAGTTGATAATATAGTTGTGAAATGTGCATTTCTCACTGTACGTCATCTGCCTGCTTGTTTTTGTTTCGACATACGACTGGCTTCATCCTTTCACCCTGTCGAGGGGTAGAGACGTAGAGAGAAAATAGGGGAAAAAATACACTATTGCTCAAAAGACTACAATCTAGTTGACTGTCAAGAATATCCACGAGTTTAAAACCTCAGCCTGTAAGAGATGTCAGAAAACAAGAGAAAATCCAGCCGCTGAAGCAGACTTTATTGACCAATCCTCCTTTCTCCCGTCTTTCTGATCTCCCGACCGCACACACACACATCTCAAGTGTCTGTTTTGTCTAAGTCTTTCCTCAAACCAGGTGCTTGTGCATAGATTTCAAGGCTGGACAACTAGGTCAAAGGATACATCCTTTTGAAGAGGACCTTACAAGAGGCTCTGTGTATTAGTCGCTAAACAGTATTTCATTTACATAGCACTCAATAGGAGGGAACCATTAAGGCATCCTTCGGCGCTCGTCACGTGGGGTAGAGGAACAGGACTCTGCGCTTTAGTTAATAAAAAACATTAAGCATAAACAAGAGTAATGCGTTTAACACTGTGATACCAATTGCCCTGGGTGGGACAGTGGGAGTGGGACACACTGTCACTACAGACCAGGTGGTGTTACTTTTACATAACCTACAACGCACCCGTTTCCCTTGGAAATAGCCTCTAAACAAAACAGGTGGCATGTGGCTAACGACATGCGGAAATGCCTCTTCCCACACACACCCTGTCTGCCCCACCCTGGCCCATTGCTGTAATGTGAGAGCAGATTTGCCCCTTAGTGCCAACTGCACCCTCGTCTCACTGGCCCACGTAGTACGTGTTTGTTTTCTATTACTGACTTTGTACGTCCGATCCGTTATTAGCCGAGCCCTCAGACTTCAAAGGCGACCGAGCGGGACGCATTGCACAACAGGCGACGCAGACACAATTCGGCTGTTGAGGTTAAGGGTTAGGCCTTGCTTCCTTTTCAGGAGTCTCATGCTTGCTGATTTAACAATATATGACCTAGTGATGAAACCTGTCAGCGTGTCTGAGAGGGGTCAATCCTCATTCAATAACATCCTGATTGCATGGGTGCTGAAAGCTCAGGTTTAAAGTGAGCCCACAAGCCAAGGTGTACAATGCGTGCCATTGTAAATGCTTGGCCTAATGTTTTATTTTGCGCCCGCTCACTTTCTTTGTTTCTTTCTCTTGTCTTTCAATTTCCGTCTGCTATTTTATGTAACTTAGCACCATTGTAAACGAGGGCTGGCTCTCAATGTGATTTCCGAGGTTTAAGTAAATATATCATGCCTCGGGGATGTTTACCCGGGCCGGGTTAAATGAGCACCGCTGTTAAGGACTCATTTGCAGGCTTTTTGAGTGGGAACCCACACCCTGAGATTAATAACAGGAAATTATTCTCCCCAGGTGATGAACACGAGTAAAGAGCTCATATTATAGCCAGGTATTATTTCTGCAGTCTGGCGTGGGGGGGATAACCGAATGCATAAAAACCACACAAATGAGCTTTGTGTGATACACTGCACAAGGGATTGATAGCTAATCATCACCTCAGTTTGTATGCATTGTATGCAACCCAGAGTTATTGGTACCTTAAGTAGAAATGGTTATAAGTGGTTATTTGGCTTTTAAAAATAAGAGAAGTAAATTTTTAAATAGAGCCTTATTTTACAATGAATGGTACCCTTAATTTTATGAACCAAATGTAAATTAATTGTTTTGGCAGACAAAAGTGATCACCTTTTACTCAGCAGAGTATGTTTGTGGAGATATACAGCACGGTGCAAAAGTCTTAGACCACCATTAGACTACATATACCATTGTTTTAACTTTATTAGAATACAACCAGAAAATACAGGGGAATTTTATCTCTATCTCTCTAATATAAAAAGTGTCTCATGTAATTTAGTGAGCAATGGATTGAAAGTGAAAAGCAAAAGCGACACTTACTCTGTTGAAGAACTTGGAGCTTTCATTTTTTTTGTTTTGCTTTCAGTTTCCTTT
Source organism: Ancistrus triradiatus (assembly GCA_025084515.1). Classification (NCBI taxonomy): domain Eukaryota; kingdom Metazoa; phylum Chordata; class Actinopteri; order Siluriformes; family Loricariidae; genus Ancistrus; species Ancistrus triradiatus. Next base: position 136,565 of record JAJAGP010001242.1, read on the forward strand.
CGGTTGGCTCTTCTAAACTAGCACTTTAGGAACCATGGAGACTTGTTTGCACCAAGAACACAGTACTGTAGATGTAAAAATAAAGAAAAACATAAGTAGTTGTGAACCTGAATCACTGTGTACTGAATTGAGACTTGTGAATCAACGAGTCTCGTGGCTTAAGCAATTGGGCCAAGCCCCAAGCAAACCAAGAGGACCGAGAGATTTTTCTAGTCAGAATGGGTCGAGAATCGAAGTTTTGAGGTGGTCATGAACCGAGGTACCACTGTATAGAAAATACAATTTGGTGACATGTTGGCAAAGGCAGGTAGCGTAAATAATGCGTGACTGCCAATAACTGAGACATTTTGTTGAACAAAAGTTTGTTCTTAGAATCAGTTACTTCAAATTTAGTTTAAAAAATAATAATTATACTTTTTTTTTTTTTTTTTTAATAAGCGCCTTTCACAACACTCAAGGAAACATATAAAACAAAACATACAAAAAACACCAACCGTACAAAAGGTTACAAAACATTACAGAGAATAGGCTATTTTGAACAGGTGAGTTTTGAGTCTAGATTTAAAAACAGGAAGAGACTCGATATTATGGATATCGGGAGGGAGGGAGCAAGATTATGGATAGCCTTGAATGTATAGAGAAGAAGTTTGAAATTGATTCTATATTTAAGCCAGTGAAGTTGTGGAAGGACAGGTGTAATGTGATGAAAAGAAGGAGTTTTAAAAATAATACGAGCAGATGCATTCTGAACCAGCTGAAGCGTATGGATGGATTTATGAGGAAGGCCGAAGAGGAGAGAATTACAATAGTCAATACGGGAGGTAACAAGACTATGAACAAGAATAGAGGCAGTATGGGGGGTAAGTGAGGGGCGTAGACGATTAATGTTACAGAGATGAAACTATGCAGACCGAGTTACATTACTGATGTGGGAGTGAAATAGAGCTGTCAAGGATGACACCCAGACTCTTAACCTGAGGTGAGGGGGAAACTACGGAGCTGTCGATCGGAATGGAGAAACTGTCAACTTTAGATGGTGTGGATTTGGAACCGCAGAGCAATATTTCAGTTTGATCACTATTGAGTTTTAAGAAGTTAGAGATGAACCATGTTTTAATTTCAGATAGACAGTTTAAAAAGGATAAAGGCGGAAACAAAGTACTTGGTTTAGATGGGTAAAGCTGAGGATTATCTGCTAAATGTGTCATTTTCCCAGTAAAAGTAAACATTTACCACCAAATATTCTAACGCTGACTGTACATGATCACACTTGATTCATATCGTAACAGTTTAGAGTCATTGTCTTTTTTCTAATGTTCCATCGGCGTGCTATTCAGGCGACATGTGGGAAAGCCATGAAAGGTTCGACCTGTAGCTGATGGGAATGACTTACTATCTGCGTTCTCATATATTATCGTCTGTTTTGGAGCCAAGTTTCAGAACTTGCAGTCAGGTTGCTGTTTTATAGGTCCACCCTGTTGCTGCAGTCCGTGTGGACCTGCTATTGCCATCAAACGTTGTACAATCGTGCTGCTTCGCCGTGTGTGGCACTCCAAAGGAATCGTCTAAAAGGCAGCTGTATAAACTGTAGTTCACTAACTCCGTGGGCAACAGAGCCATTTACCTGAGTGGCGGGCCCGACTGAAGCGGCACCGTAGGGGGATTCCCGCAGCGACTGACCGTCTACAAAATGCAAGGCTCTTCTGAACTGCAAAACATATGTTGCACCAAATTCCTTTTTGATGAGAGAGTATCAGTCTTTGCATATTAAGGGAATATGAAGCTGGTGGAATGTCCCAACCTTTTATGTAACCGTAGGTGGGTAGTAAAGTTTCCATGGTGGTTGAAGTTAATTTTAATAGTTGGCTGAGGTGTTTGCTGCCTTGTTGAAAAATACCTTGAGGCCAGAGGTCAGAGGAGAATGGCCAGACTGGTTCAAGCTGATAGAAAGGCAACAGTAACTCAAATAACCACTCTTTACAACCGAGCTATGTAGAAGAGCATCTCTGAATGCACAAAACGTCGAACCTTGAAGCACATGGGCTACAGTAGCAGCAGACCACACCAGTGGCCACTTGTCAGCTAACAACATGCAACTGGGGCTACAATTTGCATAGATTCAACAAAATTGTACAGCAGAAGATTGGAAAACGTTGCTTGATCCGACAAGTCTTGACTTCTGCTGTGCCATTCAGATGGTAGTGACAGAATTTGGCATAAATAAGATGAAAGCATGGATCCGTCCTGCCTTGTATCACCGCTCAAGCTGCTGGTGGTGTAATGGTCTGCGGGATATGTTCTTGGCACACTTTGGGCTCATTGGGCAACTGAGCACTGTTGAAATGCCGCAACCTCAATATACCTGAGTGTTGTTGCTGACCATGTCCATCTCTTCATGACCACAATCTTAAGGCTACTTCCAGCAGGATAACACACCAAGTCACAAAGCTCAAATTATCTCAAACTGGTTTTTTGAACATGACCTCCAGATCTCAAACCAATAGAGCACCTTTGGCATGTGGTGGAACAGGAGATTTGTATCGTGGATGTGCAGCCAACAAATCTGCAGCAACTGTGTGATGCTATCTTGTCAATCCGGACCAAAATCTCTGAGGAATGTTTCCAGAACCTTGTTCAACCTATGCCACAATGAATTAAGGCTCCAAGGTCCAAGCCGGTTCTTTCAGGCTTTACCTAAAACCTGCTGCTTTTTCATATTCTGCATCGCTAACTTGTATAGTCAATCCAGGACTACCGGTGGTGGACGTTTATATGTGGTGCATTATTGTTACCGTGATCAGTTTACCATTAATATGGCTAAGAATGCATCATGTCTGACAGGATGGTATTTCTTGCTCAATACAATCTTGAATGACATTTCCCAGAAGGTATTTGGTCAAAGCAGAGACGTCAGTTATAATCAGCTATACCTGATCTCAGGTGTCCTGCTTCTCTCCCAGTTTCCTACCAATGTGTTCGGCTCCTGTGCGCTCTCCTGAGCGTCTCGCTGCTCGGTCCGGCCTTGAAAGGGCTTTCACGCACTTTATTCACAGAGGTGTCAGAAATATAGACACGCTTTCACGTGACGAACACTGCCAGCTTTCCTCCCCCGCTCTTAAGCCTGGCATTCTGTCTGCATACCAGGGATTGTAGGGCCCCGTGAATAGTGTCAAACTTCATAGTTCTCATTTCGCTTCCTGTACATGGCTTGAGAAACGTGCAGCGTTTCCCTTTTGTGGCACAGATTTCCCCCCCTTCCCAAGCAGCACCATATTTAAGCCACCGTTGCCTGCTTTTTGTGCGCTCACCATTGTATTCCGGTCTGTTATGTGGATCACCCTCCTAGTTTTTGTTTGCCTTAATGTATGCAGGCATAAAAGTCTAGACTACCCTTTTTTTTGTACATTGTAAGGGCAGTGAAGTGTGTTCAGTGCACGAGTTCAACTGAAACTGCAAACGTTCAGAGTGTGCGTGGTGTTGGGCGGTTTGGTTATTGGAAATAATTTCTGTAAATACAGTAGTGTGTAAAAGTCTCAGGCCAACATTGATTTGTTTGTTTTAGCAATGGTATAAATATCTCATTCTCTTTAGTAAGAAACAAACTAAAAAATAAAGGGAAATGTAGACAAAATTAAGAGGAAAAAAAACTACTTTCAGAACAAAATGGCTTATACAGGCAAAAGTCAGTATTTATTGTACATCCCTTTTTTGGGGAGACTGTCCTGAAGTTTTCTGAAGTAATCTTCTGGTATATTATACCAGTTTTCTTTCGTCTTTAGATTTAGGCTCTTATTTCTGTGTCCATATGATCCCATACTGCCACTATAGGTCACTTCAGGTCTAAACTATTTTTGTGGATTTTTTTTAATACTGCATAGAAGTTGGATTTGTATTTTATTGTTCTGTAAATATGCTGAGAAATAATTATGTGGTCATTATACCATTGCTAAAACAACAATTCTAATTGTGGCCCAAGACATTTGCACAGTGCTGCATATTGCCTACTGTACTCTAGTTTGTTATTCACATAGGTTTTTGTAGTGCCACCTCCTTGTTGTCGTGTCAGGATGTTTTTGATCCCATTTTGCCATTGTTTGCTAAGGAAAAGAGAAAAGTCTTTTTTGTGTTATTATTATTATTAATTTTTCACAAAGTCAATATGTCTTCCATTATCACCTGATTTTGGTCCAAACGTATGAATCTGGCAGGAATTCTTTTTCCTCACCTGCTATTTATTAAGTTCAAAGGCAGAAAGCAAGGGTTGAAATAGCTTATGAGAGAGTGAGAGTGAGAGTGGATCACCTTCCATTTGAATATTTTGTGAACTATCCACTATTCCCACATATAATGCCAAATACATACATTAAGTTGCCCTAGCGTAGTTTACACTTGTTCAGAAATCTTGTCCCTGCTGACTACATAAATTAGGGGACAGAGTACTGTACCGGCCCATCTAGCATTCACCGTGGCCAAATGTTATGCGAGAACTCTCCACAGACTAATTTCTGAGGGTGTCTTTGTCCAGAGTTCATGCTAAAGAGCCTCCTTTACAATGAATCAGCAGGTGGATGACAGACAGTGATCAAAATTTGATTCTTTGAAGTCGTAATGGCCATTGAAATGTGTGAAGGAGAGCTGAAAGAAGAGCTGCGGTTTGGAACCTTGGGTGGCTACCGGCAGCTTGCTGGGAAGTGTGTGCGTGTGTTGTTGTCGACTTCCTTGAAGAACTGGCCCAAAACCTTCCAGAGAAATCACCACTGATTTTGCTTTTCAGTCTGTGACTGAAATGTTGACTCTTGGCTGTAGCTCATTTTTAATATAATTTTTTTTTTAAACACACTAATGTCACCATACATAAATCATTATAGGAAATAAAATATTTATGCAGTGAACTTTGTCAAATTAAAATTTTTGTTGTATTTGGTAGTGGTTCCTTTTTGCTGCGCTCTTCACACCTTAAATCCAGGTTTCTGGGATATGACTGAAGCCCTGTGGTGAAAAAATCATCACAATGGAGTGTCTCAAAGCTTTTTGAGTGTGAGAAATTAGCTTGTCTAGACAAAGTGCGTGTCTGCATTCAAAAGGAAATATTTGGGCTTTTATGCCCTTTAGGTGCAAGTGTGTGAGCCCTGCCAAGCTCTTTAGTGTCACTGCTTTTTTTCCCCACCTTTTTTGGATACTTACCGCAAGCTCAATATTGCATTTCACGAAATGTAGACTATTGAATATTTTCCTAAGCGTTTTTAATCCTCTGAATAGTGCCTGAATCAATGATGGCTGTATGAAGACATGGCCTTAAGGTAGGGATAAAACGGTTTGTTGTTTTCGTTTTCAGGACATCACTACGATAACGGGTGTTCCAGAGGAGCACATCAAGACTCGGAAGGTGCGCATCTTTGTGTCCACACGCAATGCCATGCAGTCAGGTGTCCAGAACACCAAGAAGTGGAAAATGGATTTTGACACACGTGAACGATGGGAGAATTCGCTCATGGGCTGGGCCTCTACGTAAGTTCACTTTGTCTCAGGCTCAAGATTCAGCTGGCTCCTCAAAGCTCCTTAGTACATATGGTTTTACTGTTTACCCATTTTGGAGGGTGAATGAATAGAATAAACTTTTAATTAGGATTGTTCAATTCATGCTGCAATCCATGAAAAAACAAGAATGGCTGGATGAATAGATTTGTAAATGATGATTTGTTAGAATTGACTCAGCTATGTTCTTCAGGGCTGACCCTCTGTCCAACATGGTCCTTGCGTTCAGCAATAAGGAGGATGCTATTGCATTTGCGGAAAAGAATGGTGAGCTGTTTTTCTTTACCCGTTAACTGGCAGATTACAGTTGAAGTGTTGAATGGCGTCCAAAAATGCTCCCAACTGGAAAATAACAGAAGAGATGGACCAGATCTGGTGCTTGTTGCTTAGAATTGCTTTTCTCTTCACCGTGACCGTTCACTTCCTCTGTTTACTTTTGAACACCAGTGGCCATTTTTTCAGGGCTATCCAATAAAATATACACTTGGCTACACATTACCATTCCTGTTTGCTTTTTCAGGTTGGAGTTATGAAATAACGGAGAAGAGAACACCAAAACCAAGAGTGAAGTCATATGGAGCAAACTTCTCTTGGGACAAGAGGACTCGAAGGTCTGCTAAATAGAACAATCAGCTCTTTAGAACTGGTCTGTTACCATGCACTTATCTGTAACAGACTTGTAGACTCCCATTTAATATTATTCTAATTAATTGTCTAATAAAGCAACCTCATACTACAATCAGTCTGTGGTAATGGATGTATATATTATAGTTATATATTTGCATATACGTACACACGCATGCATGGAGGTGCTTGATGTTTTCTATATTTCTGAATACATATTAGATAAAACGTATTACAAATCCTAAAACTAGTTAGACAGCCCATCTAAACTAGCGAGACAAAAATATTATACTTGGTCATTTATTTATTGAGGAAAATGATTTAATATCAGTTAGTGGCAAAAGTATGGAGACCTTTAGGATTAGCAGTTAATTTGAAGGTGACATTAGAATCAGGTGTTTCAATCAGTGGGATGACAAACAGATTGTATATAAATACCCACAATGAGTAGTGCGTGTAATAGTCTGTAATTGGCTAATGTTCATGATTTCATCATCAGGACAGTACACTGAACACCATTAATGTGCATGGCAGACCTAAAAAAGAAAACATGAAACATGGTGGTGGTAGTATTATGGTTTGAACCAGTTTTCTGCATCTAGGACAGCTTTCCAGCATTGATTAAACAATGAATTCTCAGTTACACCAGCAAATTATAAAGGAGTTAGCCAGCGAATTCCAAGAGAAAGTGAGACATGCAACAGCCCCAAGTACCTCAGTTGTTCTTTCAACAAAAGGTTAAAGAAGAATAAAGTTTTGGAATGGCCAATTAAAAGTCACAAGCTTAGTCAAATAGAAATGTTGTGGAAGGACCATGTGAGGAAATCCTCCAACATTCCAGAGTGGGCTGAAATTTCTCCAAGCCAATGTGCAGGACTTCAGGACTGATCAGCAGTTACTGGAAACTTTGTTATGCTCAATGCTGCACAACCAGATACAGTGATACATCGGTTCTCATCATTAATTCGTTCCAGAAAGCCTGTCGAGAACCCGAAAACGATTATTACAAATTTGTCCCATTAGGAATAAAGTAAATTGAATTAGTCCACACTGTATAAGGTATTATATGCATTGATGGAGTTGTATTGTACAGGTGCTTCCTGATTTACGATGGGGATATGTTCAGACAAATCCATCATAAGTTAAACGCATCATGAACTGAGGAGATTGAGTGTTTGATAGAGCGATCTATACTGCATAGTGGAGACTATGATAAGTAAGTTAATGTTTAAAACACTTACATTAACCTACAGTTGGCCAAAATCATTAACACAAAGAGTGTTATTTAGTGAGTAAAGGATTGAAAGTGAAAAGCAACAGCAACACTTTATTGATGAAATCTGGGCTCTAGCATAGCTGCTAAGCTAACTGCAGCTTGTGTTCTAGAGCAGTCAATTCCTGTTTTGCTTTCGGTTGGCTCTAACCTTTTTAGGACCCATGGAGACTTATTTGCACTAAGAATACAGTATTGTAGATGTAAAAATAAAGAAAAACATCGCTTAAAAATAGAGATCTTCTCTAAGGGCTATTGTGAATCTGAATCACTGTGTACTGAATCAGAAATTGTGAATCGAGTTGAGGCTGAAACGAGACGCACGGCTTGACTCCTACAAGTTTAAGCAAGTGTGCCAGGTAACGAGCAACCGACAAGAGCAGACAGATTTTTCTAGTCAAATGGGTCGAGAACCGAATTTGACGAGTTCTCAGGTGGTCGAGAACCGAGGTACCACTGTGCTTAAAGCAAATGTTCACATACTTTGTCGTACAAAACATACAGATATGTAGATATTTTCCTCAATGGTGTATATATATGACCAAGTGGAATCAATCAGTGGAAAGGGGAACCACTGCTAATTAGCTATTAATTGGGCTGTGGACAGCAGTGCCATGATATTGGTACAGGTATGCTGTTACAGGTGACACTGGATACACACTTACCTTGTTGGGCATATATCTAGAGCATATACAACATTTCCACAAATCCTGTTACAATTATCCTCTAGTCTTTCATTACTGGTCTGTACTTTGATCCCAGGACACTGGTGGCTAGCTATTTGATCATGGTTCATGTATATTCATACCACGACCAAACACTCCATTTTTGCTACAGTGTCACTCCTGTCTTGGAATGGTCCTCGCTCAAATAATCCCTTGCCCTCAGTGGTCCCTATGATGGATAGCGTAAAGTCGGACCGCCAAATTATGCGTCCAACACATGGGCTACAATTGGTAACAGCGTTCCGCTGACTGCACCCGTACGATACATGTACCCGGAGTGTGCGTGCGAAGTAGGTGTGCTGAAAAAGTGTGTGTTTATATGAATCATGTGTCAAAAGCTTCAAAACAATGAGAGCAGGTGGCTTTTTATGCCATAATACGCCATGGTGCGAGATGAGAAAAGCACCTGTCGTCTTCTGTTTTTGAAGCCATTTCTTCATAACTATTAAGAATATACTGTACACACCTGCAGAGCTGGAGTGCTTTGTTTTTTAAACTAAAGAGTCCACTTAGAGTTTCAGATTATGCTTCACAAGAGTGATGGTGATAATCACACAATTATTCACAATGATACTCAAACCGTGCTTAAACTTAAGATTTAATGGTCTACATGAGTGTCTATATTTAGTTTTAGTATTTTGATTCTCTTAGGTCTTATAATTAAGTGTTAATGCAATATCGGTTCTCTTGGCAAAAAGTATTTCATAGAATATACAGCTCTGGAAAAACTGAGACCACTGCAAAATGATCTTTTTAAGTGTCTTTGGTTTTACTATTTGTAGGTACTGTATGTGTTTGAGTGAAATGGAGCATTTTAAACGTCTATAACATTCTGACAAATTCAAAATGACAAGAGAATTGATTGCCTCCAAATGACAACTGGTCAAAATAACAAACATGTCGCGTTTAGGGGTGGGTTTAAAACATCGGTTTTTAGATTTATATCGAGCTTCATTTGAATGACCCGATATCGATTCATATATACCGGAGATTGATCTTTAAAAGCTGCCCATTGTCCCCGTTTTTGGGTAAATCTTTAACCCATAACCTTTAACCCAACTGCTTGCATCAGTTAAACATTTCTGTGGTATCTGTTATGGCTTTAATTCAATATGGTAGCCAGTGCCAAAATGTGGCGCGAAGATGAACTGAACATTGCTCGGTGTCACGTATTACCAGCGTGCGCGTGCCCGGTGCCAGTCAGATTACAATGCAATGTCATTTTCAACTGTACAATCAATTTAAACGTAACTGTAGTTTATCTACCTTTCTTTCTTCTCCTTATATCTTGGGCGTCCTCGCTTTCCACTTTTGTTTCCCTCTCCATCCGTCATTTCAACTTTAAAGCCCTCTGCAGCAGAGTTTTGCGATTTCATGACATTTCATGAAGTTTTGAATCAGCGGAAACACTGGCCAAACAACCTCCACTAGAAAAGGGAGTTAGGATTAAATTACTTTCACGTTCTCCCTGTGCCAAAAAATAGCTAACGCTCTGGTAACTTTTATGAGAGATATACATCCAAAAAAGCATTGTTGAAAACGACGGCTTCTGAAGCCTCATTAATGTTCCTGAACCACGTTATGTTTTACCCAGACGTAAACATGTGAAAGAAGTGGCCATTCCAAACGTAGCTAGGTTCATTCTTTAAGTAAACACTAATAATTTTAATAATAATTAGTCGAGTGTTTTTGTACAGTTCCAAACTTAGTTCTCTGAAAATCTCGTTTCATATCCAAACAAAACCTGGTACTGCAACTGAAATATCCCTAACTGAATCGTTCTAGAATCGAATCGGAATCGAATCGATTCAGAATATCAGTGGCGATACCCAGCCTTAGCCTTTCACACCTTGATTAATAATTCAGATTGGCAACTACTACAAAGAAAGCAAGTTTACCATCATTTTTGTAGCAGAACAATATTTCCGTCACAGCTTTCATGTGTCTTGGCCTTTTTTGTACCTTTGTACCTCAATAAATAAGATTTGGTTCAGGTGATCACCTAATCAGTACCCCATTAAGTAGAATCAGGTGTTTGTGTTGGAATTGCTGCCATTCATGTAGACACTGATTTTAAGAAAACTGTGTGTAACTTTTAGAGCTGTATCTCCACTATCAATAAACACATTAGATGTGAATTAGCAGGCGTCTAAAGAAATGGGGTGACTCAAACATAAAATGACATTCACTTTATTTTTCGTTTCAATCTTCGTCTGTACAAATACCATCAAACTTTGTATTATATACATATGACATTTACATTAAAAAATACAAAACTATATATTTAGAACTATCTGATGTCAGAAAATAAAAATGCATTTCGAAAACAATGCAGACAAAGAAATACGCTCTATGTGTCGATATCAATGCATTGCGTGAGCTCTAGAGTCTGTTACAGAGCAAAACATAGAGGCAAAGACAGCGGAGACGCGTTAATGGCACACGGTTAACAATCAAGTTAGGCTCTGTAGCTTGAATATGTGAAACTGTGTACAAATATCGGTAAACTCTGATGTCTTATGAAAATTACAAAAGGTTTTCTATTAAAAATGGCTCATGTTTGAATATTACCGCGTTGTGCTGTGTAGCGAAACGTCGGAGGAACTCCGAAGGAAATCCGTTTGGTCAGTTAAAGTGAAGAGTAAACAAAACTAGAAAAATGTCACGTCACGTCACGGCGTGCCATTTCCCCCCAATAAATAAACACACAGGCTGACATGCAGTTAAGTGTGATATAAACATCTATGCTATCAGAACGGATCGCGTTAAGCGGATTTTTACAGCTCGGGGAATGCAATTTACAACTTGCAGGACACTTCCACACTTTACACGCTAGCATTCACAATAAATAACACTGCTTCTCTTTGGACAAGTATAGTTCTTCATGATTAAAAAAAGGACAACAAAAGTGAGCACAACATAACATGATCCAGATAAGTAAGTCAATCATTGGAAAGGTATAAATTATAAAACAACGCATAAATAAACATCAAACTGAACTATATGTATACTTCCTTTTTTTCATTGAAAAATAAATTAGCATACACCTTTGTACAGTGTGTACAGGATTTTTTTTTCTTTTTCCTGTCGGCTGATTGCCGTTTATCCATCCAGTACTGGAGATAAATGAACAAAAGCCGTATAGTCCTGGTCTTCATCGTCATCATCATCATCATCGTCGTCGTCCTCCTCCTGGTCTTCCGTAATGGCTATATGGAAGAATACATGGTAGCTGTTGTATGAATAAAGACCACAACAGCGTAACTGCCACCTAGTTTTCAGGCCACAAAGCAACTCTGCAACTTTGCCCTCAGAGATAATTACACATCAAGCTTTACATTAGCATGGAAGTCAGTACAAGAGTTCTGATCATGGGGGCTTCACTGGCTCAGCTCTAATTCCTGTAAGAGGACAAAACAAAAAAAAGTGCTCTTGCATTATAGGGTTGGCTCTTGATCTTTTTTTCACTGCTCTTCCCATGCCTGAGGCTGACCATAGCAAACCAGGCACACCTTTTGAGGTATATTCTTTGACAGATATGATTACAATGGGGGAAGAAAGGAAACACACTGAAGGAGCAACAGAAAACAAATGGGCAGCCCAACACAAGGAAGAAGTTAGGCATGTTACATGGTGTAAGCAGGACAATCTTCAGAAAGCTTTGCATATAGTGAACGCCTGTGTAAAGTTTCCTAGACTTCAGTGTATATACATAAATAAAACTCATGCAAGCCTAAATGAGCCGTCCTGCAAACTGCAAAATATCGTGGCCATTTGCATCTTAAGCTCATCTTCACGTTTGGTTCCTTGGGATTCATGACAGATCTGCACCGTTTAACGTCCGCATTACGTTCTGTGAAACGGGGCGTTGACCGAAATGGATTCGGTATTATAGACACATAATAGTTTAGATACTTTGCATATTGTTTTAATACTAATTAAAACAATATGAAAATGTTTAGTACAGTGCTGTACTGTACAACACAGTCGTTCTTATCTTTATATCTTTCATTAAACTTGAAGCGCTTACCAAAGACGAAAAAGAAAGTCAAACAATTCAGTTAGTCCCCGTTTTACTATGGTGCGATTTACAATATTTCAGCTTTACGATGGGAATCTGATAATATACACATTCACCAGAAACTGTACTATGAATTTAGCATTTTGATTTTTCCCTGGGCAAGCGATACACAGTACCATACTCTCCTGCACTCTGCTGTGCTAAATGAGGAAATCAGCAGTGTGTGACAGTGCGTGACATAGGGAGTGATGAGAGCTGGGAAATGTAGTGAGGAAAACATGATTCAATAAATCACATGAAATATTAAGCACTTTATTATAGAATAAGCTCTGTGTTAACGATTCTGCAGAACTGCAGTTCAATGCAGGTGTTTTAAGCATTTTTAAGGTAGGCTACGCTATGATATATACTGTATATATTAAACTTCTGGTTTACCATACATTCAACTTAACGCTGGATTTCTCACAACGTATCCCTATTGTAAAACGGGGACTACCTGTAATATGTTTTTATACCTTTCAAGACTGCGATTCTCTTTTCCGTCAGCAGGTGTCGCATAAAGACCTATTTCCTGTTCTAATTCAAAAACGTTAAAGCAAATGGTTGTCGATCGGATGGACGTTAAACGGCGCGTACCTGTATTATAGGCTAACATTCTGAGACATTAAACCATAATGGAATGTACCTTAGAATATTACAAGAATCTGATGTGCCGGCCTGTGACAGAACTTTAACATGCCCCAATGTTATAGTCACTTTACATTTGAAGCGACTGGGTTTGAGCCTCAACCTCCTCAGCATAGCTATCATGCCAGTGCATTCTGAAACGATTGATTACAGCCAAAATGAAAAGAATAAGCAAACCAAGATGTACATGATTATCATGAAATTAGCAATGTGACCATGGCATATAAAAAGCTGGAGCAAAAACGTAGATTGAACAGTACAAAAGAGAAAGGTTTAAGGCAGTCTGCTGGGGTAAGTGGCAGCTGGGTTGACTAGAGTCCAGAGGTTACTTCTAGTTGCTCATATTTTTGTTAGGTGTAAGAGTATGACGAATGACTCCCACAATGTTGTCCATACAGTCTTAGTGTGCTTATATAATTAGGAATGGGGGTTTCTTTATTGCATAAGCGTTTATTTTGCAGGAAATGCAAAAACTGAATGAAGCCAGCCCATGAGGACATGCAAAAAGTACTTCCGAAGTTGAGTCCTTTCTTTTTTTCTAAGCTCTGAGCAGTGGGAGGGTTGCAGTGCGATTACGAAGGAAGCAAAAGCTTTGATGCTGGCAGCGTGTGATGATGGTGGTGGCATTGGATTGTCTTTTTTTTCTTTTTTCTTTTTTTTTCTAGCCGTTACTTACAGTTGCATGATCCTGAATGCTTAACCTCCAGCAGCACGCCCATGGAACAGGCGGCCTGCTTCATGCTGCATGTGCTCGGGTACGAGGTGTTGTCGCTGGCGCACACGGCCTCGTCCGAGCGACTTTCGGGACACAGCTCGTCCTGACACAGCGCGCACCGGCCGCGACCCAAACGCTCATCCCACAGGCACTTCTTTCCTCCGCTGCACTGGATGTCGTCGCACGATTTGGCCTCTGGAAAGAAAGGGAAAGCTTTTACACGGACGAAAACACGAAGGGTGTAAGAGAAGCGCAAAACAAAAGCATATGCTTTGTTTTGGGTCTACATCACTTGAGGCAGAAGGAATGCACATGCTTGTTGTTTAACAGCACTCAGGAGGTAGAAGTTGCGCACCAAGAAAAAAAACAGTGGAGTTACAATATGTAATAAGAAACTGGCTGATCTGGCCAACATCTGGTAGCAATTAGACACCCACGACTTTTCTTTTCTTTTTCAAAATAATAATTGCAAACGCGAGTGTCATGGGAGGAGGAAAAGGTCAGGTTTGGCTCGGCATGTTGGCGCGCAAAACTGGCTGGAAAAAGCTCAAAACTTTATATATAGCGTTAGTTTGTTTTCTCCATGTGGTCACTCACTGATGCATTTGCCCTCGTAGGCCACGCCGATCGATCTGCCCAGCAAGCACGTGGCTCGGCGTAAGTGGCAGGCGCTGGCGTAGACGATTCCGTCGTTTCCGCACAGGTACTGGTCGGGTGAGGTCACCTCAGGACACACGCGGTTGCAGGTGACGCAGTAGGCGTTGTTGGTCTGGTCCACCACGCACGTCGAGCTGCCCGGGCAGAGCACATCACGGCACGTCTCTAAGGGGGACAAAAAATGCAAGACCTTTTGTTGCAGTCTTACTATCGCTTTCCCCACATGTGCCGTTTCCAGTTGCCAGAAGTTTTGCGAAATGGTCTCCCGTGGCATTACTCTGCATCCTAGAAATTTTGCTATTCTTATCTGAAGTGCAATCAACTTGGCACTCTCAAGTTCTGGTACTTTTGAAAACATCGACTCTATGCCCCCGTTTATTTGTCTGGCATTTGTCTCGACTTACTTTTGCATTTGCCCTGGTACTGCACCTCCAGGTCAGGGTGTGCTTTGCATTTGGATTTTAACAGTGCACACTCGTCGCGGTAGGTTTTGCCGTCTGAACCGCATACCGGACCCTTCCAGGTGATGTTGGAGCAGTCAGGGGCGCAGACGCAGCGTGGCTTACTCCTCCTGTTCATCTTACACTTCTTCCCTGGACCGCAGTCTACATTGTCGCACGTCTCTAAAATTTAGAGCAAATTGGGAAGGGAAAGATCTTTAGCCATTTCGCTGGAAAATCAAATTGCTAAAATAATACGTGACACAAGGAGCCATGCGGAATGTCAAACCATGGACTTGTCGTAGGCTTATAATTTTATAATTAAGCCACATTTTGAAGGTTTTAAACCACCCACGTCATTGTGAATGTCTAGCATTTCAAACCGAATGGATTCATGACGTCAGTCCAGGTCTGGACAATCTTACAATCCAGACAAAAAAAAAGACCTGAATAGCTGAAAACCCTTTACAGACACAAAAGGGACATCCAGTGTTTTCGCACCTTTGCACGGCATGCAGTTGGGTGCCCCTCCGTTGAAGATGGTCCAGCGGAACAGGGTGCTGTTGGGCACGTCCTCCTCTGTCCAATAAATGCCCAGTCTCCCGCTCCTACAGCACTCCTCCCGGCTCATGCCAGGCATGTAGAGCACCTGGCAGCGACCATTCTTCCCCTGCTGGAGCCAGCAGTTCCCAGCTTGAAACGAAAAAGGAGGGGTAGAGATCAGTTGGGGGGGTGGGGGTGGGGGGGTAGCCAGTCGCATTAAAGTCTGAAGCCGCTGACCCAGACACAACACGTGCAGTCTGTATTAGCCGTGCCGCCTACCGACTCCCCAGGGTTGCCAGATTGGTGTGACTTCTGTCTCGGTCACGATTTTAAACCCCAGGCTTCTAGGATAAATTGTCAATGAAATATTTACAACTTTTCCTGTCAACTAAAGATCATGTATCCCCTGCAGACTTGTATTAAAAATACCCCAACAAGATGGGAAAACGCCCAACCAGGCAACACGTTTTGTCCCCCACACGCCACATTTGGGATTATTTTATAATATATATATTTTTTGTTGTTGTCTGTTTTTATTCTGGCGTGCACTAAATCCAGATAAATTCTGCCAACGTGCTTCTTAAGGTAGTAGATTTTATTCTGAAGAGTCAAGCACCAATTGGTGGTTAATGAGGTTAATACCGCACTGACGTTCGTGCCAATTTAAACAATGTGAACGCCAGTCTAGACTACCAGTTCCTCAAGAGCTGTCTGCGCGCCCCACCGTCTGCCCACTGTTCAGCCTTGGAGCGTTGAACGCTGACATTTTCTGAAGCTCACACTCAGACATTCCTACATTAATAAAGGTGCATTTGAGTACTGTTATTAATAAAGCTCAGACACGCTACCCCAATGCCCTATTTATTTATTAATATAGTAGGTCTTTTGCCCAGGGGAGTCTATGCGCCAGACAGTCCAATTAAACCCTTCAGTCCCAGCAGGGTTCATCAAACTTTTCTGCACAGGATCGTGTTAACTGACGGCGGATATGAGGACGCGCACATTGGATATCAAATGCAAATAACTGCTCTTGCTCTTCAATTACGCCTTAATGACATGCGCTGAGACCCAGACGACATAGTATGACGAAATAATATGCATTCGAGCGAATGTGGTCCGAATGTTGCAAGTACTAATATAACAATCTTGTTATCCCCATTCCTTATTATTCCACATTATGGCTCAGAGAACGGACGCTTCCAATGGCGCGTCTTGGCTTGGTGTCGGGATGGAAGCGCCACTGTGGTTATTTATTTAATGTAACATCAAGCCATAGGTAACGGCCTAAGGTCATATTTAAGTACTCAGTGTGTCTAATATTTTCCTCATGCACCATTAGACGCACCTGTCTCTCTCTCTCTGATCAGCACAGAAAACAGAAAACAAAAAAACTTTTGCTTAGGCATAGTCCTTACTTGGTGTACCCAACTCAAATGCGCCTGACTGGAATTTAGTGAGCTTGATAAGAAGACAGCAGGCAGAAGAAAGCAAAACACACGTTGTAAAAAAAAATCCCATGCACAAGTACCCACCTTGCACTTTTTGCTCTTGAATGAAATGACAGACCAGCAGCAGTAATAAAAGCGGGGCCGGGCGGAGCTCTGCGCGCCTTAGCATCCTTATCATGATCAAGGCAAAAGGTGTTGGAGAAATCTGGAGACAGGCTTCGTCGCAAAAAAAAAACCTAATCTTCTTTAGGAAGGCAGTGCAGAATGAAGGCTTGTGTACGTGTGTGTGATCGTGTGTGTGATCCACCTCTTTTTAAGTGTTTAAGGGGGTCTCGGGCCAACTGGCTGGGGTGGGCGGATTTTCCTCACTGGAGGCGGGGACAAGGAGTGTTTTTTTAATCCCGAAGTTTTTTTTTCCGTTCTTCAGTCCTACTCAGGTGACGTCTGCTCCAAACTTTTCTAAAAGTCACACATCACAGGAAGTAGGTAACTGTTACAAAATAAGGTTGAGCAAATAAGCTTATGCGCGTTCATGAGTCAAAGGGATCAGAGGACGCAGGTTTAGGCTAATTGACTCAATTTAACATTGAGATAAGCGCTTCCCTGTTGAACGAATGTACAACAAAGTAGCCATATTAATAAACTCCTAAGAGTAGCCTTTTAAAGTACATACTTTACCACTTGCTGTACTGCTGAACGACAGAGCTTTTTAACTGTTCTTTTGAATCACTTAGGTTCGTATTCTGTAGGCTAATAGGGTTCGTTGTTCATCAGGTTAACTAACTGACGAGTCAAGATGAATGCGCGAAATTTATTTACAAATTACATGCACACATAAAACATGCAATTATGTGCCTATTTTTAGCCTATTGCCTAAATATTTAAAACCTTTTATATGATATCGGACCTCCTAATAGCACTGAGGTGATTTATTTAAGTAGCTGAGTTAAGTTTTGACCAGCCGGCTGAGAGGCTACGAGTCAACGAAGTTTAACTCAAATGAAAGCTATTAGTAGTCTATTGGAAACGACATGTTGTGGTTTCTGTGACAGGTTCTAAAATATTCAGTTCAGTTTCCCAACAGCCGCAGCCACAGCTAACATTTCCATATGAGCCATCGAGCAGCCGAAGCTCTTGAGAAGATACGCGATCTGGATAAGACTTCTGTGAAAGCGCGCCCTCTTCTGAAAATGGCTAGTGTTACAGTGTTGATGGTACACTTGTTACACTTTGAGGAAGACGTATTAATTCCACGAATTGCTTTATTAGAAATCGTTTTCCATTCAACTTTCACTTTTTTTTGGCCTATATATTCATAATAACAACACAACTGGACACGGAGCAGCTTCATACAGTCTAGACTCCACACGAGCAGTCAAAGATTGGCAAGGAAAAACTTTGAGACGATAACGGGAACCAGTTTCAAACGAGGAACCTATGCTCCTTTGGATGAGAACAGACAGCGGGATTAAGTTAACACTCCTTGTCTAGTATCGTACAGCATTTGGCCAGAAGAATGTAGACATCCCTACTAACTAGCAATGTCTGTTATGAGCTACACACATTAAATTGCTAGGTTGAAACATACATGAGTGGAATACCAGTGGACAAACAGTGGGAGTAGAACATGTTGTACTGAACGCCTTGTGCTGAATACGTTGAAAGTCACATCTCAGCATGACTCTTTCATAGGGTTCCATCTCCCAGCTGGTCTAATGAACTTTAGAGAGATGTATTGCTCCAGATATAGAAAACTGGACATTACAGTATAGCTTTGTACAAAACGGAAAATCTGAATGTAAATACAAAAGACACCCAACATGAATACACCTTATTGAACATACTGAACATATTTACAAGCACGCAGTAGAATCACACTCGTGCATGACTAAGTGCCATAACACATCACAACATAACTGACGCATTCACAGTCAGCATATGTGGTATATCAAGAACGTTCACATGCGCAGGGTGCAAAAGTAAGAAAAAGTGATGATTTTGTTCTGCGTTTTCTTTTCTGCCCTCCTAAAAGATGAACAGACAGTCCACAAAGAAATGGTTTGCCTTTTCTTTATTGACTTTGGTGGACTGACCTGAACACCACCACACACCTTTGAGATGAATTAAAGTGCCTACTGTTATAATTATAGTACATTATTATAGTATAGTGCTCCAAATCCTAGTGGAAATCCTTATCAGCTGTTTCATCAGCCTCAATATCAATACTCATGTTTTTGGATGTTCAGAAACCTTTGGCTATAGAGTGTACATAATACAAAATATGCCGAGTGTAACTTGTTATATAGAAGTGTCTTAAATGTGTCTATAAATCTGTTTTAGTTGACCTGCCTTTGCAGCAGATTTTGAAGAGTGGAACTGATTCACTACAGCAGGTAGTGCAATTCACTCCATATGTAGTAAGGAACTGACATCTGCTAGCCAGTAAGTTTATGTACAGCATTAACATTACTGCAGTCATGACAGACAAAATTACAGTAGTTCCATATTCACCTGCACTGAACAGGATATCCCTACCTAACTTCCTACAACAAAAGCCTGCATCTCTGTGAGAAATGAGGAAAAATATTCTGGTAAAATGATTTTGGAACATTTTAAGAACCTTAAATGAAACATGCATTTTTAACCGTATGAACAATAATAATGTTTTTTGGCAGAAGGAATGGTATGGGATCTCGAACCTGGTTTTATCAACCTACTATAGTACAACCAGATTCATAGTAGATTCATGGTTAACAATCCAATAAACATAGTTACTATAAACCTCATAGTTCATATTTAGACAAATTATTTTTACACAAAAATATGACAAATTACACAAAAATATGACAGTGTGTCAAAGTGATTATTGTTTACATGAACGTAATGAGGCATTTTATATCTAAACAAGCTAGCCTAGCTAGATAGCAGATATTACAGTTTGCTTTACTCATCACACTACCCAGAAAATTATTTTGTAGCTAAAAAAAACAGAAAAAAGCAGCATATATTGTGTTGGATGCTGGTAAACTGGAAAAACGTTCCATGTTCCATAATGATTCAGCTCGGTTTACTGATTGCTGCTTTAGCTGGTGAACTCGAATTGCCTGGCTGGTAAAGCTGGTTAAGAAGCATAGCAGTGGCCACAACACAATGCTGGTCTTTGTTGGTTTTAGCAGGGTTGTCTGCAATTTAATTTTTAGTAATTAGAGTATGTCTAGATCCAGAAAGCAAAAATCTCGTTACGTTATCTTTTTCCTTAATCAAACAAAAGGCAATCCTTTTCCCCCCAGGTTCACTATGCACTGAATGAGCTTTTATGAGGACTAAACAAGATGAAGATGTAGGCTATTGATTTATGGGAAAGATAAAAAAAATGTACAAGCTTTGTACTGTATTGCTTTAAACAAGTTTTGGTGCTTTAGGGTTATCATTACCAGTGCTTAATTCACAACTTTATACTGTTCACATTGGCTAAAACTGAAGGTATGTTTAAAATGATGGCAAGACCTTTAACCAAAAATATGCCTTTTAAAAAATATGTAAAAACCAAGATCCCTGGATCTGTATGACAGCAGCACAACCAAACTGCTCTTATGCTAGAAAAAGGAAGTAAACAGACACATTATATAACTATGCACCCCCAATCCAACTATGTTTAGGAAGAAATAGGAATGCTGTGATTAGGAAGGGACTGACCACATGAAAATGATGGAAACTACAAGAACACAATTTTAAGAACACAGTTGTCAGTGTGTCTCAAAAATCACATAAAAATTGTGAGTTTTATTGTCAAACTTATTTTTTAAAAATTGAATAGCCTTGTTTAGCTGGTGTGAAAAAAGACACACAACAGACAAAAAAGAAACACAATAGAGCCTCTGCTGTTGAACCCAAATCTGCTTAACAGTACATCTCATGTGTGAGAATATCAGTTTTACCTTGTGTAGTCAATGTTTTATGTATTTTTAAATTTCGACAGTAGACCTTCTATCTGATTAATATAGAAATATAGCAGAGACTTAACTAATATGTCTTAAGTGCAGTTACAGAATGGCTATTATAATTATGATGGGGATAGCCTAGTGATTAAGGTACTATACTATGGTCCGGAAGGTCCAGAGTTCAAATCCCACTTCTGCCAAGCTGCCACTGTTGTGTCTCTTGAGCAAGGTGCTTAACCCAGTGCTTAGACTGTATCAACTGTAAGTCGCTCTGGATAAGAACGTCTGCTAAGTGACAAGCATGTAAATGGTTGAAATTCTACGTTTCGTCATATTAAACACAGTTTTTTGGGGGAATCCAGCTAAAATACATGAGATTCAAAGAACCATACTAGCTCACCGTGGCAAAATATAATATTGTTGCCGTGGCGTCATCTAGTGGTAGAAGTGGGTTGTTACCATTTACATTGTCTAGTAGTTTATGAAATGCATGTACCAGGTTCGCGCACAGAATTTGGAGGGCAGGCGCTCAAAGGAAAAAGGGCATCCACGATCCCACTCTAACCAGAAGAGTCTATCCAACAACGCACCATTTCCACTGCTTATACTACGATGCCATTCTTAATCCCAGTCACCAGTTCACGTGTTTACCTCATGCTCCATTTTAACAGTGAAACATTAGAAACAAAATGATGAATATAGTCACCACATGACAACACAGGAGCAACCATCGTAGTAACAAATTGAAAGTGGATAGTGAATGTAGTGGACAGTGAAACGTAGATTTAATAATAAAGAACGTCATAGTGAAGTCATACTTTACCATTGCACAGTTGGGCTCTGCTATGGATTTAAGAAATAGGTTAAGGAGATATATTCTGTACATGTATATACTGTACATGTTGGTCTACTTTCCCAAACTGGCTTGGTTGTTTTGATAATGGTCTTCACTCCAGGTATCTCTCAACATCTCCCAACCTCCCTACCAAGGCATGAGGCCAGTAATTGCCTCTATAAATCTAGCACTGGCAGGAGTCAAATTTCTACAGAAAGTATGAAAATGCATGGTGGAACAGACTATGCTTGTTGCATCTATTTTCTAGCTCTGCTGGATACCTTGAACGGATATCACGGGACCGTGGTAGCCAAGCAGGTAAGGTACTGGACTATGGAGCAAAAGGACCTCTGCCAAGCTGCCACTGTTGGGTCCTTGAGCAAGGCCCTTAACCCACAATTGCTTGAACTTAAGATTGTATCAATTGTAAGTCGCTCTGGATAAGGGCGTCTGCTAAATGCTGTAAATGTAAATGCCAATATTGGAGCATGATGGAGAAGGACCCTCATCTAGCCTTCTCACCCTCAGACACAACCTTGAACATTTTCTTCAACTGTAATGGTCCAGTGTATTTGTCAGGCACCCATGTAATATCCAGTATCTTTAGTAACTACATTTTGATTCAGGTTTGTGAGGGAAATTAATGAATGACTGGACTCATCATTCACATTTACATTTACAGCATTTAGCGACTTACAATGGATACAGTCTTACAATCCAAGCAATTGTGGGTTAAGGGTCTTGCTCAAGGACCCAACAGTGGCAGCTTGGCAGAGGTGGGGATTTGAATCCTGGCCCTTCTGGTCCAGAGTCCAGTACCTTAACCGCTAGGCTACCACAGTCCCATTCATCAAAATATCTGATGTTGTACAATCACAATTTTCACACCATCATCCAAATGGCACACCTTCTTGGTAATAAATAAACACTTGTTGATTAGTCCCACTACCATATCAAAGGATAATGTTATGGTGTTTTCAAACACTGAGGAAATAATACTAGCTTTTTACCATCGATATCTTCCACCATTGGTTGTAACTAGTCCATCAGTCATTTGCCAGGTTCTTAAACTGTGCTCCTCTCTTCACTAGATGTCAAGGCTGCCTGTGAAAGACTGGAGAGATATGATCCTGGGGAGACATCATGGCATGTTTATGATGAAATCTTGGACCACTCATCGAGGTATCCCACTGTGAGCATTTGGACCACCCTGTCCCTAGACCCCTGTGGAGACTCTGACATGTGACATGAGATTATTGTTGCTGTTGTTTACCAAGCTCATACGTCTTGCATTTGCATCATTTGTTTTCCATTAGATTTTGGCCTGCTCTTTTGGTCTTGTGTTACAGCAGACTCTGTTTACTACTGGATGTTTGTCTGTTGCTCAGGTATGTGAAAATGGATTTTGCCATTGAAATGTGTTATGGAATAGATTTACATTTCTGCTAATGGATCCTTGCCAACTTTTTGTTTTCAATGGCATGGGTTTACATACAAGGCTACTTTGGATTGACAAATGAAAATGAGGGCTCCAAGTTTGTCTCGGGATAATTTAAAATCACATAATTCACTTATCTCTGGCACCAAAATTGGTTCCATGACCTTGTTATTTTCTATTTTATTTATAAACCCAGTACCTTAATTAAGGATTGTATCTTCATTTCCACATGGGCAATATTACCACTTAAGAGGCTATTTGTAACATTCAGTAATTCTAGAAGTAGGCTGTGAGTTGTTGCATGCTCCTCAAATTTCACTAGCAAGAAACCGGACTGGAGAAGTAAAAATTCTTTAAGTGGAAATGTATAATGGTCTCCTTCTGCTACTTCCAACACAAACCATGTGCTTACCCTCTTATAAAGAATCAGGATTGAAGAAACTTTGTATTCTTTAACAAATCTACCCATATTTGTAGTGTACATCCATTAACCGTAGCGTTAAAACCACCTGCCTAATATTTTATAGATCCCCCTCAAGTCACCAAAGCTCTGACCCATCAAGGCAGTGCCTCCACAAGACCTCTGAAGATCTTCTGTCCTGTGGTATCTGGAACCAAGAATTTTAAGACTAGATCCTTTACATCCTGTAAAGTTGGGGCCTCCATAAATTGGACTTGTTTGTCCAGCACATCCCAAATTTGCTTGATTGGATTGAGATTTAAATTCTGAATCAACACTTTGAACTGTTTGTGATGTTCCTTAAACCATCCCCAAACAATTATTGCAGTGTGGCAGAGCACATTATCATTATGAAAGAGGCCATTGCCTTTTAGGGAATGCCATTGCCATGAAGGGGTACATTTGGTTTGCAGCAGCATTTAGATGGATGGTACATGTCAATTCCAGGTTACACAGCAAAACATTGCCCAGAGCATCACACTATCAATATTATTCATTTCACCTGTCAGTGGTTTTAATGTAATGGCTGATCAGATCCTACCTCTAAACACTTGCTGAGAGATTTACTGGCTGCTCTACAGTGGTGCTTGAAAGTTTGTGAACCCTATTGAATTTTCTATATTTCTGCATAAATATGACCTAAACATCATCGGATTTTCACACAAGTCCTAAAAGTAGATAAAGAGAATCCAGTTAAATAAAAGAGACAAAAATATTATACTTGATCTTTTATTTATTGAGGAAAGTGATCCAATATCACATTAGTGAGTGGCAAAAGTATGTGAACCTCTAGGATTAGTAGTTAATTTGAAGGTGAAAGTAGTGTCAGGAGTTTTCAATCAATGGGATGACAATCAGTTGTGATCTGCACCCAGTTTTATTTAAAGAACAGGGATCTATCAAAGTCGTAAAGTCGCACAAACAAAATGAGATTTCTGAGGACCTCAGAAAAAAGAGTTGTTGATGCTCATCAAGGCCTGGAAAAAGAGGTTGTTGATGCTCATCAAATCTGGAAAGGTTTACAAAACCATCTCTAAAGAGTTTGGACTCCACCATCCACAGTCAGATACAGATTTGTACAAATTCAAGACCATTGTTACCCTCCCCAGAGTGGTCGACGCAACAAAGATCACGGAAGAGCACAGGTGTGTAATAGTTGGCAAGGTCACAAAGGACCCCAGAGTAACTTCTAAGCACTGAAGGGCCTCTCTCACTTTGTGGCTAATGTTAATGTTTCATGAGTCCACCACAGAAGAACACTGAAACAACAATGGTTGTGCATGGCAGGGGGTTTGCAAGAAAATCCACTGCTCCTCCAAAAAGAAACATTGCTGCTTGTCTCATGTGGACAAGTGAGAAGGCTATTGGAAGAATGTTTTGTGGAAGGATGAGACCCAAAATAGAACTTTTTATGGTTTAAAAGGAAAAGCTTATGTTTGGAGAAAGGAAAAAACCCTGCATTTCCAGCATAAGAACCTTATCCCATCTGTGAAACATGGTGGTGGTAGTATCATGGTTTGGATGCATCTGGGCCAGGACGGCTTGCCATCATTGATGAAATTATATCAGAGTATTATAAAGGAAAATGTCAGGACATCTGTCCATGAACTGAATATCAACAGAAGGTGGGTCATGCAGCAAGACAATGACCCTAAGCACAAAGGTCGTTCTACCAAAGAATGGTTAAAGAAGAATAAAGTTCATGTTTGGAATGGACAAGTCAAAGTCCTGACCTTAATCCAATGGAAATGTTGTGGAAGGACCTGAAGTGAGCAGTTAATGTGAGGAAACCCAGCAACATCCCAGAGTTGAAGCTGTTCTGTACGGAGGAATGGGCTAAAATTCCTCCAAGCCGGTGTGCTGGACTGATCAACAGTTACAGGAAACGTTTAGCTGCAGATACAGCTGCACATTGGGGTCACACCAGATACTGAAAGCAAAGGTTCACATACTTTTGCCACTCACTAATATGTAATATTGGGTTATTTTCCTCAGTAATCGAGTCAGTTTAAGCACTGTTTATCCGTTTAGTGCAAATCTGTGTAATTAAATACTATGATTAGCAAATATGAACATATAAGCTGATATTCAGGCCTAGTATTTAAGACGTTGTGTTTATGTTCCAAGTCTGTAACTCACTTCAGAAATACTGCAGCATTAAGGAGCTATTAAAAGTGGTCAAGATGGTAAAAACAAGGCAGCTTTTATTCGTATATGATTTCATAACCACATACCACTGAAAATGCATTTCATAGAAGAAATTAAATTAAAGTGCATTCATAGCAGATCCTACTGATTTTTCCATCATTACAACCTTAACTTTTCACATTATTTAGTCAGAGTTGTGGTAGGTTTAGATATTGGTGTAGGGCCTGGACCTGTACTTGCTGCCATCTTAATTAGCTCTAACATTCCTTTAACACACCCTTGCAAACACTCATCAAAGTAATTAAATGTAGTGGTGTTTCAAATTTTCTTCAACCAAAATAAAACTCATTAACTTGAACTCGTTAACATTCCTTTAAAAGAACTCAAAGCAAATACCCAACAACTTCTACCAAACTGACGATCAGTTTTGTTCATGGCACTCGAAAAGCCCTGGAAACCACGTGAGCACCCCTAAATAAACGTGTC
Source organism: Ancistrus triradiatus (assembly GCA_025084515.1). Classification (NCBI taxonomy): domain Eukaryota; kingdom Metazoa; phylum Chordata; class Actinopteri; order Siluriformes; family Loricariidae; genus Ancistrus; species Ancistrus triradiatus. Next base: position 162,541 of record JAJAGP010001242.1, read on the forward strand.
ACAGGTGAAACCAATGTCTCGAATTACTGATTAACGTATCTTTGTCTCCCTCTGGAGGCCAAAGCTTTCCACGACAACTCTGCCCTGTGGAAGCTAATCTTCTGTCATACTACAAAATAACTGAATTTAATCAGTTATTTTACAACATAGCACAATGAACGCTCACAGAAGATTAAAATTGGATTATTGTTCTATTGTTGTATTGTAGTATTGTCCTGTGTTTCTGTCACAGGAGAGAAGGATTACTCACACAAATGCAGAGAAAAATAATCCTTGCTTCGAGGCTGATTAATATAAATATTCTATACACTATAAATCAAATATTCTGTACACCGATCGGCCATAACATGAAAACGACACACTTGTTTCTACCCTCACTGTCTCTTTTATCAGCTCCACTTGCCATATAGGTGCAATTTGCAGTTCTACAATTACAGACTGTAGTCCATCTGTTGCTCTACATACTTTATTAGCTCCGTTTCACCCTGTTTTTCAGATTTCAGGACCCTCACAGGACTGCCAGAGAGCACATATTATTTAGATGGTGGATTATTCTTGGCACTGCAGTGACACAGACATGGTGGTGGTGTGTTAGTGTGTGTTGTGTTGATACGAGTGGATCAGACACAGAAGTGCGGAAGGAGTTTATAACACCTGTCGCTGCTGGACTGAAAATTGTCTGCCAACCAAAAATATGCAGCCAACAGTGTCTTGAGCATTGTCCTGTGACCAGTGTTGGGGAAGTTATCCCATTACTCATTAAAAAAGCACTGATTGTGCAAGTTCTCCTACTTACAAAGATGAGAGAGGTCTGTAATTTTCATCACAGATACACTTCAACTATGAGAGACAAAATGAGAAAAAAAATTCAGGAAATCACATTGTAGGGTTTTTAAATAATTTAATTGTAACTTATGGTGGTAAATAAGTATTTGGTCACCCACAAAAGTTCAGCTCGATACTTTGTAACATAACCTTTGTTGGCAAGAGGTCAAACGTTTCCTGTAAGTCTTCAGCAGGTTTGCACACACTGTAGCTGGTATTTTGGCCCATTCCTCCATGCAGATCTCCTCTACAGCAGTGATGTTTTTTGGCAACACGGACTTTCAACTCCCTCCACAAATTTTCTATGGAGTTGAGGTCTGGAGACTGGCTAGGCCACTCCAGGACCTTGAAATGCTTTTTATGGAGCCACTCCTTCATTTCCCGAGCGGTGTGTTTGGGATCATTGTCATGCTGGAAGACCCAGCCACGTTCCATCTTCAATGCTCTCACTGATGGAAGGAGGTTTTGGCTTAAAATCTCACGATACATGGCCCCGTTCATTCTTCCCTTAACACAGATCAGTCGTCCTGTCCCCTTTGCAGAAACACAGCCCCAAAGCATGAGGTTTTCGCCCCAATGCTTCACAGTAGGTATGGCGCAACTCAGAATTCTTCTTCCTCCGAAGGCGGCGAGTTGAGTTTTTACCAAAAACTTCTATTTTGGTTTCATTTGACCACATGATATTCTCCCAATCCTCTTCTGGATCATCCATATGCTCTCTGGCAAACTTCAGACAGGCCTGGACATGTACTGGCTTAAGCAGGGGGACACGCCTGGCACTGCAGGATCTGAGTCCCTTTCGGCGTAGTGTGTTACTGATGGTAGCCTTTGTTACTTTGGTCCCAGATCTCTGCAGGTCATTCATCAGGTCCCTCCGTGTAGTTCTGGGATTTTTGCTCACCGTTCTCATGATCATTTTGACCCCACAGGATGAGATCTTGTGTGGAGCCCCAGATCGAGGGAGATTATCATTGGTCTTGTATGTCTTCCAGTTTCATACAAATGCTCCCAAAGTTGATATATTCACACAAGCCTGCTTGCCTATTGTAGATTCACTTCTCCCAGCCTGCTGCAGGTCTACAATTTTCTTCCTGGTGTCCTTCGACAGCTCTATGGTTTTGGCCATGGCTGAGTTTGGAGTCTGACTGTTTGAGGCTGTGGACAGGTGTCTTTTGTACAGATAACGAAGTCAATCAGGTGCCATTAATACAGGTAACGAGTGGAGGACAGAAGAGCTTCTTATAGAAGTTGTTACAGGTCTGTGAGAGCCTGAAATCTTGCTTGTTTGTGGGTGACCAAATACTTATTTTCCACCATGATTTACAATTAAATTCTTTAAAACTCCTACAATGTGATTTCCTGGATTTTTTTTCTCATTTTGTCTCTCATTGAAGTGTACCTATGATGAAAATGACAGATCTTTCTCATCTTTCTAAGTAAAAGAACTTGCACAATCAGTGACTGACTAAATACTTTTTTGCCCCACTGTAGTTATGTTTTCTTTCAGACTTAAAATTCTTTCATTCCCTAGAGAACCGTACCCATCACCCCTCTATATAGATGCAACTTTGAGCCAGCTTGTCGTTGCATATGCCTGCTGATTAAATGGTGTGTGCCTGTGCTGGTCAAAGACTGCACTACAGGAATGACAGAAAACTAATATGTGAATCCTTGTGACACCTGCTGACAGAAAAGAGAATTGCAGTCTTGAAAGAAAGCAGAATTCTGGTATCATTATACTTTCTTTTTTGTTTCTGGTTAGTGTTAAGTTTTATAACAGATACAGAGATAAGAATTACTGTATTACACAGTACTATACTAAATGTTGTCATTGTGTGACTTAATCAGTATTGTTGTTTTAAAACACCATGCGCAAAGTTGAATCTACGATGTGACTGGTCTGATAAAGTTCATTTCAGTCAATGTCCTTTCCACAGAATGTAATACAGACATTAATCAGTGCGTACCTGTATTTGAAACACATTGTGTGTGAAATTTCCATTGGGGTCTGTTTTGATTATGATCATATTTTGATTATTTTTATAGGCTGTTGACTAACAATAGCCTTATGCATCAATGTAAAATAGTGGCATCCATTTTAGTTACCATACCTTAACATTTTTCTGTCACAAAAAAGGTTCACAAAAATAAGATTTTTCTTCAAAGAGGTTTTCAGTTGAAGAAAAGGGGTCACGCTTTATCGTAATCCTCTAATAGCAATTCTGTTGTGTTTCTGTTGAAGTATATTTGTAAACAATGTATACATATTTCCATACTTGCTGAATCCAATTCGGAGTTGACAGGGTTACTGGTAGCACAGGCCACAGCCCTAGGCAGACTGTCAGTCCATCATTTACACTGGGAAACCTTACTGATGCCTAATGCATGTCTTTGTAATGTGGGAGGATATGCATGTGAACATGGGACGCACATGCAAAGTCTGCACAGGCAATGGCACAGGCTGGATCATTTTCTATAGGGCTGGTCCCACCCTCAAATACAAGACTGCATTTTTTCTCCTTCTCGGTAGATGGCAGCATCTATCCACACTTGAATACTGAACTACGGTTCTCCAATCGATGTAATATTGCTACGGTCATTTTGTATTACATAAAAAGACATTTCGAGCAGTATGTTAATTCGTCCAATAACCCACACATGGTGTGTGATTCAAAAGGACGAACTAGAACTGCTGTTTCTCTACATTGACTTTGCATGAATCACTACTGGAAAGATCTTCCTTCTTAAGAAAATCTCTCTGTCTGTCTAGCAGGGTGTTTCTCTTTTTTTTATGGCAGCAACATGAGCTGAAGCAGGCTGGGGGCTATGGGACACCATGTCGGCCTGATGCTCTGCGACTGGACTGGACCCACAGCATTGATCAGTGAGCCAAAGCATTCCCACAACGCTCCACAAGGATCCTGTTTCACTGGAAAAGCCAGCTAAAATCAATCACTGTCAGCTGCCTGCTGGACACTATCAATAGAAGAGGATGGAATACGTCTCTAGAAGTTCTGGATTATTTCATTCATTTGGGCAATCTTGTTCTTAGAGCATTTTAAAGATAGCAATAATAACAATGACCCAATTGACAAGTATTGTTGTTGTTGGTTTATCATGGATCTTTATCCTAAATGCCTTTCAGTCACTTAGATAAATTTAGATTTTCTAAAATGTTTTCTTCTATCAAATCTAATGACTGTGAGGGTGATGATATGCAGACCCAAAAGTGAAGTGTGTAAGAGTAAATACATATAAACAAAAATTGCACATTTCAGAGTGCTGTCACATGTATGTGTGTTAAAGTATTTAATTGCATTTATCATACATTTTAACAACGATCAATTACATTTCTGCTTTCTTGTAATTGTTTTATTTCAATAGAAATACATATCCATACGAGTGGACAATATAATCTTCAACAGATTTCATTTATTTATATAGCATTTTTGTTTCTTTTACAGTGGAGCATTGTCTCAAAGCAGCTATACAATTTCAGGTTATCTTCTAATATCTATGGCCAATCCCAAACTGAGCAAGCTTAGGGTGACAGTAGCAAGGAAAAACTCCCTAAACGTTATAGGGAAAAAACCTTGGGAGGACCAAGACTCAAAAAGGGACCCAACCTTGGGTGGCTTAGATGATAAATGTAAGAACTAATTTATTTTCTCAAATACAGTGGTGCTTGAAAGTTTGTGAACCCTTTAGACTTTTCTATATTTCTGCATAAATATGACCTAAAACATCATCAGATTTTTTTTAAAAGTCCTAAAAGTAGATAAAGAGAACCCAGTTAAACAAATGAGAAAAAAAATATTATACTTGGTCATTTATTTATTGAGGAAAATGGTCCAATATTACATATTAGTGAGTTTCAAAAGTATGTGAACCTCTAGGATTAGCAGTTAATTCGAAGGTGAAAGTAGAGGCAGGTGTTTTCAATCAATGGGATGACAATCAGGTGAGAGTGGGCACCCTGTTTTATTTAAAGAACAGGGATCTATCAAAGTCTGCTCTTCACAAGACGTTTGTGGAAGTGTATCATGACACAAAACAAAGGAGATTTCCGAGGACCCTCAGAAAGAGTTGTTGATGCTCATCAGGCTGGAAAAGGTTTACAAAACCATCTCTAAAGAGTTTGGACTCCACCAATCCACAGTCAGACAGATTGTGTACAAATGGAGGAAAATTCAAGACCATTGTTACCCTCCCCAGGAGTGGTCGACCAACACAGATCACTCCAAGAACAAGGGCGTTGTAATATTTGACGAGGTCACAAAGGACCCCAGGGTAAACTTCTAAGCAACTGAAGGCCTCTCTCACATTGGCTATTGTTTAATGTTCATGAGTCCACCATCAGAACACTGAACAAACAATGGTGTGCATGGCAGGGTTTGCTCTCCAAAAAAGAACATTGCTGCTCGTCTGCAGTTTGGCTAAAGATCACGTGGGCAAGCCAGAAGGCTATTGGAAGATGTTTTGTGGACAGATGGTGACCAAAATAGAACTTTCTGGTTTAAAAGAAAAGCGTTATGTTTGGAGAAAGGAAAACGCTGCATTCCAGCATAAGAACCTTATCCCATCTGTGAAACATGGTGGTGGTAGTATCATGGTTTGGGCTGTTTTGCTACATCTGGGCCCAGGACGGCTCTTGCCATCATTGATGGAACAATGAATTCTGAATTACATCAGAGAATTCTAAAGGAAAATGTCAGGACATCTGTCCATGAACTGAACCTCAAGAGAAGGTGGGGTCATTGCAGCAAGACAACGGACCCTAAGCACACAAGTCGTTCTACCAAAGAATGGTTAAAGAAGAATGAAGTTAATGTTTTGGAATGGCCAGGTCAAAATCCTGGACCTTAATCCAATCGGAAATGTTGTGGAAGGACCTGAAAGTGAGCAGTTAATGTGAGGAAAAACCCACCAACATCCCAGAGTTGAAAGCTGTTCTGTACGGAGGAATGGGATAAAATTCCTCCAAGCCGGTGTGCAGGAACTGATCAAACAGTCACACCCAGATACTGAAAGCAAAGCGTTCACATACTTTTGTCACTCACTAATATGTAATATTGAAAATAATTTTTCCTCAATAAAATAAATGACCAAGTATAATATTTTTTGTCTCATTTGTTTAACAGGGTTCTCTTTATCTACTTTTAGGACTTGTGTGGAAATCTGATGATGTTTTAGGTCATATTTATGCAGACATGTAGAAAATTCTAAAGGGTTCACAAACTTTCAAGCACCACTGTATATATCTAATTTCACATCTGAATGACAGAAGACGAGTATGAGTGAACCCTTTTGACACTGTCTGACAGAAAACTATTACATATAGCACTATTACATGTGCTACTCCAGCTGCGTTTATTAATAACCTACCAGATTTAAAGTTTAATACACCTACGGAGCCCAAGCATCTGAGGTGTGTAAAGCAAACAATGCGGCACCTAGAGCACAAGTGGAGACATAGAAAACTGGAGGTAATTAAGACTGCAGGGCGGGAAAGCATGGCAGAGTATAAGCATGCCCTCACTAAAGCTAAAGCTCAATCAAAGAGAAAAATAAGAATTAACATAAACACACTCCAAATTAACAAAAAACCCACAGAAAGTGATTCTCATGTTCTGTGTAATTTTAACAGTAATGATTTCATGACTTTCTTTAATGATAAGATAGAAAACATTAGGCATAAAACTCAATGCTCATCACATCACCAAACTGTTCAGCAACCTTCCAGATGCAGCACTAGTGAAGACATCTGTTTAATGAGCTGTAAATCAAGATTAGAATCTTTTACCCCAATTACTAATACTGAACTATCCGCACTGATCAGCTCGTCTAAGTCATCAAAGTGTTTATTAGATCCAATTCCTACAGGTTTCCTCAAAGAAGAGATACCTAGTGTTATAGAGCAACTGTTAGTTATGTTATATTAATTTCATCCCTTACCTTTGGTTATGTGCCCAAATCCTTTACGTCTGCCGTTATCAAACCACTGATTAAAAAAGCCACTCTTGACCCTTGTGTGATATCTAATTATAGACCAATTTCAAATATACCTTTTCTCTCCAAAATCTTAGAAAAAGCCGCTCTGCAGTTACCTCCAAAGTAATGGTATTTATGAAACATTTCAGGATTCAGGCGCCAAGGGTACTAAAAGATTTATTCATGTCCTCAGATAAGGGATGTTTTTCTATTCTTGTTCTGTTAGATTTAAGTGCAGCATTTGACACTATAGATCATGATGTTTTACTAAACAGACTAGAAAGCACTGTAGGTATTAAGGGATTGGCACTTTCCTGGTTTAAGTCCTACTTGACTGACTGGTACCAGTTTGTTCATGTAAATAATCTAAGGTCTAAGCTCTCAAAAGCAAAGCACGGTGTGCCTCAGGGGTCAGTGCTTGGCCCGGTTTTATTCTCTCTGTACATACTGCCACTGGGCTCAATTATTCGTAAACATGGCATTAGTTTCCACTGCTATGCAGATGATACACAGCTGTACATATCAGTCAAACCAAATGACAGCCTTACAATCAAGAAAATAAAGGAAAAAAAAGAAATAAAAGATTGGATGTCATTTAATTTTCTCTTAACTCTTAACCAAGGCTGGGAGAGACAGATTGGCTACATGGACTGTGGTAGCCTAGCGGTTAAGGTACTGGACTACAGACCAAAAGGTCCAGGGTTCAAATACCACCTCTGCCAAACTGCCACTGTTGGGTCCTTGAGCAAGGCCCTTAACCCACAATTGCTTGGATTGTAAGACTGTATCAATTGCAAGTCGCTCTGGATAAGGGCGTCTGCTAAATGCTGTAAATGTAAATCTATCCTAAATCTAGATGGCTGTTCAGTATTGCCCAGTCTGTCTGTAAAAAATGTAGGTGTCATATTTGATTCAGATCTCTCCTTTGATGCACATATTAGCAACATCACTCGAATTGCTTTCTTTCAATTACGTACTATCGCTAAATTTAGAAATATCCTCTCTTTTAATGATGCGGAGAAACTGGTTCATGCTTTTACAACCTCAAGGTTGGATTACTGTAATGCCTTACTTACTGGATGGTCTAGTAAATCTGTAAATAAACTTCAATTATTTCAGAATGCAGCTGCCCGAGTGCTAACTCGAACTAGGAAATTTGATCACATCAGTCCTGTTCTATCATCACTACACTGGTTACCAGTTAAATTCCACATTGACTACAAAATACTTCTTATAACATATAAAGCTCTACATGGCCTGGCCCCACATTATCTGAGTGAACACTTAGAGTCTTACAGTCCAGCACGTCTACTTCGTTCGCAGGGTGCAGGACGTCTTTTAGTTCCTAGAATTAATAAATTGACACCAGGGGGAAAGGCTTTTTCATACATGGCCCTCCAACTATGGAATAAACTTCCCACTTAAGTTCAACACTCTCCAAATTTTTAAGTCCAGGCTAAAGACATACTTATTTACATGGGCTTTTAGTTAGACTTGGACTGGGATGCATGGCTTGGGTTACTGGGGCCGGAGTCTGGAGTCATGTCTGTCCTGCCTGCCTTGTCATGCCTTGTCCTTTGGCCGGGAGTGTCTGGTGGGTGGTCTGGCAGAACTGGGCTTCGGTCCTCTTTATCTTGACTTGTGCATCCTTGCCTTAGACTAAAGGCAGAGCTGGGGGTTCATAGTCAAAGAGCCTTGTGGTGATCAGAGACGTTGGGTTGCTGTCTTATGCCTCCCGTGGGGTTCCCGATGTCTCATGTGATCCCTCTTGGCTGTGTTACCTTCCGGTTCTCCCCTTTCTAGCTATGCTGCTATAGCTAATGCTGCCGGGGTCTCATGCTACACGTGGCATCAGTGATTGTTCATAGACACTGTGCTCTTAATCAATAACTAATTACATTTTCTGTTTTCCCTCAAAGCTGTGTTCCTGTACCAGTTCCAGTCCCACACATGATGTTCATCTGCTACAGTTCCAGACCCACCATACCTGGGCCACACCAGAGGGCAGTAACCCTCTCCCTCCTCCAGTTGGCTGGGGACAAAGTTCCGCCAACGACTTTCCTGCTTAGACTGAAGATCCTGGAGTGATTCTGTTTATCAGACTACTTAATGCCGATGTCCATATTTTACATTTTATTTGAACCATGACTCCAAGACTTATTTGTTTAGATAAATTAGTTTCATTCTTACATTTATCATCTACACCGCCCAAGGAGGTTGGGTCCCTTTTTGAGTCTTGGTCCTCCCAAGGTTTCTTCCTCATAACACTTAGGGAGTTTTTCCTTACCACTGTCACCCTAGGCTTGCTCAATCTGGAATTGGCCGTAGATAATGGAAGATAATCTAAAATTGTACAGTTGTTTTGAAACAATGCTCCATTGTAAAAAGCCCTATATAAATAAATCTGACTTGACTTGAATTATAGACTATCACATATAGATTATATATAAATCTTATAAACAAGTCATGGAACGGCCTATGAATACATTTTTAAAAACAGTTACAATTTCTATTACATTTCAACCCACTTCCCTTTGTAAACTAAAATGTCCTTGTTTCAAATACAGTGGGGCAAAAAAGTATTTAGTCAGCCACTGATTGTGCAAGTTCTCCTACTTAGAAAGATGAGAGAGGTCTGTAATTTTCATCATAGGTACACTTCAACTATGAGAGACAAAATGAGAAAAAAAAATCCAGGAAGTCACACTTTAAATAAAAAAAAAGAATTTAATTGCAATTTATGGTAGAAAATAAGTATTTGGTCAATAACAAAAGTTCAACTCAATACTTTGTAACACAACCTTTGTTGCAATGCTCAAATGTTTCCTTTAGGTCTTCACCAGGTTTTCACACACTGTAGCTGGAATTTTGGCCCATTCCTCCATGGCCCATTGGCCCATCTCCTCTACAGCAGTGATGTTTTGGGGCAACACAGACTTTCAACTCCTTCCACAATATTTTTATGGGGTTGAGGTCTGGAGACTGGCTAGGCCACTCCAGGACCTTGAAATGCTTTTTACGGAGCCACTCCTTCGTTTTTTTTAACGGAGCCACTCCCAAGCGGTGTGTTTGGGATCATTGTCATTTACATTTACATTACATTTACAGCATTTAGCAGACGCCCTTATCCAGAGCGACTTACAATTGATACAGTCTTACAATCCAAGCAATTATGGGTTAAGGGTCTTGCTCAAGGACCCAACAGTGGCAGCTTGGCAGAGGTGGGATTTGAACCCTGGACCTTCTGGGCCAGAGTCCAGTACCTTAACCACTAGGCTACCACAGTCTTCATGCTGGAAGACCCAGCCATGTTCATCTTCAATGCTCTCACTGATGGAAGGAGGTTTTGGCTTAAAATCTCACGATACATGGCCTCGTTCATTCTTCCCTTAAGACGGATCAGTCTTCTTGTCCCCTTTGGCACAAAAACAGCCCCAAAGCATGAGGTTTCCACCCCCATGCTTCACAGTAGATATGGCGCAACCTCCTCAGAATTCTTCTTCGTCCAAACACGGCGAGAGTTGAGTTTTTAAGTTAATACCAAAGTTCTATTTCCGTTTCTTCTGACCACATGATATTCTCCCAATCTTCTTCTGGATCATCCATATGCTCTCTGGCAAAACTTCAGACGGGCCTGGACATGTTACTGACTTAAGCAGGGGAAACACGCTGGCACTGCAGGATCTGAGTCCCTCTCGGCATAGTGTGTTACTGATGGTAGCCTTTGTTACTTTGATCCCAGCTCTCTGAAGGTAATTCATCAGGTCCCTTCGTGTAGTTCTGGGTTATTTGCTCACCGTTCTCATGATCATTTTGACCCCACGGGATGAGATCTTGCATGGAGCTCCAGATCGAGGGAGATTATTATTGGTCTTGTATGTCTTCCAGTTTCGTATAATTGCTCCCACAGTTGATTTATTCACACAAGCCTGCTTGCCTATTGTAGATTCACTCTTCCCAGCCTGGGGCAGGACAACAATTTTCTTCCTGGTGTCCTTCGACAGTCTTGCCCATGGTTGAGTTTGGAGTCTGACTGTTTGAGGCTTTTTCTGTCTTTTATACAGATACGAAGTCAAACAGGTGCCATTAATACAGGTAACAAGTGGAGGACAGAAGAGCTTCTTAAAGAAGTTACAGGTCTGTGAGAGCCAGAAATCTTGCTTGTTTGTGGGTGACCCAATACGTATTTTCCACCATGATAATTTGCAATTAAATTATTTTAAAATCCTCCTAGATTTTTTCTCACTTTGTCTCTCATAGTTGTAGTGTACCTCTGATAAAAATTACAGACCTCTCTCATCTTTCTAAGAACTTGCACAATCAGTGGCTGACTAAATACTTTATTGCTCCACTGTATATCGTGTAATAATTTCACAGAGACTGACAAATTCGTAACCAAAACAGCCATTATTTAACAAATTAACTATTTAACAATTAAAATTCAGAAATGTCATACAGGGTGTTTTAGATAAACATCACAATTGTAGGCTTTGGAAAGAAAGACACCGGATAAGTCAACAGAACAAATATTAACGCTACTAATTGTAAACAATTTATACTAAATAAACAAGCTACATAAGTGTGAACTTCTGCGCTGTGTTGGGAGATGCAGCCACTATTGTGTTGGTCCAACACTGTCACCACCCCTAAGGGTGCATTATTGGGTCAATCCAGCCTGAGCGTTTTTGCACTTTGGAAAATATCGACAGGGAGCTCAGGGTTCTGGCATCGATTTGAATTTGATGGGGGGGTTGTAGCGAGAGGGTTGTGTGCTGGACCGCCACTGTATTGCTGTGATTAATTATAAAGCAAATGTTTTTTAGCACAGCTGGCTGACTTGCACTACGGGGTGGAACAGCAAAGAGGGAAAATAAAGCAGGGCAGGGGGTCGGTGGGACGTGGTGTATGGGCTGAGCCCTGGCGGGTCGCATTTAGCTGTGAGGGAAAAATGGATGAAAAACATTAGCCGTTCGTGCACTGCTGAGTTTTGACAGCTCCTGCTCTGGGGCTCCTGAATTTACGACCCATTACTCGGGCCCGGTGTGGGAGCTAGTTGGTGCATTATGTTCCATGTCATCTCCTATTTGTCTGCCTGGAGATGATGTCCATTGAGAAAGATCGCTCTCGGTCCAGAAGTCCACCTCCTCGTGCTCAGCCGCTGATAGAAGTATGGATTGGTGAAATTTGTTGTTTCTCTTTTCTTGTGCATCCAGTTCAGTTGATGCAAAAGCAAAGTCTCACACACACACATCCATCGTCCAGATGGGACTAGATTGTTTTCTAGTGGCTTGCTTGAGGGATGCTAAGGACATAAATACTATTGTGTGTCCAATCATTTATACTGTACTGAAGTATACAAATTCAGGACTAAGTGTGTTCTTCACACCATATGTTCATCTTGACGCTTTTATGTTGCTTGTCAAATTTTCATGTTTTTAACTTGCAGTCTCAATGCATCGTAGATCAATAATGAGAAAGAGAAAATAGCTTTCATAAAGAGATTCCCTTTAAGAGACTCTCATGTTCATGAGTGCAGTAAGTAGCCGATGTTTACTTTTCTCTCCGAAGGTCAATGTATCGAGAGCCTATTGATTTCCATTGTGTGACAAAAGAGTTAGCTTGATGTTCCATTAAATAATCAATGCGCTAAACAGACCTTCCTCTCTTTTTGGGCCGAAATGCCCCACAGACTTCAAAAGGTCAGCGTTTGTTAGTTCATTGGTCGAGTCATTAATCAATCAATGAGGACCTAAGCCTGAAACCGTGATGAGCAAGGATGATTCATGTATAAAGGAAGGTATTACAAAGCCTAAAACAAATATGTAAGGAATTGGGGTCTTTATTATTTCACGAAGAGCGGCGAGTCCAGAGATGTACCTGTGAATAAATCATCAGTCAGAGGTCAGCGTTGCTCATAATGAGATTCGTCACATAAACCACTGTGATCAGAAAGTCGTACTCCACTCCCTGCGGGATATGGAGCAGTGGATGGTTTTTGCACCGTAACGGTTCTGATTCATGTTGAGTGCAGTCTAATAGCTAGCACAGACCTCAGGAGTGCCACGAGGGCCATTACAGAGAGCAAACTGTTACTAATTAGCCTATGGGAAGTGGTGGTGGGATATGTCACACGCCGTTTGAGAGTACCACAAAATACCAAAGTAGGTACAGAGTTTTCGACAATTTCATTATGAATGCACATCAATTGATTGACAAGACACACTGTACTTTTTTACCTGAAGAACAGATGTACGGACAGATGTACAGTTTTGAATGAGTCAGTCGGGTCATTTCACTTTTTAACCTCTGAATATATTCTAGTGGAGTTCCTCTCAAATTGGTAACAACATAGTAATGGTGGTAATTCCCTCCCTCCTTCAGTTGGATGGGGACGACGCGTCGCCAAGGGCTTTCCCATCGAGGACTCAAGATCCTAAAGTGACTCTGTGTATCGGACCAAATAATGCCGATACGCATATTTATTTTATTTTATTCAATATTTTATTTGTCTGTTAATATTTACTTAGTTTCTGTTGTATGACTAGATAAATTAGTTAAATTCTTACATTTATCATCTAAGCCATCAAAGGAGGTCTGAGTCCTTTTTGAGTCTTGGTCCTCCTAAAAGTGTTTCCTTGCCACTGTTCCACTACACATGATAAATTTGGGTTTGGCATTAGATATTGGAAGATAATCTAAAACTGTTAAGCTGCTTTGAGAAAAAGCTCCATTGTAAAAAGCACTACAGAAATAAATCTGACTTGACTTGACATGGCTATTAATATATTTATAATGAAATACCTAGAACCTTGGTTGTCACATTTCAGGTTTATGCTTTTTTGTAATGGAGCATTGTCTCAAAGCAGCTTGACAATTTTCTCTTATATACAGTGGAGCAAAAAAGTATTTAGTCAGCCACTGACTGTGCAAGTTCTCCTACTTAGAAAGATGAGAGAGGTCTGTAATTTTCATCATAGTTACACTTCAACTATGAGAGACAAAATGAGGAAAAAAAAAATCCAGGAAATCACATTGTAGGATTTTCAAAGAATTTAATTGTAAATTATGGTGGAAAATAAGTATTTGGTCACCCACAAACAAGCAAGATTTCTGTCTCTCACAGACCTGTAACTTTTCTTTAAGAAGCTCTTCTGTCCTCCACTCGTTACCTGTATTAATGGCACCTGTTTGACCTCATTATCTGTATAAAATACACCTGTCCACAGCCTCAAACAGTCAGACTCCAAACTCAACCATGGCCAAGACCAAAGAGCTGTTGAAGGACACCAGAAAGAAAATTGTAGACCTGCACCAGGCTGGAAAGAGTGAAAATCTACAATAGGCAAGCAGGTTGGTGTGAATAAATCAAACTGTGGAAGCAAATGTAAGACATACAAGACCATTTGATAATCTCCCTTGATCTGGGGCTCCATGTAAGATCTCATCCCGTGGGGTCACAATGATCATGAGAACGGTGAGCAAAAATCCCAAAACTACACGGAAGGACCTGATGAATGACCTGCAGAGAGCTGAGGGGACCAATAACAAGGCTACCATCAGTAACACACTACGCCAAGAGAGACTCAGATCCTGCAGTGCCAGGCGTGCCCCCCTGCTTAATCCAGTACATGTCCAGGCCTGTCTGAAGTTTGCCAGAGAGCATATGGATGATCCAGAAGAGGATTGGGAGAACTATCATGTGGTCAAATGAAACCCAAAATAGAACCTTTGGTAAAAAACTCAAAATGGAGGAAAAAAAGGATGCCGAGTTGCATCCCAAGAACACCATACCTACTGTTGAAGCATGGGGGTGGAAAACATCATGCTTTGGGGCTGTTTTTCTGCAAAGGGGGCAGGACGACTGATCCGTGTTTAAGGGAAGAATGAACGGGGCCATGTATCGTGAGATTTTAAGCCAAAAACTCCTTCCATCAGTGAGGGCATTGAAGATGGAACATGGCTGGGTCTTCCAGCATGGACAATGATCCCAAACACACTGGCATTTCACCCTAAAAAGCATTTCAAGGTCCTGGAGGAGGCGTAGCCAGTCTCCAGACCCTCAACCCCCATAGAAAATGTGTGGAGGGAGTTAAGTTTAAAAAGTCCGTGTTGCCCCAAAACATACTGCTCTAGAGGAGATCTGCATGGAGGAATGGGCCAAAATACCAGTTCCACAGTGTGTGCCAAACCTGGTGAAGACTTACAGGAAACGTTTGAACTCTGTCATTGCCAAACAAAGGCTATGTTACAAAGTATGAGTTTGAACTTTGTTATTGACCAAAATACTTATTTTCCCACCATAAATTACAATTAATTCTTTAGAAATCCTACAATGTGATTTCCTGATGTGTTTTTCTCATTTTGTCCTCTCATAGTTGAAGTGTACCTATGATGAAAATTACAGACCTCTTCTCATCTTTCTAAGTAGGAGAAACTTGCACAGTCAGTGGCTGACTATAAATACTTTTTTGCCCCCACTGTAGGCTCTAATGATCAAGCCCAGGGTGACAATGGTAAGGAAAAATCTCCCTAAATGCCACAAGGTAGAAAACCACCCTGGAGGACCAAGACTCGAAAAGGGACCCAATTTGTTGTATTACAGAAAAAATAAACAATCAGAATGTTTTCTCACTCTCTCACTGACCACTTCCACACAAAACAGACAAACAGACGTTAACAAGGAATAACACAATATGTTACTTGAGGAATGATTTGTGGTGTTGCCGAAACCATTAAATGGCCAAAACTATAATATCGTTATTGGAATGATATCAAAAACAACATAGACCCTACACAAATAATTTAAACCAAGAAAAAAAACCAACAGCAACACAAAATCTCAAAATAAACAAAGAAACTCCAAAAACCCAAAAATGTAATCAATACAATTCAAAACAAAAACAAAAAACACAACAAAACAAATCCATAAACAAAAAAACAAAACAACCCCCACACCCCCCCACCCCCCCCCCCCACCTACAAAATCCTTTCAAGGTAATTTGGCAAAATGATTAAAGGAGATGCAAATGTTGGTGTTGGGCTGTTATGATCAGTATATTCACATTAGCATTACCTAGACATTGAGAGCTATAAATTATATATAAATCTTGTGTGTGAAGTTTATTACGGTTAATAGAGGAAACAACTCATAGTTTAAATTTCAATTGTGCCACAAATAAGAAATAATCAGAACATTACGCTGAAAGACGGAGGTAAGAAAAAGTGCTCTAATCTAACAGTCTCATCACCCTACTATAAGCACAGAAAACAAATGATAGATTAATTAAAAGGCATCCTTGTCTGAGGAACTCGGCTGTCCCTTGGACCGCTCTAGCAGTATTTTATGTAGGTAATCCAGTGACTGGAGCAGAAATTTGCTGCCATCACCATTTTTAAAAAACCATGGTATCCCGGAATGCATCATACCGCTCAATCCTAGACCCAAAACTCTTTACAGGGGACTTTAAATGTAGTAACTGTAATTGTAAAATGTAATAATGATTATATAAACTACGTTAACAAAACAGAATACAATATTATGAAGAGTATAATAAAATTAAATAATCTAAAACTATATCACATAACCAGTGTGAATAAATAAATATCTGTATAAAAATAACAGAGAATATGATAGCGGCATTATTTTAGTCCAGTACTCTTTGTCACTGAGGATCTCGTGTAATCAGTAGAAATGTTTTGTTGGTATGGCGTACTGCTGGTTGTGTAGTATATAGCCTTCTGGTTGTATATTGACAAAATTAAAGCACCTCTAGCACATTCTGCCAAAGCATCTTGAAAGCAAATCCACTGACTGCAGGAAGTTCCCACTCTTGTTATTAGTATACCGCGTTGCAGTTCGTGGCTTTGTTGATGCAACAATGCTTCAGTCCACAATTAAGCCTCTCCCCACTGCGAAGCAAGAAACAGGACACTAATACATAATTAGCTTGCTGGCTAAACTGAATGCATTCTCAAACAATTAAAGAACGCAACATGCGCACGCGCGCACACACACACATACCACACAGCCCCCTGTGTGAGGCTCCTCATTATGAACTCCAACTGCTTCAGTGGTTATTTTAATAGAAATGAAATTTCTCTGATTGAAGTTTGCTTTCCTGACGTTTCTGTGCAACAACCCATGGTGGGCTGCGTGCTGAAGCAAGAAAATGCGTAAACTGTATAATTAAAGAAATTAAGTGTTGCTTGCCAATAGGAGAACGGCGACTTGTAGGCATTTGTTAATTAGCAAATTGTTTCCTCTTGGATTGCAGAGCCAGTTGGATGCAGTAACAAAAGTGGCCAAAGGGTGGCAAGAGTGACCCGTTTCTAAAACCGATATCCAAGGCCGAGCACCGGTACTGTGCGGTTCAGATGGAGGCACCTGTCCTACAACATTCTGAACAAGATCTCTCCATGATTATAGGACTAAGGTGCTTTTCTGCTGGAGGAAAACAAGGACCCACAGGCTTTGTGCATGTAAATTGTGTCCTGTTTGCTGGTCTCAAATAGAGGCTTTCATAGACTGTAAGGTTCCAGGTTTGGTAGGTGGAAAAAGCTTCAGAAAAAGTACACTGCATGTTGACATCTTCATGAAGAGATAGATTTTAATATGGTTTTCAAAAAAAATTAATCGTTAAGCTCTAGGCTGGTGCTCTGTGAGCTGCATGTCTGGACGATGATATTGATACAGTATTAGTCACAATGCAGTATAATGCCAATTGTCTGAGATTTACAGTGAGGGTCAAATGTCTGAAACCACTAGGAAAAATGCTTGTGTTTAGCATTTCTCTTTAGTTTAATATAATTGCTTTTGTACCAAATCATATAAACACCATAATAATTAAAGTGAAGAATGTAATTTTTGAATGTACTTGTCCTGCCATGGACTCCACCAGTGGTGGTACCAAATGCGTCGTTCCCCGCATTCCCCCATAATTCTTGATGAGGTTTCGGTCTGCATTCAACCTTTCTTGTTTTTGCTTGGTCTTCAAGTAGTTGTTGCACAATTTTGAATTTTAGGTCATTGTCCTGTTGAATTATAAAAACTTCTTCATTTTCACTAGCGGTCTCAGACTTTTGACCACCACTCTGTTGGTGTGTATATATGTTACAACTGTTACAATCCAAGCTATTGTGGGTTATGGGTTCTGCTCAAGGACACCACAGTGGCAGCTTGGCAGAGGTGAGATTTTAACCCTGGACCTCCTGATCATTAGTCCTGTACCTTAACTGCTAGGCTAGGACAACAATTGAAACTGAAGAAAAAGCTATGCAGACTTCTTTTAAATCTTAAAATTGGTTTGTTTCAATGATGGTGGTCTTTTCAAACCACTGGACTTAAGTTAAAACACACACACACACACACACACACACAGCATTTTATAATAATGCTATAATAATTTTATAATAATTTTAAAACAATAATAAATTCCTAATATTTAATTTGAAAAAGATGATTTCAGCAAAATTAGGCTTTACTTCCAGTTGTTTTCATTTAATATTATATTATTTATAATTGAAATACTGATTAGTATACTTAATTTATTATTTCCATTAGTGTAAATAAATACTTAATTATTCCATTTTTCTCGACCTGAATACAAATTGGTTTTCCATTATAAATCATATCCAGTTATGCGCTGTTTAACGTCCATCCGATCAACGTCTGTTCACTCTAACGTCCTTAAAGTCTAAAGGATTATAATAGGAAATAAAACTGTCTTATATACATATATTCACGTCTGAATGACTGAAACTATTGCGAACAAACCCTTCTGACACCTGCTGACAGAAAAGAGGATTGCAGTGTTGAATCACTGCAACATTTTCACTGTTTTACATTTTCTGAAAGATACATATATAAGGATTACTTTATTGTGCAGTACTGCGCTAAATGTTTTCATATTGCTTTTAAATTATCATTATTTTTTTAAATAAAACACTATGCAAAGTATCTAAACTAGTATGTGGCTATAGTAACTTCTGGTCCACGTCCTGCTTCACAGAATGTACTGCGAACATTAAATTATGCATACCTGTAATCAGCATAACAGTTTCAGCAAAAAGTCGAAAAAGTTGGCAAGGACTACACAAGTTTGTATAAAATCTGATGAACCATATTATCCCACCATGATTTCACAATATTCTAAATAACATCTTGTGATGTTAATGAATGCTTCACTCTCTCTGACTTCAAGTGCCCCCATAAATGCTCCTTGGGTTTTAGGTCAGATGACTGAAGGAAAATCTGACAGTTAGCACTCCTTGATGTTCTCTGGTCTTCAAGTGGTTGATGCAAAGCTTTGAGGTGTGTTTTGGGTCATTTTTTGGCTATGAATCCACAGAGATCCAAACAAGAATTTTCACTAGTGGTCTCAAACTTTTAGCCAACACTGTATATCATCACAACAATTTGTACAGTAGAATTTGTAGTTGCTTAAAACTTAAAGGCACTTTTTAAAATACCAAATTCCTCCTAATTCTAGATCTGGAGTTAATTACAGGTTGAGTCCCTGTAAGGTCTGTGGAGAATTTTAAACACCAACAACTCTAGTATTAAACGGAACCTCTGAAATGAAAGAACACAATGCTTTGACAGGAGAGAAACTGCTGGAACTCCCTTTCTGTGTAACCACAGGTAATTGGCAGCATCCTGTTCAGGTTTTATAGGTACCCATACTTCCTCCTTCATTTGACCATCTTTTTAGTGACTCAGCACAAATCAGAGAGATGCTCTTTGGTGTGATGTTTCCTCCTGCCCTGTCCTTGACGGGAGGTGCTGAAGGTTGTGCACTTTTACAGGTGTAATCTATACGCGCCCAATCGCACCGGAGATCGCAGCCCGACTGAGCCAGCAAGTAATTAATCAGACGAGAAAGAGCCCTGTCAAAGTACAAGTCGAGGTTTGTTTGTGCCACCGGGTTAGCGCTCTTTGATAAGGCCGATCTGTGTGCAATATCAGCTTCAAAGATGTGGCACACGGCCCAGTACCTGTTGCTTTAGGCTAGATTTGTATTTCCTCGTGCCCGTAATTCCACGTTCATGCCGCGCAGATTCAGAATTATTTGGTCATTATACTGATAAGCAGGAGACCAGAGCAGGAAGGAAGGAGAGGTCCATGTGTGTAACAATTGAGAAATGAAGGAGCAAGTGTAATTCATTTACAGTCATGATAGCTTTAGTTCAAATTATAGTCCAAACTAAAAAGTAGTGTTGTAGACAAGACCACTAGAACCAAGACCAACACTGGGATACAGAGTCCAAGACTTTTAACACTCAAGACTGGAAGTGGCTGAGACCAGATTAAGATTGTTCTAAGACTATGGACTTGTAGTTATTAAGGTACTGGACATTAAACCAGAAGGTCTTTGAGAAAGGCCATTAACCCACAATTCATTCGATTGTAAGAGTCAAATCAAGATTTATTCCTACAACACTTTTTACAATGAAGTATCATCTCAAAGCAGCTTAACAATCTCAGATTATCTTCTAATATCCAGGGCCAATCCCAAACGGAGCAAGCCTAGGGCGACAGGGTCAAGAAAAAACAAAACGTTATAAGGAAGAAACCTTGTGAAGACTAAGATTAAAAATGGGACCTGGCTGCCTTGGGTGGCTCAGATGCTAAAAGTAATAATTAAAGAAATTCAAAATAATTAAAGTTATCTAATTAGTAAGTTTATAGTAACTATTTTAAAACACAGGCACTAAATAAATATTAGACAGAACATGTTTTAAAAAAAGTAATAATATCAATAATGAATGTAGATAAAGGCATTGTTTAATCTGGTATACAGAGTCACTGTAGAATCTAAGACTAGGATTTCAGACTGTATCAGCTGCAATTTGCTGTGTATAAGAGCGTCTGCTAAATGACTAAACACAAATCTTGCTGTGAGTAGCTCAAGTCATATATAAAGAATGATATGAATATAATTTCAAGCAATGCATCACTTTGATAAGCAAAAAAAAAAAAATGAAGTTGTAAAATGAATACCTTTATAGGGGGCAAGAGCTAGATTTGGCCAAAAAACGTTTAAGGGACACTATTCATCACCTGTACTGTATTTATTCTTAAGTTGGTCTTTCTTCAAAGAAATGATCTGCCATGCAGGAACAGAAACGACTTTTGAAACATATCCTTCTTGTATATGATGAATTGCCATCAAGATGAAAGATCTCCATGCTACATGCACAAACGACAGAGAAAGGAAGAACGGAAAAAAGAGTTTAATACCAGCAGATAACCAATATCAGCGGCACAAGCCAAGAATGTCTTCCACACAAGGGCTAATCTTTCATCAGAGGTTTTTTTTTATTTTATTTGCACGCCTTATACCAGCATACCTCCATTATAAAGCAGATAGATAGACACTGAATATGATGAGAGCCAGTGGGGTTCCACTGTCACTCTGTAGAGTCATAAATGGGGTGTGTGTTAGAGAGAGAGAGAGAGAGAGAGAGAGACAGAGAGAGAGAGAGAGAGAGAGAGAGAGAGAGAGAGAGAGCACTTACCACAAGGTCATGGGGAATGCTTTGAGCAGAGACGATGCTCTCCGGGCAGACCTTTACCTCAACCTGCAATCACTCTGAGATTCCACGACCCCTCATGCCCAGCCACTGGGGTAGAAATACTATTCATCTAGCAATCTCTCCTCTTTCCTCGCACTCTCTCTGCCTTTTTTTTATTCTTTAGTCGCTTATGGCCAGACGAAGCATAGCTTCAATAGCAGGAGAGAAATATGAGAAGATTCGCCATTGTGTTGCCTTTATCATCCGTAAGAATCGAGATCAAAGGAGTTTTAAAAAAATACGATCGTCCAAATGGGACGGTGGAGTTTGCGAGTGCCTGTGTGCAATATCCAACGATTTGCAAGATTGTGCGGCAGCGTCTTCTATTTAGCCTTTTACAAACTGAAAAGGGTCTGAAAGGGGAAATATTTTAGCATTGCCGTTGTTGGCGAGTTTTTTACCGCGATGTACAAAAACAATGTCCCCATCACGGAATTCTTGCTTTGCGGATGCTCTTTTTGCGAATATCAAATATTTATCAAAAATGCTCACAAACAAAGTAGGGCATCATTCTTCTGATAGTAAGGTATCATACATGAAAAGTGAGAAACCGTTGTTTACTCTTACTTTTTAAACATTTTAAAGTAAAAGCATTCTATGTTTGGAAATACAAATCTGACTGTCTTCTCATATCTCTCACTCACTCTAGTCACTCACACACTTTCCCTGAACCCTGTGTGCTCTTAATTTAGTAGCCCATGAAGGCCTCGAGCACAGATTATCAGTGTTAGCCTGCAGCACTTTCGGCTTGAAACCAGATCCCTCGCTCTCACTGTGTGTGTGTGTGTGGGCCAGGTTTCTATACCACTGTGAGGACCATATGTGCCCACAAGGATAGAAAGATCTGATTTGTACCTTGTGGATACATTTTTGATTTATTTGAAAAACCAAAACAGCCAAATGTGGTTAGGGTTAGGTATAGCATTAATAAGCTGCAGTAATCATTATGTCAATGGAAAGTCCCCAAAATATGTTTTACAGGAGTGTGTGTGTGTGTGTGTGTGTGTGTGTGTGTGTGTGTGTGACACTAGCACTGAGATGTGGATGAGTGCCATATGGTCAAAGGTGGCTCCCAGAGCGAAATCTGTGGCGTCCAGTTCCATACAGACAGCTGGCCCTTCCAGCTTTTCTGGGTGGCCATTGAGGCCAAAAATGTGCTGCCCCTTGTCTGCTAAATGGTGCAAATATGGATTAGTTCACCCCCTACAAAGCTGCTGCTACGAGTGAGGCAGAAATAAAAGACAAAATGGCCAAAGTGTGTGTCAAGGTGTCATGAAACAATAGGCATATTGTAACATTTTTTCCTGTAAAAGCACATAATTATATATTACGTCAATATAGAGGTATATCAAATTAATCAAGAATATACAGATGGCATATTTAGCAAACTATAATAGTATTACTTCTAATTTTGTGGTATGAAATGAAGACGTTTTATAATGATCTGTTCTAGAACAGTCACTCCACCTAAAAATATTCAGAGGTGGCAGAAGTACACGTTCTTTACTTAAGTGAATGTACTACTAATAAAAATATATTTTACTCAAGTAGAAGTACAAAAGTACATGCTACTAAATGTAAAAAAGTAAAAGTATTTCTTTTAAAAAGCGGTACACATCTATGACATCACGGTTTTTACTATATGAACTACATGAGATCATCTACAAAAATCGTACAAAAGACATTCTCATCTTTAGTAACCACAGCAAACAACAGAATAAAAACATTTTCAGAGATGAGGAACCAAAATATACAAAATACTTGGATATTTAAAAATAAATGGATGCTAAATAGCTTCACATCTAGACATGGCAATATTCAGTAACCCAGTAAAGCATTATATTTAACCAAACATACTTATCATCGACTTTTTGAAACACTGAAATCGTTTACATAGACTAAATAATCGATCATAGTCGTGGATTTCTGCAGTTATCTGATTATTCAAGTGGTCATGGTTTGTATACAGCACATGTGCTGATCTACAAATCAGATCAAGATATTTAACCTGACATGGTTGCCAGATCCACGCATTCTATAGACTTGGATTTATTTGGCCTGTTTTTCCAATGACTTTGGGGTTTTTTCCCCTTGATGAATCTGGCAACCCTGGAATTAAGCGTGCCATGGAATTAAAGGCAGCGAAATGGCTACTGAACGCTTTGTGGAGACTCTGAAACAGTATATTCTCCAGAAAATGATTAATATGAAGAGAAAATGAATAATTTGATTATTTCATATGAAAGTTTGAAGTTTATGTCGCATATTTCTATGAGATTATTGGCTGGTTGCGAAGTAGAAATCCGATCATTACCTGAGTCATGTAAACCCGGAAGTTTCCCATTATCTGATTACTCAAGTGCATACATACTCATTGATCAGATTACAGACAAAATCTGATTTTCTGCTGTTATCGGATTATTAATTGCATGCAAATGCACTCATTGTCACTGCATTTTTAGTCAAACAAACTGCAGCTTCATCAATTATTTTAAACACTCCAGTACACTACTTGCTTATCAAGCATAAACCTAAATAGAAAAATATATAGATAAAACAGATAAATAAATTGATTCGTAAAAGCTAAAAGTAATGAGCCTGTTTTGAAAATGTAGTGAGTAAAAAAAGATTTTTCTTTTGAACTGTAGAATAAAAAATAAGTTACAGAAATAATCAAGTACAAATACCTAAAAAACCCAAGTACAGTAGCAAAGTACTTGGAAACTGCCACTGTTTAATTGGAAGCTTTACTACTACTACTAGATCTTTGAATTGACCTGCTTGTAAACCCACTGATAGAGCAGAGTTTTGTTTTGCAATTCTGTTTTTCAAAATGATTATCTATATGTTAACAGCTTGTTGATAGTGAAAGCAGACAGGTTGTGTGAACAGTAGCCTAGACGTAGCATATGTATGCAGCTCCAGACCTGAAGATGCAAGCCATATTGAGGGTGGGGGATTAAGATGTAACACAAGATTTCTCTGAGACTGGCTGAAAGTGGCTAGCTCAGCCAATAGCACTACCAGCTCTTTCAACCAGAGGGTTGGGGCTGCACGGAAGCACACACAGATTTGGGGTAAGAACAACTCTTGATCATGCTTGTTGCATTTGCTGCTCATAAAATAAGAGTACCATCACATAAAAATCATTTCCGTCTTGATATGATTGTGCACAGAATTGTGCTGCATTTTTTGGGCAGAGGTGCTCTACGGTCTGTTTGCCAGGAAGAGGTAATTTCCTAAAAGCACTCTGCATTATTTTGCTACAAAAAAAGGTGACATGCCACGTGAGGCCATGACTCCAATTCCTGACTGGGAAGAAATAGAAAATCAGTTTAAAAGCCCCGAGCCTTTACCAACTGGCTATGAGACGGGTCACATGTGCCAGAAGGTCATCTGCAAAGGTCTTACAAAGCTATCACAGTGATGAACCTCAATGATACAGAGGAATAAAGGAAAATACAATAATCAGAATGAAAGTCCCACTCCAAAGAAAAGAACATACCCAGCAAATATCAGTATATGACTGGCATCTGTTGGCCTGCTTGATGCCCACGTAGTGAAAGCAGATTATGTTGCAGCATAAATGGACCTTTTACATTGTTTTAAAACCTGCCAGGCCTAATCCAATCCTATCCCCCTGAATCCAATTTTTAATGCTGACTACACACTGGATTAGAGTGGACGAGTTTGCTTGGTGGGCCTTTGACAGAGATGCGGCATCTGCACTGGTGCCGGAGGGAGAAGAGTGATAACGTAAGGGGAGAAGAACAGAAGGCGAGCACCAGCCATTCCTTTAACAACACACACACACACACACACACACACACACACACACACACACACACACACACACACACACAATACGTAGTATGAACCCACCTGTTCTGGATGCACAAAATATATCTTAATGGAATCTTAATTCCATATATAATAAGTTAAAACTAAGAATACTCACGAGACCTGTGTCTCCATTTGCTCGTCATTGCAATGACTGTTTGGGGGAAAAAATCCTGAAACAGGGAAATTCACTTACATAGTCCTCTTCATCAACAAAATTATGAAAATCAATTGTTTGATTTAGCTTAATTAAAACTCAAATTAACATGTCTGGGATTTCAGAATCATCCAAAATATATTCTGTCTTAAATTTATATTTTTCTTAAAAAGATTACACAAAAAGTTCTTGTGAAAGACAATTTTGTCAGTTTTGTGAGTCCGAAGATGAGAGCGAGAAATGTGCACCAGAAAAGAAAAGAAAAAGACAAGAAAAAACATTCGGAAACCACATAGCTGATCTTCGCCAAGCCAATGACAGCTATTCTGAAATAAGACCCTAAAGGCGCGGCATTTACATTTACGTCATTTAACAAATGCCCTCATCCGGAGCGACTTACAATTGATACAATCTTACAATACAAGCAACCGAGAGTTAAGGGCCTTGCTCAAGGACCCAACAGTGTCAGACAAGCAGAGGTGGGATTTGAACTCTGGACCTTCTGGCCCATACTTCAGTACCTGAACCGCTAGACCGCCACAGTCCCTGACAGCAAATTCCTATTTCTGGGATGCTCTATATCAGCAATTAAGAGAATATATAGATGCTCTGAAACAACAGGCGATGTCGCCAGAAAGAAAGGATCTGTTAGGAACAAAGCCTCTACAACCAGACATGACCACCTGCTGAAATGTCTCAATGGTTCTGTATAGAATCTAGTCATTATGTTCTATGGCTTTACTGATAAGAAAACACTAGTGGATCTGGAAAGGTAATTTGACAAGCGATGCCCAAATTTCCAATAGGACCTCACAAGAAGACTTTTCCCTCATAGACTAGTCATACAGTGAAGCTTGAAAGTTTGTGAACCCTTTAGACTTTTCTATATTTCTGCATAAATATGACCTAAAACATCATCAGATTCTCACACAAGTCCTAAAAGTAGATAAAGAGAACCCAGTTAAACAAGCAAGACACAAATATTATACTTGGTCATTTATGTATTGAGGAAAATGATCCAATATTACATATTAGTGAGTGGTCTTTGCTTTCAGTATCTGGTGTGACCCCCCTGTGCAGCAATAACTGCAACTAAACGTTTCCTGTAACTGTTGATCAGTCCTGCACACCGGCTTGGAGACTGCTTCACAGCTTCAACTCTGGGATGTTGGTGGGTTTCCTCACATTAACTGCTCACTTCAGGTCCTTCCACAACATTGCGATTGGATTAAGGTCAGGACTTTGACTTGGCCATTCCAAAAACATTAACTTTATTCTTCTTTAACCATTCTTTGGTAGAACGACTTGTGTGCTTAGGGTCGTTGTCTTGCTGCATGACCCACCTTCTCTTGAGATTCAGTTCATGGACAGATGTCCTGACATTTTCCTTTAGAATTCTCTGATATAATTCAGAATTCATTGTTCCATCAATGATGGCAAGCCATCCTGGCCCAGTTGCAGCAAAACAGGCCCAAACATCATACTACCACCACCATGTTTCACAGATGGGATAAGAGTCTTAAGCTGGAATGCAGTGTTTTCCTTTCTCCAAACATAACGCTTTTCTTTTAAACCAAAAGGTTCTATTTTGGTCTCATCCGTGCACAAAACATTCTTCCAATGGCCTTCTGGCTTGTCCACGTGATCTTTAGCAAACTGCAGACAAGCAGCAATGTTCTTTTTGGAGAGCAGTGGCTTTCTCCTTACAACCCTGCCATGCACACCATTGTTGTTCAGTGTTCTTCTGATGGTGGACTCATGAACATTAACATTAGCCAATGTGAGAGAGGCCTTCAGTTGCTTAGAAGTTATCCTGGGATCCTTTGTGACCTTGACCACCTATTACAAACCTTGCTCTTGGAGTGATCTTTGTTGGTCGAGCACTCCTGAGGAGGGTAACAATGGTCTTCGATTTCCTCCATTTGTACACAAGTCTGACTGTGGATTGGTAAAGTCCAAACTCTTTAGAGATGGTTTTGTAACCTTTTCCAGCCTGATGAGCAACAACAACTCTTTTTCTGAGGTCCTCAGAAATCTCCTTTGTTCGTGCGATGATACACTTCCACAAACGTCTTGTGAAGAGCAGACTCTGATAGATCCCTGTTCTTTAAATAAAACAGGGTGCCCACTCACACCTGGTTGTCATCCCATTGATTGAAAACACCTGATTCTAATTTCACCTTCAAATTAACTGCTAATCCTAGGGGTTCACATACTTTTGCCACTCACTAATATGTAATATTGGATCATTGTCCTCAATACATAAATGACCAAATATAATATTTTTATCTCATTTGTTTAACTGGGTTCAATTCATCTACTTTTAGGACTTGTGTGAGAATCTGATGATGTTTTAGGTCATATTTATTCAGAAATATAGAAAATTCTAATGGGTTCACAAACTTTCAAGCACCACTGTACATGCACATTTACATAGAATGTATATAAATGTGCAAATTTGTGCAAATCCTCTTTTGACCCTTTTGATAAGTTCACTGGTGGGACCTTTGGGTGACAAATGACAATCAGCATTAATGAAAGCTGAAGGATGCTGAGCTTAAACACTTGCTAAAGAGCTTTAAGGCACCTAAGGCTGCGTCTATGATGTGCTGAGTGAATGGTGACATTTCAGAGTGATACCGGATTACGCAGTCATTTTAAGCAGATAATGACCGCCTCTGGAGTAAATCCTCTTGAACAGTTTGGCATTAACTTCTGCTTTTCTCCACAATCCATTTTATTACAGTCCATATATTTCTTATATAGGAATTAGACACGATGTAGGCATAAAAATCAGTAAAATGGTTTTGGGCAATGGTAATGGTAAAAATGGTAAGTTTATTTAGACTTACAGGCATTTCAAGCAGCATTCAAAATTGTTGCAGACAAAATAAAATGTGACCTTTTCTAAATGCCTTTTAATCCTGCCTGTATTGTTTTATATAGCAGGCTTTCTATTGAATGCTCTATATTACAGTAGAAATCATTACTTATTTGATTGCATTGTGTGTAGCTTGTCCCTTACTGTGACAGAGCTGTACAGCCACAAGGTTCTTACCATGTCGGTCTTTATCACTATTGTCTTTCTCGATAAAGGCGAATAAGTAAGTAAGTAATTCTCCCACTCTGTCTCCCAACAGGTCATCCTTAACATGTTTACACAAGCTGTTTATGCAGCGATAAGGCCAGGCGATGTCAGATTTCCATGCTGAATAAATATTTGCCCATGAGCAGGCAGCTGTTTGTCAGGATGCCATTAACAGAGCAGGTCTCGCAGCACCTTTCCGACACATGCTCAGCATTCCCTTGTCTCACAGCATTCGCAGCCTCCCTGATCAGCCATTATGTGTTCAAATACAGCCGCAGTCCAGGTGGGCTCTCTGAGCCTTATGAAAAGTGAGCAGGTGCATGAAAGGCCATTCACTGTTCAAAGCTTCATGAATTAAGTGAAGCAGGGCTGCTGAGCACAGCATTTCTTTAGGTCTCTTACTATTAAGATTTTGAAAAAAGACCATAATTTGTTAAAGACCAGTATAAAAATTCCTAGAATACTCAGTGTCATGTTGGTCATTTGATGAATCAACACACATATGGTCAGTATGTAATTCTCCAACGATACAAATTCAGCAATGTCATCGTACAACCCCAAATCAGATAAAGTTGGGACAGTATGGGAAATGCAAATAAAAAACCCAGCAGTGTTCCTTATATTTACTTTATATCGACTTTATTTCATTTCAGGCAGAACGAGCTCCATATAATGAATTTTTTATCTGGTCTATTTCAATTCCTGCATTTCAGGCCTGCAACACATTCCAAAAAAGTTGGGACGGTAAAGCAATGAAGACTTTGTAATGTTGCCATTCCTTCTCACAACACTTCAGATGTTTTCGCACAAAGGACGCCGAGAGATTTAGTCTTTGATCTGGTTAACTTACGGCTTATTTTCTGCACAGTAAAGTTTTAAGTGGCATTTGTGAATGCAACTCCATATCGTAGTGCTTGTTAAGGTTTGATAAAGTAATCCTTTGATCATGTGGTTCTATTAGCTATTGATGAATGACGGTTCTTGATGCACCCTTGTCCTTTACGCAATGAAATTCCTCCAGATGCCTTAAATCATTTAATGATATTATGCAGTGTAGAGGAAGAAATATGCAAATTCCTCCCAAACTTTCTTTGAGGAACATCAGGTGTTGGAAATCACAGCGCTGTTTATTTTTTAAACCTCATTACTAGCCCTAAATCGCCCCGCCCCAGAAAAAAACCATGAAGCAGCCTGGGTTCACACTGTCTGCAATTAAATAAGAGGCAAAGTAAATGTAAATGCATGCCTTTTCCATAACGTCCCAACGTTTTCTGATTTGGGGTTGTAATATGTTGCTATGTAATTCAGGTAAAATTTCTGGTTATTATGCCATTATTTTTAGAAGGAGGTCTAACAACATCTTAGCAGTAATATTTTTTTTCAACATAATTTTAAGCACCATCATTTTCTCCAAGTTTGCTTTTATACTAAAATCACTCGCACTAACATGAACCAACATCCATTCCCTTTTTAAAAATAGATTGGCACATCATTAATTTGATCTACCAAAGTCAGTCAAATAGGAGTTATTCCATATAACCAGCTGGTTGACCTTTAAAAAAAATACACAGCTTTAGCGTTGGCTGTTTAGGCTTACTATAAATGGCACGTAATGTTATTGGCCTCCCCTAAGCAATGGATCATTAAGCAATGGAACATTCCCTCCAGCCTTGGTGAGGGAAGTATGCCTGCTGCACTGGGTATATCACTAAGCAGAGACATCAGAGCCCGAGTGTAAACATCATTTGGAAACGGCAGTTTTGCCGGTCGAACGGGTTTGATGTTGATGAAGAGAGACCTCTTTGGAATGTGCAATGATCTGCACTGTTCGTGATCAATGCTGCTGGGAACGGGCCGTAATTATTTGTGCCAGTGATAGGGAGGCTCTGCAGCAAAGGTACAGTATTGCAGTAACTCACTCTTGTTAAAGGTGTGGGATTCTTAATGGGACAAATTGGAAGTGATTTATTTTTTCAGCGAGATAATCCTGGTTATTGTCAATATTGTCCATAATGTCCATTTAGGCCTTTTCAGTTTCAGCCTTCCTTCTTTCGATTTACTTCTAAGTTATGTATAAAGTCTAATACACACCATGGAACCTCAGAATTCGAATGCCTCTTCCCTCAAACAATGTCAGACATCAAACAGTAAGTTTTGAATTCTTTTTGGGCCCCAACTTCAAAAATTCCCGCTTCAAACTGGTGCCCTAAATAAACACTCAAATTGTGCGATCTTCCAAAGACAAACGCCTAATCCCAGTCCAGTTGGTGCTAAATAAGGCGCCAATACAAATGCAATCAATCTCCCAAAAGAAGGAGAACTAGAGCGGTCTAGTTCATAGGCGATATTAAGTAATATTATGTGATGATAGTGTCTCTTACATTTAGTCTTGTGTGCGATTTCAGACAACACCCCCCGGTAAACACAGGCATTTCACACCGTCTTTATATTCACTTCTTTCACATCACGTATTTATTAATTAATTATTTTTGTATTGCATTCCTTTTGCTTAAATGCATGCTGTTAATTCATTAATTACAGACAAACAAAAGTGTAAAAAAACAATCATTGGTGGTCAGACAGATTAATCCACTATACATTACTCTTTTATCATCTACGCCGCCCAAGGAGGTTGGGTCCCTTTTTGAGTCTTGGTCCTCCCAAGGTTTCTTCCTAGAACTAGGGAGTTTTTCCTTGCCACTGTCACCCTAGGCTTGCTCAATTTGGGATTGGATGTAGTTATTAGGAGATAATCTAAACTTGTAAAGTTGCTTTGAGACAATGCTCCATTGTAAAAAGCGCTATATAAATAAATCTGACTTGACTACTACTTATGGGGAAATTTGATTCCAACTTTGAACAAATTGGAGTCTGGAACCAACTGAGTTCTAATTATGAGTTTACACTGTATAAGATATCATCAAGGAGATCAGGTTTTGCCATTTTCCTGCCATTTAGTGTCAACAATCTTATCAAATGCATCATTTAGAAAACCACCGTTAAAAAAAAAAAAAAACCTCCAACGTGACACGCTCCAACGTGACACGCATGAAAACAACCAACCTGTCAACCTTGTCAAAATCCTTATTATTTTTCGTTCACAAACCTTCTCCCCATCAGAATGCCCCAGTGGTCAATAATGTAATGGGAAATTGAAAACTTCTGGTAGAAAAAAAAACACACACAAAAAAAACATCTTGCCATTTCTGGCCAGCCCTTCATGTTTCTGTGTGGAAGTGCACATTTGGGCATCAGGTACTGTCACTGGTGGGTGACAGAGTGTTTTCTTCTGCATGAAGACACACTGCGCTCTCAAGCCTACCTCAAAATGCAGCGAATGCCCTCAGTGAATGTGGCAGAGCGTATTTTTTTCCCCAACCAGGTCACTTCAACCATGCATGCACTCACTTTATTATAAAATGTAAAAATCCAGTCATTTTTATTTAATCAGCTGAAAAGGCAAAGTGTTTTCCAGATCATTAATCAAGTGCTCTTGCGCAGAGGGAGGTTGTCTGCCGAGCGGACCTGTTCTGCTTACCGAGTCATCAGTAAGGAAAAAAAAGGGGGGAAAAATGGAAGCGGAACACGGGATTTCAAAGCCTTCGGTCATTTAAGAATAGGCCAAGCACCGCAGTTAATGAATGAATCCATGCACACAGCAAGACGAGGACAAGGGCATGATTTCTATGAGACAGGTCTGGTTTGTGCTTTTGCGTTGCTCCCAAGGTTGCATTGTTACAACGGTTCATTTGTTCAGACCTTGTGTTTCTCAGCGAATGCTTAAAGCAATCATTGTTTTATGAAAGTTCACAAAGCTTAGACAAGTTGCTGGAGTAGCAGCAAAGACAACTTTCCCCTCTGGATAGTTTGTATATGAGCTTTTTCTTTGAAAGATTAGCATGAAGTAGCTAGTACAACACGCTAGCATGACAATATTTGTTACACAATTCAAAATATGACAAATGCAGAGCATGCATTAAACTTTAACTGATACATATGATGAACACAATGCAGACAAACAATATACTTTATGCCAGCTTAGGAGACTTGGCCCATTTTCACTGATGTTGTACTTGTGTGCTAAATGACACTTGTATTTATGTTATTTTGTGTCACAAGTAAGACTGATTCATATAAAAAGTCTATTTAGAAAAAATAAGCGGCTGTAGCTCTTGCATCTATACCACAGTTGATATCAGTGTCGCGTTCAACTGCTATATAAGAGCACAGAGTAATACTGGCATTGGCCTCTGCGACTAGAGGCAAAACCAGCCGTTATGGGAGTCCTGAAGAAGAAGCAGCTTCCCTTATTACTGAATATATTTTAAACAAACTGTATTGGTCTTATGGCAGGCATATGAGGGATGGGGAGTAAGTGTGCTTGTGTAACAAGTTGTTCTACCAAGAACGTTAATGATTTGGAATATGGCCAGGTCAAAATCCTGACCTTAATCTAACAGAAATGTTGTGGATGGACCTGAAGTGAGCAGTTCATGAGGAAATCCATCAACATCTCAGAGTCACGAGCTAAAATTCCTCAGAGTCAATGTGCAGGATTAATTACCAGTTACCGGAAACGTTTAGTTTCAGTTATTGGAGTGCGGGAAGATGTAACTGCCAAATGATAATGCAAAAGCACTATGGTGGTATTCATATTGACTGCACGCCCGCAGGCACCTGCACATCCCACACACACATATACACACACACCCTTGGTAAACATGTATTCTGGGGACTTTCCACTGTCCTAATGATTTCTATAGCTTATTAAATCCTACACCTAATCCTAAATGCAAACCCAGTGCAGTGGTACCTCGGTTCTCGTCATTAATTCGTTCCAAAAGGCTTGTCGAGAACTGAAAATGACGAATACTGAGCAAATTTTTCCCCTAAGGAAAAATGTAAATTGAATGAATCCGTTCCGGACCCCCAGAAAATCCACACTGTATAAGGCATTATATGTATTAATGGAGTTGTATTGTACAGGTGCTCCCTGATTTATGATGGGGATATGTTCCGACAAATCCATCATAAGTTAAATGCATCATGAACCAATGAGCTTAATGAGATTATTACACTAACACTTAGATTATTTTGTAATAAAGTGTTGAAGAATCTCATGCAATTTAGTGAGTAATGGATTGAAAGCGAAAAGTAAAAACAAAACACTTACTGTATTGGTAACTCAGGGCGCTGGCTGGTAATTCTAACTGCTCATCCTGCAAGACAAGAGAATTCAGTTCCAGCTTTCCTTTCAGTTGGCTGTCATTACTAACCATTTTAGGATACATGGAGACTTATTTGCACCAAGAATACAGTACTGTAGATGTACAAATAAAGGAAAACACGATCAAAATACAGGAGATCTTCTCTGATCAAGGACTGAATCTGAATCATTCTGTATTGAATCATGAATCATAAACTGTGGATCAAGTTTCGGCTGAATTTCAGTGAGTTTTGGAGAGTCGGCCTGTATCCATAAGAACCTGGATACATTTTCCTTATCCTTTACTATCAACAGTCCCACCATACAAAGCTTAACACCCTAAACATGTTCAACCCAATCTGACAATGTTTGGTGTTATGGAGGAAAGATTCCCCATTTGAATTCTCCTCCTCAGGCAGAATTTTTTTTCAGCGCCATACTCGTGGGTCATAGACCAAGATCTCTCCAAAGCTTGCTTGTGATAATGTCTGTTGTTAAATGCACTATACAAATGAAATTGATGTGACATTGAAAGGAACAGCCAGCAAATGCGCCGTGCCTAGTCAGGAGACATTCTCTTCCCTGTCAGCCTCTTTTTTTGGAAGGCCAGAGTTGATCACAGCTATTAAAGGCAAGATAACAGAGATTCAACAAGGCTAACAATCAAAGACAGTTTCTCCAGCCAGGCTTGCCCGCGGGCCACTTGGGTCTGCGCTGCTGTGAAAAGGCTGCAGCTTTGTACAGTACCTTGATTTCTCTCCCTCTCTCTCCGTATCTATCTCTCTTTCACTTCGATCTCTCAACCTTTCTTTTTTATCCACTGCTTTTTGATGTTGCTGGTTGGGGAACTATTGGGGAGAACATGCACCTGAAGTATGAAGGATATTTTTACAGCCGCTAGGTGGAAAGCTGTGTTGTAATAGGGGAGATTAAAGTGTCCTATACATTTATTGAACCAAAAAAAAGCACCCAGATAGAAATGTCGGGATTGCACAAGTTTAAAACTCGCAGGCAGACACCTAAATATTTACAGGTGTGGTTTTGATTACACACTGGTCTGGCCCACAAGGGGCATGGTAAGTACTTGCTGTTTCTATTAAAAAAGGCTCTCAGAGGTACTTGGGGTAGTGTAACTCTTGGTGAGAGTTGGTGACTGCTAGACAGTCCTTTACCGACACACACAAGGACCATTTTTTTTTGCCCAGCTGACAGAATTTTCAGAAGGGGCACATCGCTGGACTGAAAGAAGCAGGATGGTCATTTCAACTTCCTGCCCTCCCGCCATCTAGGCCGTTCTGAGCCTACTGCTAGCTGTTAGGAGGAGTTGGGAGCAGGGTTCCATGAGGGCATGCACACATGGCGAACAGGCTCTGAACAGCCACCACAGAATCACCAGTGGAGAGGGATGTGTTTGAATCATCAACAAGTCCGAGCAGCTCCCACAATTTCATTGTCCGCTAATTTAGACAGAAGTTGCCACCTTCACTACACATCGTCTCTTCCCCAACCATTTCCAGGTGCTTAGTAAAGGGAATTTGTTTGTCACAATGCCCATTTCGTGTCCTGCATTAGCATCCCAAGGCACCATCACAACCTTTGTTTGCAGTTGTGTCCACAAACTAAGAGCATGGGGTGGGGAATCCCAATTTCAGGGGCTGCATCCTTCGAAGGACGCGGGGTCTACGCGGTCTACGAAGGTGTGTGCTTGGAAGACTGGGTAGACCGCGGCAAAGACGGGGAACCGAAATGAGACGGTGTTCTACTCTGCATTGGATTTCCTGTTTGCGTTTCGGGTTGGAGAACCACCCCGCCCGCACCGTATCACAAAAACAGCAATAGCACAATTGTTTTGATAATGCAGCCAGCAAAATTTTGAGATTAGTTTAATGTGCTGTTTTTGGTTTTTCAATTATTGGAGTAGACGCTTCACTGCAGTTCACTGGCATTTTATTTTCCCTCAAGCAGGGGTTCAATAAAGGTTTCTCCGTTTGCCTACTTGCTCCCTAAAACAAAACAAAAAATGTTGCGCTTTTGCTTTTTTTAACAATTACCTGTTCGCGTTTTTTAAATCCTTAGCATTTAAATAACGTTATATTCCTCAGCCAATCGTTGCGAGATCCCCAAGTTCCCCTCAGGCGCAAATGCACCTCGGGATAATATGGTAGGTCGCGAAGGATACAGTCGGATGTATCCTTCGTTTTGAGGGAAAAGAAGGACGCCATTTGTAGGCCGCATACGAAGGAGCCTTCGTAAATGGGTAACAGCCTAGGCGCGGCGCTATGACGCAATCGGTCTTTCAAATGCAGCCTCGAAGGACGGCAGCCCCTGAAATGGATTAAATGGGGATTCACCAATGGACTCTTATGGGTGGAACCGTATCGTCTTTAGCGACAAGTCCAGGTTCTGTTTGGGATCCGGACGATGGTCGGTGTTCGATGATGGAGGCCTCGTGGTGAGCGCTTCAATTCTGCCTTTGCTGCGAGAGACACACTACCCTAACTACTCATGTGATGATGTGGGGAGCCCCACACATCAACGTATGGTATTTTTTATTTTTAAGAAACGATTTAGAGGCAACTAGATGAAAACTTTAACCTTTAAACAATTAGAGACAGTATTATTTTAGAAAACAGCATAACTTTTGAACATAAAAAACTATAGTTGTCAAAGGTGGACTTTGGTTTAACTTCGTTTAGCACGTCCTACAGCTGCATGCTGTTTCATACCAAAATCCCAGTGTAATTAAACTGCATTCTCCCTTTGCAATCACAAAAGCTTTTCTGCGTCGTCTTGCAGAGGGGTAACACTGTCACATCCACACTGTGCAATTTCTGTGCTCCTTCCAACTTAAAACACAACATGGTGTTCAGAAGACCCATCAGGAAAAAATTGTTGCACCGTGTGTGTATGTACACGCGTGTATGTAAGAAGGGGTGCTCTCTCGCAGCTTTTCAGAATATGTAACAGACATGTTGGACCCAGTAGTTTTAAGAGTGGCCTCCTCCCGTGCAGCTTTCCAAACCTTTCCCAAAGGACTTCTGGGAATACTGCCCACGGCATAATCAGAAAGACAAAAAAAAAAAAGGTGACGCGCATTTCGCATTATCTGTCGAATTCAGGTAAGGAGAGCCATGTTTAGTATTCCCATTTCGTTTAATAGCATATGGATGGTGCGGTGATGTTATCAAACTCTTTCGCTGAGTTTGTGGTGCAGAGTTAGCGTGGCCGCCATGGAAACCTGAGAAAAAAAAACATGCACATACCTGGGCTAATATTTCTGTTATTGAGCGAGGTTAAAAGTCCAAATGCCTAATGCATTACAGTTAGCCGAGCGCTATTGCTTGCGGCTTCTCTGGTAGGGCGTTTAGTGCTTTAATGCTCTGTTCACGAGCAAAGCGATGATTTGAAGAGAATATATCAAACTGAATGCATACAAGTATGCAGGACCATAATGTTGGATTTGGAAAAATCAAAAAGTCCTGTTAAAGAAATACAATTGTTTGTGTAAGATTACTGCAGTCACAGAATTTGATGGCAGTTCATAGTGCTCATTTTAACTTAAAAAAAACGGATTGGGCGTTTTCTATTTTAAACCTATAGGTTGTGGAATAGGTTACCATTGAGGATTCATCAAGTGCCATCTCTACGTGTCCTTCCGACAAGACAGGGTTTTAAAACATTTTAAGTGAATTAGCATTTGAATACCCCAGAACCATGGTTAATTTTAGGTATAAGAAGCGGTTGTGTCTTCATGTGGGATGGTGTTGCCTCAGTGTGGTTGTGTCTTCAGGTGGGATGGTTTTTGGCTAAGTGTTGTTCTTCTTCTTCTTCGGCTTCTCCCTTTATCAGGTCGCACCACAGCGAGTTAAACGTTTCCACCTCACCCTGTCCCTCCACGGCCTCCTACTCTCACCCCAACTCCCTGCATATCTTCATTCACCACAACCAAATAACTCCTCTTTGGTCTTTCCTCTCCGTCTCTTGCCTTGGCAGCTCCATCGCCAACATCCTCCTACCAATATATCACTATCGCCTCCTCTGCACATGTCCACACCATCTCAGTCTTCCCTCTCAAATTGTCTCTCCCAATTTTTCCAACCTGTGCTGTCCATCTGATGATCTCATTCCCATGTTGTGTTCTTAATGTTATAGGAGATGGGGACGGGAATGAGGGAGGGGGAAGGAAATGATTATTAGTAAAACAGGCAAAGACAAAGGCAAGGATAGGAATAGAGTAACTCGTAAAGAATTGCTTTTTTTTTAGTTTCTGGTACCATTAGATTTTTATCTGTGTGTGTTTTGGACGTGTTGTGTGCTAAGATTTGCATACTGTCTCTTATGTACTTTTACCTTTCACTTACTTTACATTTACAGCATTTAGCAGACGCCTTTTCCAGAGCTGGACTTTACAATTGTTACAAGTCTTACAATCCAAGCAATTGTGTGGGTTAAGGGTCTTTGCTCAGGACAAAAAACAGTGGCACCCTTGGCATAGGTGGGATTTGAACCCTGGACCTTCTGGTCCATAGTCCCCAGTAACCTTTTGCCGCTAGGTGTACCCCAGTCCCCACTTACATCTTCTAATTTTTACTTGAAATTACTGAAAATTACTGTTCTTACTTTTACTTTTTACACTTACGTGGGGACTGGTGGTAGCCTAGCGGTTTGACGGTACTGGGACTCTGAACCAGAAAGTCCCGGTTCAAATCCACTGTTGCCAAGTTTGCCACTGTTGGGGTCCCTTGAGCAAGACCCTTACCCCACAATTGCTTGGATTGTAAGACTGTAACCAATTGTAATTCGCTCTGGATAGAGGGTGTCTGCTGAAATGCTGTAAATGTAAAGTTTAATGTAATATTTGCTTACTTAATTTTTATAACTTACCGTATTTTTCGGACCATTAAGGCGCCTTTAAATCTTTAAAACTTTCTCAAAAATCGGACAGTGCCGCCTTAAAATGCGGTGCGTACTAATGTATGATTTAATTCTTTTTTCTGGTTGTTCCTGCCTCGAACCGATTGTAGGATGGTTACCGGCGCTTTTTCTCAATATACATCTGTCAAAATGTTTTAGCACGGCCTTGGTAAGTTACGAAGCTAGATTATGGCCACTGTAGTCAGGAACATGGCGGAAGTAATTACGTCGGTGCCTCAGCATTAGGGTTAGTGCATTCATTCATTAATTTATTTTCGAAAGCGGAACAAAATTTCAAACCTCAACGCTAATCAAGTCACGCAGTCCAAACATGGAAACAGAGAAGCTGTGAGAGAAATAATTCAACATGAACGGAAAATCAATGATACGGAAGTGGAGGAGAGGAAGCACGAAGACGCCCTGTGCCAGGTCAAGACCAAACTGAGCTTCCGACGGCGCGCGAACTTAAGAGTTTTGTTTCATTTTCATGCGACCTCCTTTTTTGCTGATTAGTTTGTGCATCTTTGCACATTTACTTATTGTGCAGGCATGCCAACTTCTTTTTATGTGAAAACATACTGGTATGGCTGTTTAATATCTGCATTAGGTTTCTGTGAAACAGGGGATGTTGACTAAAGGGAGGTTGAACCGGACCATGGAACCATAGTCAACACTTTTTGTTTTTTTTTTTTTATGCTCCTGTAATGTAATTATTAAGGCGGACAAAACAAAGTACTACCTTACAACTGCCCGGGCACATACCTGGCCTTATGAACACCATTTACAGCATTTCCCTAGTTGTAGCGTGATATCATCCACACAAACACGAGTAACTTACACAAAAAGTAAATCCACATCAA
The DNA here is from genome assembly GCA_025084515.1 of Ancistrus triradiatus. Classification (NCBI taxonomy): domain Eukaryota; kingdom Metazoa; phylum Chordata; class Actinopteri; order Siluriformes; family Loricariidae; genus Ancistrus; species Ancistrus triradiatus. The sequence continues at coordinate 201,996 of JAJAGP010001242.1, forward strand.
CTGAGTTCGAACAGTCTCTAGTCCCACCGTGCCATCACGGTAAGGTAGTTTTACACACACACACTACACATCCATACAACACCCACACACACGAAAACAGACCCTACTCTTAAACTCCCACCTGCAGGCACCCATCGTCAACGTTTATTCCCTGTAGTGTTGATTGAAGGTGACCACCTGTTTACATCAATAGTTAAAAGACAGATTAAAGTTTTTTAACAAGCAAATCAATTTCAGATATGTTAAATATGACTTAGATAAATCTAACCGATAATAAGATGTTTTATTTGTCCCACAGAGTATTCAAAGAAATTATGTAAATTATGTAAACAAGGTAAATGATGATTAAATCTTTTTCAGGTTATAAGTGATCGATTATTCTGATTTAATGACCACCCTAATATTCTCGCTCAAAAAACACAGAGTGAAAGCGATGAATTTTTAGGTCTTTACAGAACTGTGTACATAAATCATCTTTTATTAACGTCGAATTTCCACAGGACCTGCATGCTTTGTACCAGTTGCGATGGAACTGAACAAGACAGATCAGCCTCAGCCATGGCGCGCTACTATCTGATGTAGGAGGTTTTCAGGGTCACTGTAGCATCATCGTTCTGTACACCATCACTAAAACCTCCACCCTCCCCGACGCACTCCCTCACAGAGTCCATCCTGAGCCCCTGAGCAAGGTCAGAGCTACTGAGTGCATAATGAGTGGGAGCTGGCGGAGGAGCCATTATTTTCGCCTACGCCACCGGAGCGGTGCAATGACCTGGCATTCTAACAAATGGAGGGGAAAACTCCAGGCCCGAGATGTAAACCCCTCCTCCATCTCCCCCGGCGAATAGCGCGGCTCGGAGGCGCTGACCCGAATGGAGCGGTTCCACCCAGATCAGAAATGACAGAGATGGCAAAGCAGGGGGGGTTTCTCCAGCAAAGCTGTGGAAAGGGTGTGTAAAAAAGAAATCATGATTAGGGAGAAGAAATGAGATGTCATGCTGAGCAAAATATAGTCAAATAGACTTCCAGAGGCCTGCTTTTGACTGACAGGCAAGGGGAAAAAATTGAGATGCTGGATTGTTCCTGTTTGTCCCTCCATGTGTGCATGTGAGGGAAAAAAATTGCATTTGGTAATGTTTTTTTCTAAACAGTCCTCACAGTGGTGAGTCTCAAGATAGGTCTAATCTCTTTGATTTTATTTCATTACAAGCCAACACAAAGACCCACCTGGTCATAGTGATGACTTTTTGCACCCCTACCAAGTCAAACCCCCTGAAGTAGCTTCTCCTGCTAGCACTCGATATCGCCATTCTTATTGACTTCTTAAACACTGCTGTGACGCCCCGCTCTTGAGAATTACGTAGGTGCCAAAGCTCTGCTGTGTGAAACAGTAAAACGGGGGGGGGGGGGGACTCCTGAGAGCCAACGTGTTCTTCCACCACCTCTACAGGGCCAGAACATACCCTACCGCCCTCAGACACTAAACTCCACTGACCCCTAGTTTTGTTTGTGTCTCACTCCTTCAAAACAGACAATGTGAAGAATGGATCATTAAATGTGACTAGCACTGCAAGTATTCAGGGTCGAGATTTAAAGTGCCTTTATTTCCGTTTACAACACAGGACGTTTGACTTTCTTACACAGGTTTTCAATCAAACATGTAGGTATAGATCGTACAACAGTTGCCGCCCCACATACTGTGCAAAGTATAAAGCCACCATTAGATTTTTGCTATAATCACATGGTACTGTATACGGACCAGATATAGACACATTCGAGTGGACCTAAAATGACTTGGATTCGTTCATCCATAAGTACTCTTTTCCACTGATCTTCATTCCAATCATTGTGCTTCGTTTTAGCATATTAGCTTTTCATCATGTTCTCCTTCAAAAAAGGTTTCTTGGACTACTAACTCTTCCAAAAAAGAGCATTCCTGATCAACAAGCAGAAGGATCTACTTGGCATCGCGATGAAGCTGCCAGATGCAGCTACATGCTCAAGTGTAAGGAGAGGTCACACTAAATACTTTACATTTTTACATTTAACAGCATTTAGCAGACGCCCTTATCCAGAGCGATTTACAATTGGTACGTCTTACAATCCAAGCAATTGTTGGGTTAGAAGGGTCCCCCTTGACTCAAGGACCCCAACAGTGGGCAGCTTGGTAGAGGTGGATTTTACCCTGTACCGGGGGGGTGGTCTGGGGGCCAGAGTTCATACCCTTCTGGGCCCAGAGTCCAGTACCCACCTTGTAGGGGCCGGCCAGGGGTTTGAAAACGGGGATCTCTTGAAGTGCAGGTCATATACTCTACCACTGAGCTATAACCCCCTTATAATACTTGCCACTCTAACCTATAAAAGCTGTTTTTTCCGTAGTACTGTGCGCAAATTTCCTGTATTTTCTGGTGTATTCTAACAAGTGCTGAGAAACTGAGAAATATCACATAGTTCATTATACCATTGCTGAAACCTATAGTATATCTAATACAATGGTGCCCTGAGACTTTTGCATTTGCACAGTTACTGTAAAAATATATCAAAAATTAGTGTTCCCATCCCAAACATGCGGTTGGGAGGGGAGGTTCTTAAAATTTCAGATTGCAAGAGATTTTAGCGGAGCTTCTTCCATGGTACTGTAACTACTAGGATGGTTCCAGTGTGGCCATAAAATGCAATGCACATGGTCAGCAACAAATACTCATACAGGCTGTGGTATTCCAGTGATGCTTGTATGGTATAAAAAAGAAAAATTTACATTCCCATTACAACCACCATTACTGTTCGCGCCACAAAAATCTCTAAACACATCAACCAGTTAGAACAGTCCTGCAGTCCAAATGTGAGCTAACGAAGCAAGCGATTACACGACCGCTGAGTCGTAAACAATAACACACACATGAATGACAGACTTTTGATCTAACTTCCTGCCTCTGCTTGTTTGTAGAGTACTTAAAGTGAGTGGATGTTGACTGGGGGTGGACGGTAAAAGTGATACCATTTACAACTGATTCTTAGGGTGTACTCAACTTGGTACCCAAGCAACCGGTTCGTTTTTGGTGTGAGTGCCTCCCAAATCACGTCCAGGCGTGCTTGAAATAGGCGCGTTCATCATCACGTACACACTCCACAGCACAGCTCACTTCTCACTGTTGTACATATGTGATGATGGGGTAATCACATACCTTTGTGTCCTTTCTTTGGTTTCGTTTTGTGGATGCTGACACCCGTCCTTAATAAGCCTTGTAACAAATGTACTGATGATGTGACGCCTGATTTTCGGCTTCTCGTGCTATAACATCGACTCAATGCTTACACTTATTTGTTTTCACTGTTTTTGGGAACAAAGGCTTTTTTCCACTAGTATTATTAAAGCGTTGTAGTAAAGTATATTCTTATCATCTTAGTATTTTTGGGTGAACGAGGTTCTCCCCATAAAATCTTCGGATTTCATTGAGCTGCTGCACTGCCATTTGTAGATGGGATTCATTTCATGGATTACTTTAGCAGCTTGGCGTGCCCTTTCCTCGCTCTGGTTATGTAAATCTCTCCTATGGCTGCTTGGGAGAAGTGCAGTAGGAGTGCATTTAAAGCACTTCATGAGACATTTCTCTCGCTTATGATTTGCGACGCTTCCGCATAGACCATACTTGTCCCTCTTCCAGGGGACTGAAACTGAAGCGAGGCCAGAGGTCGCGTTTCCAGTGGAAACGGACTACTTGCGCTGTCTGATCGAGAACTCGTTACAGGAACTTGGTGTTCACACATTATTGACCATGCTCTCTAGCAATACTATTGTTCTTATCTGCTTTTTCTACTCCGTTAAAATGCACTGAACCATAAATAATAAAACATTAAACACTGAAACATAGAAAACCGTTATCCCAGATGGATTAATGATCAAAAGCTAAATAGTGAAAGATTGAGTTGATCTTTCAAAGTGGATCTCTCTCCCTCCTGATTTTTATCGCCTGGATAGCTTCTTATGAGCAGTTCCGAGAGAATATCAGCTTACACCAACAACGCCTGACAATGGATTGTGGCTAAGCGTGACAAGACCTTAGGGAAGTCTTAATGACCTTTGTCACCAGCCTGGCCTCATCTGGGGCATATACCTGCCACAACATTTCTGAGTCAATAGAAGAGGTACAGTGTCAGAGTCCTGACCTTCAGGATCAACCCACTCAACTGTGAAGGACTGGTTTTGTGAACAGACATCCAAGCACAACTGCTCACTCTCCAGCATACCAGGTCCAAACACCAAAATGTTGCACTGCTTTATCCTAGGTTTAAGGCATGGTCTCGTGTGTATAATTAAACATATTCTAAACTGACTTTTTCAGTGTGCACATACGTTTGGGTCTCTGGATTGCTTACCATCCCACAAATTATGAAATCAGATAACTCAGTCATTATTTGTGGAGTTTCTAGTTCAGAAAACATTAAACTCAAACAGCCATTCAGATTTTGCTATTTTTGCATCACAAGGGGGCTCATTAGAATGATCCCACTCTTCATATGAGTAATTCCACCTACAGAGGCTCTGTTGTACATAGGGTACTGGACAAAATGATGAGATTTTATTACTATTTGACTAGATGAATTAGTTTCATTCTTACATATATCATCTAAGTCACCCAAAGAGGATGGGTCCCTTTTTGAGTCTTGGCCCTTATAATGTTTAGGGAGTTTTTTTCTTGCCACTGTCACCCTAGGCTTGCTCAATTTGGAATTGGCCTTATATATTAGAAGATAATCTAAAATTGTAAAGCTGCTTTGAGACAAAGCTCCATCATAAAAAGCGCTATAGAAATAAATTTGCCTTGACTTGACAAATGTATATGCCAAGGGTGCATCATTTTGTTCTTGTAAGCACCGGTTCCACTAGTATTGTGTTGAACCTTAGAGCTACATTGTCCAGCAGACGAAGCACAGAAGCTCGGAATTTGAACTTAATTGGTTCCGGAACTCCATTTGAATTGAGATTAGTTTGAAGTCAGAATCCAATGCATTTCATACACACCATGAGGCTGAGTCATACGCATACAGGTTTTAGCCATTTTTGTCATGTGTGTTCAAATTTTGGGGCAACATTTTTTCAAATGGATCGCTCAATGGTCGAATTGGTCAAACAAAGAGGTATTCAAATTAAAAGTAGAGACTGTGAATACATTTTACTTCAGTAAAAGTGTTTGTTAAAAGTCCTCTGTTTTGTTCTTGAGTGAAATTACACAAATATACAAAGTACTTGCATTTAAATGCACTAAATATTAAAAGTATTGTCATGTAGTACTGTTATAAAGTTACATTACACAGGATGCTGCCCACCAATATGTTGGTGGCTGGACATTTTTGGTAGGGAGACCATTTTCAGTCCAGCAGTGACACTGAGTTGTTAAAAACACAAGCAGCACTGCTGTGTCTAACACACCACGACATCAGTGACACTACAGTGCTGAGAATGATCCAACACCAAAATAGTACACCTGTGGTGGTACGGACCATTAGAAAACAGTGTAAAGGGAACTAACAAAAGTATGTAGAGAAACATATGGACTACAATTTCGAACTACAGTACTACAAAGTGCTTCTATATGGTAGTTGGACTGATTAATTGGACAAAGATTGTAGAAACAAGGAGGTGTAACCAATAACCAAAGTGATTGGTGAGGGTATACGTATGTACATAAAACCTTTATTTGACTTATGATTAGCTTTATTCATTACTGTTCTGACTTATTTTGTAATTGTTGCTGCCTTTGTCATTTTTGTTGCTTTTATTGTTTTGAGTTTTGTATTATTATAATGCTTTCCATTATTGTTCTCATTATAATCATGCCAATACAGCTACTTTGAATCATGAATCTACACACTGGAATCTAAATTTCCAAAACAGAATACATAAAACAGCCTACATGTTTTTGAGTCATCAGATCATTTTCTTATTTAGGGTCTTGTCTAACAATACAGAATTGTTTCTACTTTATGTGCCGTCTCATTTAAAATATATACATATTTAATGAGCATGTCATTTCAGAAGTACATTCTGCATCCACCCTTGCACAAATGTAATTTTTGAGGAAAGCACACCTATTCAACTGGATATGCACACCTGGATGCATACATGTGGGCATATTCATTATTGTGCCTGTTTTTCAGGATCAGGTCAAGGGTTATATGGAGATAAATGCAAGGGGCTTGTAGCGGAGCATTTTTTGATCTCTTTCAAAGCAATGTCTCTAATCATACAGAGGGCACCCATTGGTCTCTGGGTTCTTCACTGCCCCTATTATTGTGTAGCTTCTGTGAAGACTCTTAAGGCTTTTGGGGCATAATGAATACCTCTTCAGCGAGTCAAGATTCTTCCATTTACCACTGATTGTGTCTTCGGGCAACATATGAAGTACCACCACCAAATGATATGTCTGTCTATATATATATATATATATATATATATATATATATATATATATATATATATATATAGATATATATATATATATATATATTTATTAATACATGATACACACACACAACACACACACAACTCTATATATAATTAAAACGCGTTCCATATGTCCAAGTGCTCGCCTGGACAAAGAGCCACACAATCTCATTTACGCAAAACACGAGGCACGAACTGCGTCTGAGTTTATCAGCCTGCGAGTCCTGTGACAGGATTACTACTGTTATTAGAGTGGTGTGGATGGGCATGCTGTGATTGAGAGCTAATCTACAGTGGCGCAGTGGGCAGAGGCACGGAGAACAAGAGGAATGATGTTTAATCAGAATCAGGCGCTTGCACCCACAGGGCTCCACATATCCAACCTGGATATTTCGAATCAGACAGGTCCTTGTTGGCAAGGAATGGTGGGAGGCACCGCGCATGGTTACATGTGCATATACGGCTCAATTGTCTTCCTACTGACACAGTACTTAAACCTGGTGTCAGGGTTATAAAGCCTCACAGAGGAGAGCATTCCAAAATTTCCCTTGCTTAATCAGCCTTAGGTTCGAGCCCAGCATATTCCTACTTACCTAGCGTATTATTAGGACACATTATAAGTAGTAGAGTTAGAAGACTCCCTGCAGTTAGTTTATATGAAGTCTCTAAAAATTAGAGCTCAGTAGCTAATCATATACAAAACTAGCATTAGATACTGAAATGAGTAATTGGGGAATGTGTAAGATTCTTGAGACAGAAATATTTGTTACTGAAAAAAAAATGCTTGCTGAAATAGTTTAAATGCTAGCAGAAAAGAAAATGTAATTGAGCTTAGCATGTATTGCTGTCAGTCGCTCTTAGCTTTGTGTGGTCACAACGTATATTTTACTGCTTGAATCTGTATTTGCATTTTTCATGAAGAGTAAAGTCAAAGCTAAGTCTAGTTCACTTCATTATTAATGCTTACAGAATAGAAGTAGAAGAAATACTAAATATAGGCAACTTCATTTTTATACAGTGGACTAATTAATTACAATACAATTACATAAAATAGAATACAATACCAATTACAAATATGAACCTTCATATTGCCTACCCCAACACAGGCAAACAAATAAAAGAAGCAAAGCACAATAAAACCTCATATGGACCATGGATATTGTATGCTGCATTACAAAGACATTACACCTTTGCTGTAGTTGGTAGATAAGTTAAAAAGATCTTGCCTGCTAGGAAGTGTGCGTCTTTGTAGATGTAAGGACAAAGCAGTTAAAACAGAAAATGAAAGAGAATATGAAAAAAAAGAAAATAGACATGATAACTGATACTGGACTTATAATTATACATTCAGATCAAAGAAAGAGAGATAGATATACACACAGTACAGATACTATTGGTTTAATATATATTTTTTATTTTAAATTTAGGGTTAATGGATAGGAGAGAGGAAGGAACGAGAGGACAGTGACAGAGAGACAGAGGGTGTGGTACCGGGGGGGGGGCAGAGAAGAGAGAGGTAGAGAGAGATGAAGATACTCTAGGCGAGACACACGAGAGAGAACCACACACACCACACACACACACACACACCACACAGCACACACCAACACCAACCCACACCAGTGGGGCAAAAAAGTATAGTCGAAAATGATTGTTGCAATTCTCCTACTTAGAAAGCAACACACCCAGTGGGTCAAAAAGTTTTTAGTCAGCCACGAATTGTGCAAGTTCTCCTACTTTAGAAAGATGAGAGGTCCTGTATTTCTCATCATAGCTACACTTCAACTATGAAGAAAAATAAGAAAAAATCACATGTTTATTTTTAAAGAATTAATTGTAAATCATGATGGAAAATAAGATATTTAGTCACCCACACAATCAAAGATTTCTAGCTCTCACGGGACCTGTAACTTCTTCTTTAAGAAGCTAGGTCTGTCCTCCATTCGTTACCTGTATTAATGGCACCTGTTTGATTCCGTTATCTGTATAAAAAGACACCTGTCCACAGCCTCAAAACAGGTCAGACTCCAAACTCAAAACCATGCCAAGACCCAAAGAGCTGTCAAAGGCCACCCAGGGAAGACAACCAGCAAGACCTGCCCAGGCTGGGAAGAGTGAGTGAATCTACAATAGGCAAGCAGGTTGGTGTGAATTAAATCAAACTGTGGGAGCAATTGTAAGACATTGAAAGACATACAAGACCATTGATAATCTCCCTCGATCTGGGGGCCCCAATGCAAGATCTCATCCCGTGGGGTCAAAATGATCCATGAGAACGGTGAGAAAAAATCCCAGGAACTACACGGAGGGACCTGATGAATGACCTGACAGAGAGGCTGGTACCAAAGTTTTACAAAGGTTTCGCATCAGGAACACACTACGCCGAGAGGGACTCAGATCCTGCAGTGCCAGGGCGCGTCCCCCTGCTTAAAACCAAGTACATGTCAAGGGCCCGTCTGAAGTTCGCCAGAGGAGCATATGGATGAAGCCAGAGAAGGATTTGGTGAGAGAATCATCTTGGTCAGATGAAACCAAATTAGAACTTTTGGTAAAAATAAAAACTCAATCGTCGTGTTTGGAGAAAGAAGAATGCTGAGTTGCATTCCCAAGAACACCATACCTACTGGTGAAGCATGGGGTGGAAACAATCATGCTTTGGGGCTTGTTTTCTCGCAAAGGGGAGATTTTAAGCAGAAAAGCCAAAACTCAGAGAGCCCATTGAAAGATGGAAACGTGGCCTGGGTCTTTCCAAGCATGGACAATGATCCCAAACACGCCGCTCAGGAAACCAAAGGAGTGGCTCCGTAAAAAAGCATTTCAATCAATGTCCTGGAAATGGCTAGCCAGTCTCAGACCTCAACCCCATAGAATATTTGTTGAAGTTGAAAGTTGAAAGTCCATATGCCCATCGACAGCCCCAAAACATCACTGCTCTCGAGGAAGATCTGCATGGAGAAATGGGCCCAAAATACAGCTACATCTTTATATGTAAAGTTATTTATATATATAATATATATACACACACACACACACACACACACACACACACACACACACACATCTTTATTGTATACATTTATTAATATAGATCTTAGATATTATAGATATCTTATATTAAAGTATTTTTTATGTACTTTCATTTATTATAATAATACTATATATAACAGTATTATATTATATTTCATTTATTTTATTTACATATCTACTCAATTACATTTTTTATATTTACTTTCTGATTTAAACTACAACTATAAACTTATTAACTTGCTTTGAAAGCACAGGCTGATGAGTATTGGTCTTCCCAAAGTTTCTTTCTTATAACATGTAGGGAGTTTCTCCTTTCCGCTGTTGCCCCAGGCTTGCTCAGTTAGATAGTTAGTTGTAAAGCTGCTTTGATACAATGTTCCATTTTTGACTTTGACCTTCAATACGGTTTCAAACTAATGGAGGGACGTATAAAATTGAAACTGATTGAAATGTTTCAGAAACCTTTTCATATTTTCAGATGTCTAGACTTATGTTATGATATTTATTAGGATACTGTCATTTATGCTCTGAAACTACTCTTATAAATATAATACAAACTACATTAGTGATTTAGAAGCTGTGTTTGTTTCATACACTCCATACAGACACATTTGTGACCTTTCCTTTAATTTTAGACCCAAGTCTAGTTCTGTCTGTTGCTAACCAACTTGGATGGTGAGCCTCGTGACAGTTTGTGTTCCATCCAGCTTCTCCAAACCTCTTCGGCTCAATAGACTATTCTCTGCATCGCATGTTGAACACCAGGGTATACAGTGGTACAGCATTAGAGGTCTGAGGATGACGTTTTACTTGTTAAGAGCACTGACCCACACCTTGCCCTCTATCATTTTGACAAGACCTGGTTGATCTGGAGAGGTGGTCCCATGAGAAGCACATGCCATGCACTTATAAAGGAATCATGTCCACTTCAACTGTTCTTTGGTGGAGGAAGATCACATACTGAATCATGGTGACCCAGTGGATAGCTTCATTGAATTAAGTCAAGTCAGGACCACAGGTGACAGGTTTTGGTGTATCAGGTAATGAGCATGCCACATTTCATGGCTGAATTACATTCAATGTCCTGCCAGGGACCTGTGTGCCCTGCAAAGGACCTCAAGGGCCCCATGGGCAACAGGTGACGGGTTTCAGCGCATCTGGTACTGAGTGTGCCGAATTACAGTCAATGTCCTGGGCCTGTGTGCCCTGCCAGGGATCTCAGCGGTCACAACAAGGCATCATATGTCAGCTCGGGTTGTACTGGGGACCGAGCGTGCTGAATTTTGTGGTTGTAGGTAGAAAACTGACTGAATTACAGCCAGTGTCCTGCCTCAGACCTGTGTGCTCTGCCAAGGACCTCAGGAACCTTCAAGTGCATCAGGTGACGGGTCTCAGTGTATTCGGTACTGAGTGTGGCAAATTTCGTGGCAAACTTCATGGCTGTAGGTCAAAAACTGACAGAATTACAAACAAACACCCTGCCAGGGACCTCAGCGGCCACAAAAAGGCATGTCAGCTCAGAGTATACCGGGGACCGAGTGTGCCGAATTTTGTGGCAGTAGGTCCCAAGGGTCCCAAGGGCAACGAGTGATGGGCCTTGGTGGGCCCACGACGGAGCATGACAAATTTTTGTAGCCCTTGATCGAAAACAGTCTGAAATACAGTCAATGCCCTGCCACAGACCTGTGTGCACTGCCAGGGACCTTAAGGGCCCCCAAGGGCCCCAACGGCATTAATTGATAGGGCTTGGTGTGGCCACGACCAAGCTTGACAAATTTTGAGGCTGTAGGTCAAAAACTGTCTGAAATATAGACAATGCCCTGCCAGATGACTTTGTGACCTGCCAGGGACCTCAAGGGCCCCCCAGGGGCCCCAAGTGCATTGGCTTATGAGTGTCGAAGTACCAAGCATGCCACATTTTGTGACTATAGATCGTGTAAAGTGAGATGTCATTGTTTCAGACGTCAAAAAACATGCAATATATAGACATAAGTTTGTGGACACCCGTTCTAATTAGTAATGCTCACTTGTAACACATAACATAAAGTGTACATTTCTGGATTCTCCATAGACAGGCAGAGGGTTGTACTGATACCCTAGTGACTCTCCATATGACATATTTATAGGTCAACAAGTCAGTTCATCAACTTTCTGCCATGCTGCCCTTGAAGTCCATAGAGAAATCATTTGCCAACACTGATCGAGAACTTGACTGGCTTGTGTAGAACTCTGACCTCAACTCCAAAGACACCTTGAAAATTCACTGGAATGCCAAAAGTGAGCTAGGGATTATTGAACATCAGAAGCTGATTTCACAGTCATGTTCCAAAATCTAGTGGAAAGCCCACTACAAAGAACAAAGGTGAAGGGCAAACTCCATATTAATGATGTTTTTTTATGTCCACAAACCTCTGTCTATATTACTTTTTAATCAGTATATAGGCTAACACAATTATTTCGAAACGCAAACTATTTTTTGCTATTGACATTTGTATGTAAATAATAACAATAATAATAAAATAATTGAATAGGTTATGCAGTCAGTCTGTTCGTCCTTACAGTACAAATTATTATCCAAACATCTTGAAGATGATGCACTAACCCATCAGAAAATTCAGACCCATCCCCCGTCCTCCAGTTCCACATCTGGTGTGTCAATTTGCCGTGCTGAACATACAGCAGAGGGCAGTCTAATGCTAAGATGTCTACATATTCAACATCACCAATTCTGAATTATTCTTAAAAATACATTTATACAAGTCATGGCCATAGAAAATGTTGGTCTGTACCAGAAACGAACACTATGATATAATCTATATACTTTTGGAAATACAGGGCTTGTCATCATTCTCAAAATCAAACCTTAACTGCATACAACAACTTAATGGAAGAACACAATAACAGCATGATATGGTAACTCCTGGTTTCTGGATATTCAGTACCTTGAATAATCTTTCAGACAATCCCAAATTAACACCTATGGTGTGCAGTTGTGCTGATGTGTTCTACAGATTTAAATGGAAATTTGCATTACTTTTTCTGAGCTAGACTTGTCTTGTTGGCTGTACCTAACCTGGCACTTTTGGGACTTTACATGAGCTGACTGGAAACTTTCAATCACTGCACCATGTAGGTCTTGCCAGTCAAACTCATCTTACTTGTTTTTGGAATGACATGCCATCTAAAAAATTATGAAAAAATCAAATCCTTGCTTGACTATAAGACTCCTTGTGTATGAAAGCCTCTTAAAGTATATACATAAATTCGTTGAGTTATGAAATGTTGCATATTAAAAATGATTAACACACAAATCTAACCTATGCTCATAAGTAATACTGATTGGTCTGACCACAACATATGTTCCCACTGTGTGATGGTCCATCCCAGATGCCTCAGAGCCCAGAGAACTCAACGCAGTTTCAGGACATGATTAACACGAGGCTTGTTATTTGTAAAGTAACATTTTAAGTGGCATTTGTGAACGTAACTCTGTATTGTGGTGATTGACAAAGATTTACCAAAGTAATCCCTTCGCTATGTGGTTCTAGCAGCTACTGATAAACGAACGTTTAGGCTTGTGCCCTTGCTCTTTATGCGCTGAAATGTCTCCGGTATTAATGTTCATTGTAAAAGAAATGACTTATTTCAATATCACTTGTTCTTTGCATAAAAAGTCAGCACTGCAAAGCTTGAAGCACCTCAGGAGGGTCCGTAATCTTGCAGACTGACGATCTGGCTCTGATCCAGCTTATCTAGCCCTTTCCCTTCCTAAACAGAGACCAGGGAGCAATATGCCAGCTTGTCACTGCAAACCTTTGGCTGAAATACGCATTTACTACTTGTTATCAACTGTACGTAGATAGAGTAATCGGTGCTGCCATGGTGCTGCTCTAAATATTTTACCACAGCATAGGCACACGGTTCCTGATGGCCATCGTGTGTATTGTAACTAAGGTTTGTTGTTATTTTTTAAAGTTTCAGAAATGCAGTATTGTTGGGTATAGGATGTTGTTCTGAAGTGCAGAATGAGAATGATAGTGTGTACGGTTTAATGTACATCTGATCAACGTTCGGCCAAAGTCTTAAAGCTTTAATAGGAAATAAAAATCTGTCTTGTAACTCAGATACTGCAGAAACACGAGCAGAGGTGGGAGTTAAAGAGCAAAAGGGAAAGCTAATTACC
>JAJAGP010001243.1:0-45408 GCA_025084515.1 Ancistrus triradiatus
ACGTGTGCCATTCACACAGGATTGGGGAAGGGCTGCGATGGCTCCATTGTAAGATGGTGAGAGGTGTACTCTGAGGCCCCCTCCTCGGTTCAGGGATGGACGTTCCCTTTTTACAAAAATGGCTTCTTTTACCCCACGTTCAAACCATCGTTCCTCCCTATCAAGGATCTGCACGTCTTCATCCTTGAAAGAGTGGCCACTGGCCTGTAGGTGGGTGTAAACTGCAGAGTCCTGACCTGATGAGGTAGCTCTTCTATGTTGTGCCATCCGTTTCGCCAGTGGCTGTTTGGTTTCCCCGATGTACAATTCCTGGCAATCCTCCCGGCACTCCACAGCGTACACTACATTACTCTGTTTGTGCTGGGGGACCCGATCCTTGGCGTGGACCAGTTTCTGGCGTAGCGTGTTTTGGGGTTTGAAAGCCACTGAGACGCGGTGTTTGGCAAATACGCGTCTCAATTGTTCCAATGTTCCTGCCACATATGGAATCACCACTGGTTTACGGTTAGACTGCGGTTGTTGTTCTCCTCTCGTCGGTCTGCTGGAGCACTGTTTGGGCGTCTTACCGGCTTTGACAAAGGCCCAGTTCGGATAACCAAACCAACGGCTTGAGGATCGATGCCAGAAACTTGTAGCGATGTTGTAGGTCACTGAGTTGATTTTTACACTTAGAAGTTGAATCTGTTCATCTGAACATAGATTTCAGATTCAAGAACAGATTCAACTTCTGGGATTTTCTTACCTGGATCATTGAGCATGCATCAAGCCATTTTTCACTTACATTTACAGCATTTAGCAGACGCCCTTATCCAGAGTGATACAGTCTTACAATCCAAGCAATTCTAAGGTTAAGGGCCTTGCTCAAGGACCCAACAGTGGCAGCTTGTTGACATTTTCCTTTAGAAATCTCTGATATCATTCAGAATTCATTGTTCCATCAATGATTCCTGCCCAGATGCAGCAAAACAGGCCCAAACCATGATACTACCACCATATGTTTCACAGATGGGATAAGGTTCTTATGCTAGAATGCAGTGTTTTCCTTTCTCCAAACATAACACTTTGCTTCTGTTATGGTTCGCCAAATTAAAACAATGAAGAACTGTGAAAATAAAAATATAAAGTTTGTTTTAGGACTTAAATGCAGTTAGCTCCAGATGGAATTGATGAACCAAAATATAAATAAATAATAAAAAACGAAGAATATAAATGTTCATCAAAAAGAAAAACGGATTATACCGTAAGGAAGACTGCCATGTTGTAAGCGTGAAGCACTGAAAGCCTGAGCGGAGCGTCTGCGAGAGCGTGCCACATTTTCTCCAAAAGAAACCGCCCGCTGGAACCGGACGCGGGGATTGAAGAGGACGAGACTATAAGAGCTCAACGTCCTCTTGAGAACGCAAACGAGCGAAGGAGGAGGGGTTGATTCCGTGAGAGGGAAAGGGGGGCGAGTCTCGCAGCCATGAGCAAGGCTCAAAATAGACGAAGAAGACCAGGCAAAAAGTAAACGCAAAATAAACATTAACGCTGGCCCTACACTGGCATCTACACCCTATCTTACCGGGCAATCTCCCGGCTGCCCCCGCCTGACGATGTATGAATCGCCAGTCGTACCTTCGTCCCTATCAAAAAAAAAAAAAAAACGGGTGAGGGCTGTAGCAGCAGCACGTACCATTAGCACGTAGCGTCGTACTGCTAAGGCAATGGTGCGACAACTGTGTGAGCCCAAAGGTGTACTTAAATAGGCCCAACAACAGGTGTTGCCACTTTCATGTTAAACGGCAAATTAGATTGGCATCTGCGCGATTGCACTAAGGGTTCGCATGCTGACATGAGGGATCACCAGTGGCCTCTTGCAACCAAATCGTGACAACTAATACCTTTTAAACCAATAAGTCTTATTTTGGTCTCATCCGTCCACAAAACATTCTTCCAATAACCTTCTGGCTCGTCCATGTGATCTTTAGAAAACTGCAGACGAGCAACAATGTTCTATTTGGCTTTCTCCATGCAACCCTGCCATGCACACCATTGTTGTTCAGTGTTCTTCTGATGGTGGACTCATGAACATTAACATTAGCCAATGTGAGAGAGGCCTTCAGTTGCTTAGAAGGTACCCTGGGGTCCTTTGTGACCTCACCAACTATTACACACCTTGTTCTTTGATCTTGAATTTCCTCCATTTGTATACAATTTGTCTGACTGTGTATTGGTGGAGTCTAAACTCTTTAGAGATGGTTTTGTAACGTTATCCAGCCTGATAAGCATTTAACAACTCACACCTGATTGGCATCCCATTGATTGAAACACCTGACTCTAATTTCACCTTCAAAAACTGCTAATCCTAGAGGTTCACATACTTTTGCCACTCACGAATATGTAATATTGGATCATTTTCCTCAATAAATAAATGATCAAGTATAATATTTTTGTCTCGTTTGTTTAACTGGGTTCTCTCTATGTGCTTGTAGGACTTTTGTGAAAATCTGATGATGTTTTAGGTCATATTTATGCAGAAATATAGAAAATTCTAAAGGGTTCATAAACTTTCAAGCACCACTTTATATTCGGTACCAACGTGTTGCTTTGGCATTTATTAGAACTGTTTATGCCTCTAAATTGATCAGACTGCTAAAGGTGTTAATACTCGAGGCAGTGCTATTAATCAGGATTATTTGTTGCTGATAAAACCCCCTCATATTGCAGCTCTGCATTCAGTCAGCAGCCCAAGGACCAAACAAAAGCAGACTAACATCATCTGAGTGAAGAAATCTTTGTATTTAGTTGTGTTATATGTCGTGCTTTTATCTCTATGATATACTGCAGGAATATTTGATACAGGATGATGATGATGATGTGACAGAGATCAGTTCAGTTAGACCAGAGTAGTAATATTTTCATCTGCAGTCAGAACTTCAGCTAATCTGTCTTTGTTTCAGCAGCACTTTGAGGTTGAAATGATTTTCCTGATAAACTATTTAAAACTTTATTCTTTTTACAGAAACCCATTCTCTACAGTTCCTCTACACTGCAGTCACAGAAGGAATAAATCTCCCAGAGTTCATTGCTGTTGGTCAGGTGGATGGAGAACAGGTTATGTACTACAACAGTAACAGCAGGAAGCTGATCAATAAGACGGAGTGGATAAAGAAAGATGATGCTGAATCTCACTGGAACCACCAGACACATCGTATGACGGCTGATGAGGAGAACCTCAAACACCATTTAAAAACAACAATGGAGCAGTTTAATCACAATACAGGTAATGATGAAAATGTTTTAATTAAGTTGTAATTCATGATAATGCATCAGATTTTTATTGGTTGCCAGAGCTAAGTGGTTAAAGGCTGCTGTGAGAAGTTTAAATAGAAAGCACAAGAACTTGGTGCATCAGTATCAGTGAGAGAAGGAATGAAAGTTGTGCACATACAGCCTGTGTGAGTGTGGAGCAGTCAAATAACATAAAGAACAAATCGTACATTAGTTCCCCTTATATTACACTTTTAATTAAAATAAACTCTTACACCATGTATTAATCCACGTTCTTCACACAACTCACACGATAAACAAATCATTACATACCTTTTCCAAATGATCAGTATTTCTGTGTATGAATAATTATAATATACTTTCTGTACATTAAAAACTCACAGCTCCAGCGTCCCTGCTTCGATCCCGACACGCTGTCTGTGTGGAGTTTGCATGTTCTGCCAGTGTCCGTGTGGGTTTACTCTGGGTACTATGGTTTAATCCCAAAGTCCAAAGACATGCATTAGGTTACCTGATTACGCTAAATCGGCCCTGATCTGAGTTTATACAGTGGGGTAAAAAAGTATTTAGTCAGCCACTGATTGTGCAAGTTCTCATATTTGGAAAGATGGGAGAGGTCTGTAATTTGTCATAGGTACACTTCAACTATGAGAGACAAAATGAGAAAAATAAATCCAGGAAATCACATTGTAGGATTTTTAAGTAATTTAATTGTGAATTATTGTGGAAAATAAGTATTCGGTCAATAACAAAAGTTCAACTCAATACATTTGTAACATAACCTTTATTGGTGATGACAGAGGTCAAATGTTTCCTGTAAGTCTTCATCAGGTTGGCACACACTGTAGCTGGTATTTTGGCCCATTTCTCCATGCAGATCTGCTCTAGAGCAGTGATGTTTTGGGGCTGTCGCTGGGCAACACGGACTTTCAACTTCCTCCACAAATGTTCTATGGGGTTGAGGTCTGGAGACTGGCTATGCCAATCCAGGACTTTGAAATGCTTTTTACAGAGCCACCCCTTCGTTGCCCGAGTGGTGTGTTTGGGATCATTGTCATGCTGGAAGACCCAGCCAAGTTCCATCTTCAATGCTCTCACTGATGGAAAGAGGCTTTGGCTTAAAATCTCACGATACATGGCCCCGTTCATTCTTCCCTTAACATGGATTGGTCGTCCTGTCCCCTCTGCAGAAAAACAGCCCCAAAGCATGATGTTTCCATCCCCATGCTTCATAGTAGGTATGGTGTTCTTGGGATGCAACTTTGCATTCTTCTTCCTCCAAACACGACGAGTTTGGCTCTCTGGCAAACTTCAGACGGGCCTGGACATGTACTGGCTTAAGCAGAGGGACACGCCTGGCACTGCAGGATCTGAGTCCCTCTCAGCGTAGTGTGTTACTGATGGTAGCCTTTGTTACTTTGGTCCCAGCTCTCTGCAGGTCATTCATCAGGTCCCCTCCGTGTAGTTCTGGGATTTTTACTCACCGTTCTCATAATCACTTTGGACCCACAGGATGAGAATCTTGCGTGGAGCCCCAGATCGAGGGAGATTATCAATGGTCTTGTATGGCTTTCCATTTTCTTAAAATTGCTCCCACAGTTGATTAATTCACACCAACCTGCTTGCCTATTGTAGATTCTCTTCCCAGCCTGGTGCAGGTCTACAATTTTCTTCCTGGTGTCCTTCGACAGCTCTTTGGTCTTGGCCATGGTTGAGTTTGGAGTCTGACTGTTTGAGGCTGTGGACAGGTGTCTTTTATACAGATAACAAGGTCAATCAGGTGCCATTACTACAGTGGAGGACAGAAGAGCTTCTTAAAGAAGAAGTTATAGGTCTGTGAGAGCCAGAAATCTTGCTTGTTTGTGGGTGACCAAATACTTATTTTCCACCATGATTTATAAGTACATTCTTTAAAAATCCTACAATGTGATTTCCTGGATGTTTTTTTTTCTCATTTTGTCTCTCATAGTTGAAGTGTAGCTATGATGAAAATTACAGACCTCTCTCATCTTTCTAAGTAGAAGAACTTGCACAATCAGTGGCTGACTAAATACTTTTTTGCCCCACTGTATGACTAGTTTCGATGTGTGTCTGTTGTTAAGTAGCCACTGATGCTGAAAGTGATGTTAAATAAACCGAATGAACAAATAAATAGTTACAAACGTAATAGAATATTTCAGTATTTTAAGCAGGCATGTTAGATTGTGTAGGAGTGTGTGCATTATGTAATATTAGAAATGAAATGATGATTATGTAAACTAAGTAAATCTTCTAATCAAAGTGGGAAATTAAACCAAATGACCACCAAGACATTTCACATAACCTTCCTTATCCATTTTTATGAGGGGTATCAGAAATATTAGAGCTGACTAGACAAAGTCTGTATTCAGTTCAGGAGGTTCAGGTCTGTAGTTCCAGTGCTGATAAAGAATCAGTCAGATCTCACTAATGGCACTGTCATTAAACTCCCTCTGATCTCCATCAATGAGAAATGTGTTCATCTAAAACCAGACAAAGCAGAAACTATCAGCTGGTAGATTTATGATTCTTTATTTCCTGTGCTGTGTCTGATTAGTGTGTTACTGTGTTATTTATGTTTGTGTCTCTTTAGGAAATCACACAATGCAGAGGATGTACAGCTGTGAGATGAATGATGACGGAACCACTAGAGAATACGAACAGTACGGTTATGATGGAGAAGATTTCCTCATTCTGGATCTGAAAACTCTGACCTGCACCGCAGCTACAGATAAAGCTAATATTATCCAACAGGAGTTTGAGAGATATGATTATGGTGTGACCCGTAAGATCTACCTGGAGAAGGAGTGTATCGATTGGTTAAAGAAGTGTCGGAATTACAGCAGAGAGACTCTGGAGAGGAAAGGTAGAGTGTATGATCTGCTCTGTTACTGTAACTCCCACACACTGCATTCATACGGTTATGATGGAGAAGATTTCCTCATTCTGGATCTGAAACATCTGACCTGGACTGCAGCTACAGATAAAGCTCTCATTACTAAACAGAAGTTTGAGAAAAATAGTTATACTAAGGGACACAGGGATTACCTGGAGGTCAAGTGTATCATGTGGTTAAGGACGTGTGTGTCTTATCGCAGAGAGACTCTGGAGAGGAAAGGTAGAGTGTATGATCCTCTCTGTTAGTGTAACTCCCACACACAGTGCGTTCATCACTGAAAACCTGCTGCTCAGTTCCTCACGTATTCCTCATCACGATGTGGAGGAGAAACATCCATCCACTGCTCCCTCACACACCTCTTCCTGTCCTTCATCATCTACTAATAATGTTTCTATCTCTGCAGTTCCTCCTGAGGCGCTGACGTTCCAGAAGAACTTCTCTTCTGCAGAGCTGGTGTGTCATGCTAGAGGTTTCTTTCCTAAAGGACTAAACATCACCTGGCAGAAGGACGGAGAGGACCTGATTGAGGACGTGGAGCTCAGAGAGACGATACCCAACCAGGATGGAAGCTTCCAGAAGAGGAGCATTCTGAAAGTCTCACCTGAGGATCTGCAGAAACACGAATACATCTGTGTGATTAAACACAGCAGCCTGAAGGAGGACTTGGTGCTGATAGCGAGAGAGAGACGAATCCTGAATCCAGGTAAGAGAAACACTTTCATAAAATCAACTCCAGATTTACAGAGAAAGAGAAATACTAAGACTGTACTGATTAATGTTGACCCAGGTGATGGAGTACTGATTGGTATCATCATTGGTGCAGTGGTTGCGGTTCTTGCTCTCGTTGCTGGAATTTTTGTCTGGAAGAAAAAGAAATCTGGTAAGGATATCAGGGGGCGCATTCCCGCCACTAGGGGCCGACGTGGGACCGCCAAACGTCGCGGTCGACCCCCTATAAAATGAGCGTCCTAACGCCGGCCTTCGGCGCACTGTCTGATGAGACACCCGGCTTTTCAGAGTGTTTTGTACGGCGTTACCTCCCCGGCTTCACTGTTAAGGAGAGTGGTGGCCCCGTCTCGCGAAGGAGGCGGGATCCCGTAAAGGAAAAAGCCTTGAGGTAATTGTTAGGGCCGTAGATGGTTAGGTGAGGGAAAGTTGGGTAACGCCACTAACCTCTTTCTTCCCGCTGCCCGAAGGTGCCCGCGGCCATTGCTCGCTTTGGCCTCCTCCATCTGGACGCTGATCGCTCCGTTCCCGGGTCCCATAGCCTCCGGCATTGCCCTGTGTCTGCTTTATCCCGGGACGCGTATTCCCTCTCTTCCCCCGGGCGTAGTAACGCTTATTTCCCGTCCTCGAGACGCACCGGCCGCGTTGTCCACGCTTGGCTCGAGAACCCCCCCGGCACATGCGCAGTCGAGCGCTGCAGCCATACACACACACAGCGCTTCTGCCTCACACACACAGCGCTTCGGCCTCACACACAGAGCGCTGCAGCCACACACACACATAGCGCTCACTCGCTTTCAGAGCGCCATGCGTGTTCCATTTCCCATCGCTCTGTTTAGAGTTTCAACGGGTTATTTCCCGTCTTTTCTTTTGCTTCTCGTGTTCCTTCCCACGTTTATTAAAAGCCCCTTTTTTCTGAGTTCGCCAGGAAGCGACTCCTTCGTTTGCCCGTTGGCTTATAGCCGTTTCTTCCTTTTTTGTTCACAGGATCCGTGGTTCAGCGTTAGCGTTCCCGCCCTCGGAGACTGTGACTCTGATATTGAATCCTGTGACTGGCTGTCGTGCGGGATTCCTTTTGCTTTCTTTCTCCTCATTCCCGCCTTTTGCGGAAGTCCCTGCACTTGGGTCCGTTATTTCCTTTTTTTCCGGTGTGCCCCCCAGGCCCCCCGTAACAAAGGAAGAGGAGGAATCAGAATCAATGAGATGAACTATAACAATGCTACTTAATAATAAAGCATTTTCGGTGGTGCCATTTTCATTCAAAACTCTTAATAACGAAAGGAGCTCGTTGCTATTGAGTCTGCTAAAACCAAATAAACAAGATACAAAAGTTAAAAAATGATCTTTTGTTGTTAAAAACCGACGTCAAAGTTCTGGTCGTCGGTTTAATGTTGCATTAAATCTCAGAGTGTGAAGCTGCTGCTGCTATGAGGCTCATCGACAAGTCACAGCTATGAATAAAGCAAACGAAAATGCGATTGCAGTGCAGAAATCATACATATATGCTATATGGCCAAAAGTTTGTGGACATCCCTTTCTAATGATTGAGCACTGCTAACGCATTCCTAATATGAAGTGTACATTTCTGGATTCTCCATAGACAAAAAGTGGCAGCAGAATGGGTCGTACTGATACCCCAGTGACTCAATATCACAGGTGTATAGGTTTCTGCTTCCAACAAGTCACTTCTTCAACTTTCTGCCCTGCTGTCCTTAAACAAACTTCAACCTTGACTGAGAACTTGGCTGGTTTGCACAGAACTTTGATCTCAACTCCATCAGATGCCTTAAAAATGCCCAGATGCAGCAAAACAGGCCCAAACCATGATACTACCACCGCCATGTTTCACAGATGGGATAAGGTTCATATGCTGGAATGCAGTTGCTTAGAAGTTACCCTGGGGTCCTTTGTGACCTCACCAGCTATTACACGCCTTGCTTTGGAGTGATCTTTGTTGGTCGGCCACTCCTGGGGAGGGTAACAATGGTCTTGAATTTCCTCTATTTGTACACAATCTGTCTGACTGTGGATTGGTTGGGTCCAAACTCTTTAGAGATGATTTTGTAACCTAGCAACATCAGTTAGAAGTTAGAAGGAGCAACATCCATTTTGATTTGATGTTAATCATCTTGTACAGTCTGACTCATAATAAATGTATAAGAGCTGAACTCACACAGTCTAACAGCGGCTTTATCCTCCTGTATCGGTACAGTGTTGGTACAGAGAGGGTTTAAGCCTGAATGCTGTTTGTACTTCAGTTATTTACGTAACCTTACAGTGTGTGATTGTTCACTCGCTGCTATTCTCCTGTTTTGTTGCTCACATGTAACTTATAAACATTTTCTAATTGACTACATTTAGTACTGTAACGTTATAAATGGACTTAACAGGGAAAAAATGTGAGCTACAGATCCTGGCGTCTTTCCGGATACTCAGCGTTTCTCTGTGCTCCGGCTTTGGAGAAACTTTCATTTCTTAAAGCAGATTTGGACCTGCCTTCTCCTCATTTAAATTTTTACCTTCTGTAACTAGATCAAGCTTCCACTTTCATAAAACAGGGGTGTAATGTATATCTTGTCACTATACTTTTGAACCACATTACTGTAACCGGATACGTAATAGGAACGATGAGATCACTTCCTGGGCTCATGAATATTCGATTGAAACGATCTATAGAGATTAAATAAATGTAATTAGAGAGTTTTATTAAAATCCACTGTACAGCTCCATCATGCAGTAGATCAGATACAGTACCCAGTTCTTACAGTAACTGTTTGTCCATCTTCTGTCTTTCAGGATTCAAACCTGTTCCACAGAACCATACAGAGTGTAGAGGAGATTTTTATTTAAAACTGAATGAATTATTTATAGGAATCCTTTCACAGTTACTAACTTTAATGACTTTGTATTGCAACCTCTCAGGAGAAATCTCCTCCCTCCAGTGGACAGACTGATGTCCATGTAAGACTGATTGAGTAAGAAGTGTTAGATCCCGGTTACACTCGGCCTTTTCATGCATTTTCTATCTGGATTGTAACCTGATAAGATTTTAACCACATGCATTTACACTAATATAATAATTGGATTATAGGGAACGGAACTTTTGGTGAATTAGCTTAATTACACTATAAATCCAACCTTTAATTTAAACTAATAAACAAAAAAAAGTCCTAATCAAGAAATAGTGATTTTTAACAAAACCAAATGTGACACAATTACTGACACTCCTATAAAGTCTTAGAAGCAAAACATACCATTTATTTATTTTATTTTTAATTGATCGTGTCTGTGAAACCTCAGGCAGTGAACACTGAAACTGTGTTCTATGGTCAAATAAATAAAATATATAACAAACACTTTCTTTGCAATGCTTTATTTTATTGAGAGGTAATTTTCCTTGCTGGTAAATAATAGGAGATTCTGGAAGTGCTGTAATTGTTTGTGTGATCGTTCTGCTGATGGAAGGTTGTGACTGACCCAAATCATCACTGCTGCACTGTAGCTTCCATTATTGGTGTTCCACCACTGTTCCACTGGGAAGGAGATTTGATGGAATCTCTGATAAGGTCAAAAACAAACAACCACAAATCAGTAGCTTTCAGTCTTTGGAGAACATTTCTCCAAATCTCTCGTCATCTCTCCTCCATTTGCTCCTCTGCTTAAGAGAACTCCTAAGCTTCATGCAGTAGCTTTTATTAAGATGCTTTATGAAACACCTTTATCTGTACTATTATCTTGTCTCCTGACCTTAAGAGGGAAACCCCCACAATCCTAAAACCTTTCTTACAATTCCATCACTAGGAGCAGCTCTTAGCTCTAAGAATCTTTATGAATACTCTACAAGACACTTTAAATCTGTCTGCCTCTGAACAGAAACTAAAAATGGGTGATCACTGGATCATCCAGCAGGATAAGGATCCAAAAAACAGATCCAGATCAACACAGAAATGGTTTAGTGATACAAAATCTAAGAAAGGAGAGTGAAGAGCAGTGGGAGCCGATCGTGTTACAGTTTAGTAAGGACAGCACTCCAAGTCCACATTGCTTATCAAAAATAAGAACTGCTCTGCAGGACTTCCTTTATTGTTTGGTCTGATATGCAGGGACGGAGGCACTTTGGCAGTCAGATGTGTCTTGGAGAGGGATGTTTGTACACCTAAGTGTAAATGGGATCTTAATGATATGTCGTATAAATCTGGTACTTACTCAATATATCACAGAAAAGGTTCAGCTTAGTTCAACTCAGTCTGATCTATTTCTTTGCTCTTTTTGTTTCTCTAGGATTGAGAGAAACATGAGGAGACTCAAAGTGTCAGGCTGAAGAGGATGAACAGCTCAAACACTAAAGCTAGTTTTAGTTTATTCTAGCCTAACATAAGGCTGACGGAGCTGCTGTGGTGCTGATGTCTCATTTTTGGGTTAGTTTTATCATCACCGGGTGATGCTGTTACTCTGACCCAACAATCCCCCAGTGGTGGAATCAGGTCCATCCCAAAGAGCCACTAAATTCAGGGTTCAGGATCACTGGAACTAAAACGGCTGCTTTTAACGTTTTATATTTAACACGTTTTATCACATGGACTCATTTATGATACTGCACTATATGTATACTTTTTATAGATGTTTTTATGGATGTCATTATCTGATGTAGTAATTCAGTATTCAGAGATCAGAACTTCAGCTTCTGGATTCATCAGAAGGCATAAAGCTTCACGATACAATGGTATTAAGATACATTGTGATATGATGCATATTGCAATATTTCACGTAGTTCATTGAAAAGACACTGCTCAAAAAAATAAAGGGAACACTTAAACAATACAATATACCTCCAAGTAAATGAAACTTCTCTGAAATCAAACTGTCCACTTAGATTGACAATCAATTTCACATGCTGTTGTGCAAATGGAATAGACAACAGGTGGAAATTATTGGCGATTATTGGCGTGGAGAGCAATCTGCTGCCTGCAACCTCCTTCAGCATGACCGGTTTGGCAGTGGGTCAGTAATGGTGTGGGGTGGCATTTCTTTGGAGGGCCGCACAGCCCTCCATGTGCTCGCCAGAGGTAGCCTGACTGCCATTAGGTACTGAGATGAGATCCTCAGACCATTTGATTCCCATTCATTCATTCATTCAGATCTAGGATGTGTTATTTGAGTGTTCCCTTTATTTTTTAAGCAGTGTATATTGTTTAGTGTTGTGTCTTTTTGCCCTCCACACATTGACTAACCTGTGCTGACTGATGATGTCTCCCAGTGCCCTAGCTGACTGTGGGTGTGGTTCTTCACTGTTCCTGTCGAGTGAAGTCTTTAGTGCAGTTCCAGTCCCATCCCATTACCACTAGAGATAATGTGACCTTTGCTAGTGTTTGATTTAAAGTTTGAAAAAGCTGCACTCGTTCCCTGCCATTATTAGGTGCATAAATATTTAAAAAAGTCAAAAACATGTCCCCTGTATTTCAGCCTGTACCATTGGGACTCTCCCCTGCTCTAGTGCTGAGACCTGAGTTTTGGAAACGTCCAACCTTGTTTGGAATAAAATGGCCACTCCAGCACTGACATTAGAGCCATTGCTAATAAAAGATTTCCCCTCCCACCACATGACTATGAGTTACTTGTAAACAAAACTAGATCCATTTTTTTTGCTTTATTACTGTCACTACTACTGCTCTTCTGTGTCTGTCCCTTCCTCCGTTTATGTTTAATGACCCGATCCTTAACTTCTCCATAGAAGAGTAGAGAGAGATGAGAAAGGAGCAAATGGAAACACTGTAGAAAAAAAGGGAACCCATGTGTGGTGTCTTCATTTTTGTTTTATTTTAGCTAGACTACTTAAAGAAATCCACAACACAATGGATCTCCAAAAGACCATGTCACCTATCATAACATAATACAATAGACACAAAATCAATAAAATCGTATAATGATTCTGATTAGCATAACAAATCAACGTAAGATCACTGTAAATGCAATAAATCATACTGATTAACTGGTGATCATATAATCTAAATAATGGATACTAAAACTCACTACGTGATCAATTATCTCCTTCAAAGCTTCGATTTGTCGATTTGTCTAGTAAAATTAATCTATAACTAACAGGTAAAGTAAGATTACTAATCGTTACATGTAAATAAAGATAGTAATTAGACATAATTTTAGAGCTTAGTCCCCTACTACAAGCTATGATTTATCCTTTATTCATAATTCCGAACAGTTCAAAATAATTTATATAATCACCCTACATACCAAAAAGAAAAAGCATTTAACTTCTGTTATCATACTTATCATAATCTTAGATACTTAAACAGCTGGTGTTTTAATTTATGAGTACAAATATCAGTACTGTTATTATTAGTTCACATTCAACTAAAGTGTTAATAACAAACCATGGGTCCCCTGGACACCCACGCATTTACTCAGCCCTAAAGCTGAAACGACAGTCAGCATCCCTGCAACTCATGGCTGCCTCTGAATGAGATAGCAGAAACATTATTATTCAGCAAATAAGCTGTTCATCAATTTGACCTACCAAAGTATATTCCAAGCTAGGTCTAACATTCAGATAACATCCAACTTAAATCTGCTCTCCTCAATGGACCAGGAATCTATGTAATTACATGGATCAGCTGAAGAATTCATTGTTACTTGTCTCAGACTTTCCCCTTTCAATGTGACCTCATGCACCAGTTGTTGTTTCTGTACTACACCCCCTTGTGGCCCTTTCATATCAGCCAATATCATATAAACAAATGAACATTTATACTGATGCTGTAACCCTTTCTCATGTCTACCCATGTATTACGTGTCTTGCAAATCAGTTCTGTTCAGTTTAATCCATCCACTCACTCCAGTATGTCTCATAGCTGGGGTCTTTGCTAGTTCTTGTTGTTGTTCTGATGTTGGTCTTTCTCTTCCCCTCTGTCTGGGTAGCTGTTTCTATTTTTCCTGTCCACTCAGTCCTGGTTTTCCATTGTCTCGTTGTTCTGGATCAGGTGGATATGTTTCTGGTTCTTGCATAGAGCCCTCAGCTTCCTCCTGGGGCTCTTGTGGTGCTAAGGCTCAGTGGTTCTGGTGGTACCACATCGATGCTCGTTCCACTTTAGTAGCATCAGTCTGGGTTTTGCCACTTGTCTCTGCGAGAGGGATGCTCTCAGCTGACACTTGTTGTCTTC
Organism: Ancistrus triradiatus; assembly: GCA_025084515.1. Lineage (NCBI taxonomy): Eukaryota > Metazoa > Chordata > Actinopteri > Siluriformes > Loricariidae > Ancistrus > Ancistrus triradiatus. The sequence goes on from JAJAGP010001243.1 coordinate 14,089, forward strand.
TGTCTGTGGTTTTGGGATCCTCACTACTTCCAGAATCCTCTGATGTCCCGCTTCTGTTGGTACTGGTGGACGAATACACAGCCTCTGACAAGGTAAAGTCCAGTTATCTTGTTGGTTTCTCGTTTCAGAAGTCTCATTGTTCCGCTTTCCATTTCAGGTCATATTCTCCGTTATCACATTCTCAGGATTTTTAAATTCCTGCACCTTGTCTCATCCAGAATTTCACTATAATGTATTTAATATCCTGTGGCACAGATGTTGTCATCTCCCATCCTTTCCAAAATCCAGAGCCAGTACCTTTGTTAAAATCGGAGAGAATCTCAAAGACGCTTGTTCGTGGTGAAAGCAAATATCATGGACCTTGTTTTGCAAAGCAATAAAACAATACACATCCGATGCATTAATCCATTGGCTGTGTAAAAGTTATGCAGCGACCTCAGATCGATTGGATGTCTCTCCTTCACCAACATAATGCAGTCGCACCCAGTGCCGCCCCCCGCTGGGCGACATGTTTCAACATCTGAAGCGTGTTGTTAATTGTTGTTAGCTCCACTTTTGAAGTCCTTTAACAAATGGAACTAAAAAGGTTGTTTAAAATCCTTTGGAAGAGAAAACAGTCTCATAGGTTTTGAAACAGTCTCATAGGTTAGTACCCCAGTTTTTCGCCGGTTTTGCCTCTTCCACTCATAATGCCTTCAGCTACGGTTGTCCGACAAAGCTGCCCTTTTTTGCCAGGTCGGGCCCCTCTCTCCTTGGCAGATGTTACTTTTGTTTTGGAGACCCTCGCGTAGACACAGTCCTGGTTTCACCGTTGATTCCTTGTTCTCCTCCAGTACTCTCCCTCTGTTTTTTCCGCTCAAACATCTTTCGTGTATTTTAATAAGCTCTAAAGTTTGAGTGTGGTACACACATCCCAGTCTAACCCTAACCCTAGTCTCACTACCTTATCAACAAATTATTTTCCATTATCTGAACTAATCATTATTGTTATTCCAAGTCTCAAATTCCCTTTCTAACGTTCTTGATGCAAATTTCACATCTGCCTAGGGTTACATCTACACATTACTGTAAATTTGGTACCCAAATCCCCTTTTTGTGATATTCGCAATTTTTGCAATCTCAGTAATTTCCTCACTATTCTCACCACCTAGTACCTCCCCCTTTTCCAATGGCTAACACCATGCACACCTAGAATTAACAATGAAAGCAGACTGATTGGTGCTACTGTAAGGCCACTGTCATTTATTCAGTGTTTTTCTGTATCTTTTGTGGTTCCTGTGTCTTTCCATATTTTCTCCTTTATTATGTTTAAACTTTTAATTTCTTAATTAATTTCTCTTTGTAGTTCGTACAAGGGTTGTTCTCTTTTAAGATTATTTTCATTTATTCATTATTATATTTTTCTTTTGTACTTAACAACATATTTTTTAGTATATTAGAAGCTGAGTGATACCAATTTGTACATTTTCTTTTCACTGTGTTTTATGTAATTTCAGTTTAAAAGAGGTCTAATAGGCAAACTGACTAGCTGATGTGAGAAAATCTAACTATTTAGTCACTCTACCTTAATACTCCCTCATATGGACCAAATATTCACCAAATCTTGCACAATGCCAAATGCATAACGTCAGTCTGGATAGATCCTGAACCAATGTCCCTCTAAAGGTTTGCTTGATCCCAATGTTTTTGAGTACTGCTTGATAATAAGACTTTTTGTAAACATCAGCTCTCTCCAGTTCTCCATCCAAAAGATTTACTTTGACCGCAATCGCAGGTCATTTCTGCCTTCCTCTCAGCAATGTTCAGCATTTGCTCCATGTTGTGCTGTGGCCAGTACTACGGCTGTGCCTGCCTTAGGTTGTCCCCTGTTTGTGGTGGGATCTTACCCATCATTGACTAACCAGCCTCTCACCGGCCATTCAGCAGATACACTTGTACACGAGGGAAGAGCCAGACTTGGTATTATTACTGAGCAGTATAGATATTAGTACTTTAATTCTCCTCTGTTTCTGCACATACACAACCTGTGTCTTTAAACAAGTGCCATTGTTACAATCAACTGAAATATTCAAACGAAACATCAATGTTTAAAGTTGTGGCTCATTAATAATCAAAGTGTACCTAATAGTCTGTTCATTTTCCATTGATCATTCCTGCTACTCTTTTGTGTTTTTGGTTTTGTGTATATTTATTAATGATGTTTAATATTTATGATCAACTGATTTATTGTTTAGGTTGCCATTTAAAAATTGGTCCCACACTACATTTGAAACTAGCCTTTGTGGCTAACTCTGGCTCATTTACAATAATCTATCCTCTGAATAATCAGCACTGTCCTGTCAAATAATAAATAAAGAATATTCATCTTGAACGGCTAGAACCTCTAAATTATTTGTGCTTCATCACTTTTTACAGTAAACTTTGACTTAACTGTCAAGGACTAACTCTTGTACAAAATTCCACACATATAAAGAGAGAAATTGTAATTGATGTAATGCAAGCAGCACTTCACGTATTGCTGATGATTAGCGTGGATCCACTGTGTCCAGTAGCTGATCAATACTTCAGTTTCTGTTGCTCCTCAATTACCTATTAGATAGAATAGCTTCAAAGCAAAAACAAGAAAAGAGAACAAACAACAATAACATCCTACACTGGGGCCCCCATTTCTAATTTAATTATTCACACATAATATCTGTTAAATTCATTTGCACATTCACATTTATCATCAGTATCATTAACAACAATCCATGGATCTCTGGATCTCCTAGAGATAGGAAAAATGTAGATGTTATTTCCTCCAGTCCAGAGCAATGTTTAAATCAACCTGTAACAACAAAAAGACATCAGCATGGTCTCATACAAAATATAATCATATGTTCCAGCAGTAATTTCTTATTTTCTTCTACCTTTCATATGTACATAAATTAATTACCTTAAAAATAAACCCATTTTCAGACCCATTCAGCCATGCCCAAATTAAATCATACCTCATACTGAGTAACATGAGTTACTGATTTCTGCTTACAATTTAAACATACAACAGCAGTGTTCAATAAAGCTTAACTTTACTGTTATGCGTTTAAAGTCTTAATAAATGTTCTGATCTCAACTCAAATGCTCTGACATGTCGATCAGCTGATTATATGGGAGGACCAAAGAACAGGTCAGTGGTTGGTCCTTAGCTAGACCGTTTGCACATGCGCAGTTTATTCTCATCTGCGCTGCTCCAGAAGCAGAGCTAATACGCAGGCCCATCATCTGCGCCACAGGGACACAGAATAGTTCATCTCACTCACAGAAAGTTCTAGCTGCTCTGCTGTATCGCACAAACATCACCCAGTTAAATTAAAATAAAGTTTTCCACGATAAAATGGTGGCGTTTACAGCTCAGTTGGAGAGGAGAGCCTGGCAGAAAAATGCAGTGGCCACTGAAAGTTTAATGCCGTGATTTTACGAGAGTGTAAGTTAACCATATGATCAAAAATAGATCTAGTCCATAAAAAGTACTTATAAGATCTCAAAACTTAAAAGAGTTGAATATGATAGAAATAGATTCGCTCGCAGAAAGGTTAGCGCGGTAGCGTCTACTGTTTAAAATACGTAACAGGTTCACGCTCACAAATACTCACATCTACTATAGGATCCGCTTACTGACCATGTATTGTTATTCCTCTAATCACTGCTGCAGGTGAGCACTCTGTTATGGTTTTATCTGTTTACATTTTACACAGTCTTTTATTACGTCTGTACTTTTAAATGTTTCTATTTTCTTTCATCTTACTGTTTTATCATTGATATTTATTCTCATATTTTTCAGCAAATAGTTAGAATGGGAGGGCGGCACGGTGGCTCAGGGGGTAGCATTGCCGCCTCACAGCAAGAAGGTCCTGGGTTCAATCCCAGGGTGGAGTGGTCTGGGTCCTTTCTGTGTGGAGTCTGCATGTCCTCCCCGTGTCTGCATGGGTTTACTCCGGGTACTCCAGTTTCCTCCCACAGTCCAAAGACATGCAAGTTTTGTTAATTGATTACACTAAATTGGCCTGGTTTGAGTGAGGTCTCTGGTGACAGACGGAGCGACGTGTTGGCTGGAGTGTTCTTGGTCGCACCGAGTGGCAGTGGGCGGACCCCGCATCCGGCGGGGACAAGCGCCAGGAAAATGATTAGATAGGCAGAAGGGAACAGCTTTGAACAGTTCATGTTTTGTGTCACCCTTTACTATAATATTAATATCCATACCCTACAACATCTGGATAACCCATTGATAATATATACTAGCCTGATACCATTTAAAAGCTTAGGTTTTTTTTTCACCAGTTAACAATGACAATGAAGATTTATCAACACAAATGTAAATTATGCTTCTTCAACCAACTAATGAAACTCCAAATATTTTAAAAGAATATTTAGGACAAGATTTCCCTTGAATACCTGGTGTGGTAAACACACTTTTGCGTACCACACTCCTATAATTATCACACCCTACAGCGTGTCGAGCGTTACTTTATTTTCTCTTTTAATTACATCTACCTTTATTAAGTTGGTTCTTATATTAAATAATTGATATATCTTATTTTTACATCCTCTAATAATGCACTCTGTTTTAAACCCTTTCTACTTTACTTAAATATCTCTGTACTGTATTTTATTTTAATTCCCGTCCACAGTTTTACTTTAACGTTTCTGTTTTCTTTTTCTCCCTTTACTGCAGTTTCACACACATACCAGTCACACACACACACACACACACACCCCTAGGTTTCTCAGTCACCCCAAGGTCACACACACACTAGCAGCTTATCTCATTCACTCTGTGTACACTACACACACAGGATACACATTAAACACACATTAACACTGAAATACACATTTTAATTTTAATTTTGGGGAAGGGCGCAAAGCAGGGTGTTACGTGGGAGTAAGTAGGAGCAGACGAATGCCGGATCCCAGTCACACACAAGGTTTATTATCAAGGTCCAAATAAACGTAAATTCCCGAATATGACCCGAAAGGCACAACGCAACGGCAAGGCCATAATAGTAATGGAAATAATACAAGTTATAATAATAATAATAGTAATAATAATAATAGCAATCAACGATAGTAATAACAATGATAATAATAATGCTATGGATAAGCCTGGAAAAGCTGTGGAAAGCTATACCAGCTAGGAAGTGCTAACGGGAGCTAATGCCGTCCTGGAGAAGCTATGGAGAGCTATACCGGCTCTAATAATCCAACGGATATAATCCAGCATGGGGAGACAAAAATGAAAATAATCCAGAAGCGGAAAAAGCGACAGTAATCCCACAGGACGCTGGAGAGTGAGTGCCTTGTCTTCAAGACACAGAGATGTCTTAATTCAGTCTGTCTTGAGACGTCTTAGTACTGTATAACAAAATGTCTCAAGATGTGTTATCTAAGCCTGTCAAGACATCTGAAGAGGCAGTGATGGCTGGGTATGTATAAAGCGTTAAAAGCAGTTTTAGTTCCAGTGATCCTGAACCCTGAACGTAGTGGCTCTTTGGGATGGACCTGATTCCACCACTGGGAGATTGTTGGGTCAGAGTAACAGCATCACCCGGTGATTGTAAAACTCCCCCCAAAATGAGACATCAGCACCACAGCAGCAGCTTATGTTAGGCTAGAATAAACTAAAACTAGCTTTAGTGTTTGAGCTGTTCATCCTCTTCAGCCTGACACTGAGTCTCCTCATGTTTCTCTCAATCCTAGAGAAACAAAAAGAGCAAAGAAATAGATCAGACGGAGTTGAACTAAGCTGAACCTTTTCTGTGATATATTGAGTAAGTACCAGATTTATACGACATATCATTAAGATCCTGTTTACACTTAGGTGTACAAACATCCTTAGGATTGTAGGTGTTTCCCTTGTAAGGTCAGGAGACAAGATAATAGTACAGATAAAGGTGTTTCATAAAGCATCTTAACCCTAAAAGAGCTCCTAAGGTGAACAACTGTTAGCTTATGAGTTCTCTTAAGCAGAGGAGTAAAGATGGCAAGACATTTGGAGAAATGTTCTGAATAACAGTGAGTTCATCAAAAGCTTTGTGGTTGTCTGTTGTTGACCTTGTTAGAGATTCAGTGGATTTCCATAAAACTCTCTAATTACATTTATTTCATCTCTATAGATCGTTTCAATCGAATATTCATGAGCCCAGGAAGTGACCTCATCGTTCCTAGGACGTATCTGGTTACAGTAACGTGGTTCAAAAGTATAGTGACACCCTATACATTACACCCCTGTTTTATAAGAGTGGAAGCTTATAGAGGAGGCAGGTCCAAATCTGCTTTAAGAAAACAAAGTTTATCCAAAGCCGGAGCACAGAGAAACGCTGAGTATCCGGAAACACTCCAGGATCTGTAGCTCACATTTTTTCCCTGTTAAGTCCATTTATAACGTTACAGTACTAAATGTAGTCAATTAGAAAATGTTTATAAGTTACATGTGAGCAACAAAACAGGAGAAATAGCAGCGAGTGAACAATCACACACTGTAAGGTTACGTAAATAACTGAAGTACAAACAGCATTCAGGCTTAAACCCTCTCCGTACCAACACTGTACCGATACAGGAGGAAAAAGCCGCTGTTAGACTGTGTGAGTTCAGCTCTTATACATTTATTATGAGTCAGACTGTACAAGATGATTAACATCAAATCTCCGGTCATTCCTACCAAGCATCTCCACTTCTGAATATACTGAGGATTGTCCAACAATAACCCTAGAGCTGTGAAAATAGGAAATGAACACGTGCTGCTTGCATCATCAAACTGGGAAGCATTAAATAGTGTTACGCTGGAATAAAGGGAAATGAAGTCGAGTCTAGACAGTCTGTGCTTGGTTAGAGCTACACACCTGGAAGCTGTAATTCAGCTCTGATTCCGGTCCTGATTAAACTGAGACACCAGAAACACATTCTGTAATCTCACACAGAACCGCTCTTTATTAAATCGTACGTTACGTTTGTGTTTCTGCGCTGCATTTTCATTTGCTTTGTTAATCGCTGTGACCTTTAGATGAGCCTCATAGCAGCAGCAGCTTCCTACTCTGAGATTTAATCCAACATTGCTGACACGACCAGAACTTTGTCATCGGTTATTAATGACAAAGGATCTTGTTTTTTACTTTTGTATCTTGTTTATTCGGTTTTAGCAGACTCAATAAGTATGAGCTGTTCCTTTTGTTATTAAGAGTTTTGTATGAAATGGCACCACCGAAAATGCTTTATTATTCAGTAGCATTGTTACAGTTCATCTCAGTGATTCTGATTTTAAACTTTACATTTCCCTCCTTCCTTACCAGATTTCTTCTTCCTCCAGAAAAAAATTCCAGCAACGAGAGCAAGAACCCCAACCACTGCACCAATGATGATACCAATCGGTACTCCATCTGATCCTCCATCTGATCCTTCACCTGGATCAGCATTAATCAGCACAGTCTCAGGATTTCTCTTCCACATGTATAAATCTGGAGTTGATTTTATGAAAGTGTTTCTCTTACCTGGATTCAGGATTCGTCTCTCTCTCGCTTTCAGCACCAAGTCCTCCTTCAGGCTGCTGTGTTTAATCACACAGGTGTATTCGTGTTTCTGCAGATCCTCAGGTGAGACTTTCAGAATGCTTCTCCTCTGGAAGCTTCCATCCTGGTTGGGTAACGTCTCTCTGAGCTCCACGTCCTCAGTCAGGTCCTCTCCGTCCTTCTGCCAGGTGATGGCTAGTCCTTTAGGAAAGAAACCTGTAGCATGACACACCAGCTCTGCAGAAGAGGAGAACTTCTGGAACATCAGCACCTCAGGAGGAACTGCAGAGAAAGAAACATTGGCAAGAGATTTGAACATTTATATACACACACACACATACATTACATATATATATACACATACATACATACAGTGGGGCAAAAAAGTATTTAGTCAGCCACTGATTGTGCAAGTTCTCCTACTTAGAAAGATGAGAGAGGTCTGTAATTTTTATCATAGCTACACTTCAACTATGAGAGACAAAATGAGAAAAAAATCCAGGAAATCACATTGTAGGGTTTTTAAAGAATTTAACTGTAAATTATGGTGGAAAATAAGTATTCGGTCAAAATAAATTTGGTTCAACTCAATACTTTGTAACATAGCCTTTGTTGGCAATGACAGAGGTCAAATGTTTCCTGTAAGTCTTCACCAGGTTGGCACACACTGTAGCTGGTATTTTGGCCCATTCCTCCATGCAGATCTCCTCTAGAGCAATGATGTTTTGGGGCAACACGGACTTTCAACTCCCTCCACAAATGTTCTATGGGGCTGAGGTCTGGAGACTGGCTAGGCCACTCCAGGAGCTTGAAATGCTTTTTACGGAGCCACTCCTTCGTTGCCCTGAGCATTGTTTTTTGGGATCATTGTCATGCTTGGAAGACCCAGCCAGGTTCCATCTTCAATGGCTTCTATTGATGGAAACGGAGGATTTTGGCTTAACAATCTCCTGAATACATGGCCCCCATTCATTCTTCTTTAAACCCAAACGGATCAGTCGTCCTGTCCCCCTCTGCAGAAAAACAGCCCCAAAAGCATGAATTTTTTGCAAACACCAACCCATAGAACCTATCAAAAGTAGAGTATGGGGTTTCTTGAGATGCCACTCAGCATCCTTTTTCCTCCAGTTGAGGTTTTACCAAAAGTTCTATTTTTGGCTTTCCATCTGCACATGAATCAATCTCCCAATCCTCTCTGGCTCATCCATATGCTCTCTGGCAGACTTCTCAGATGGTCCTGGACATGTACTGGATTAAGGCAGAGGGGCAACGCCTTGCACTGCAGGATCTGAAATCCCTCTCGTGTAGTGTGTTCTGATGGTAGCCTTGTTACTTTGGTCACAGCTCTCTGCAGGTCATTCATCAGGTCCCTCCATGTAGTTCTTGGGATTTTTGCTCACCGTTCTCATGATCATTTTGACCCCACAGGATGAGATCTTGCGTGGAGGCCCCCCAATGGAAGGGAGATTACATCAATGATCTTGTATTCTTTTTTACCTTTTCCTTACAATTGCTCTTCCCACAGTTATTTATTCACACCAACCTGCTTGCCTATTGTATATTCACTCTTCCAGCCTGGGGCAGGTTCTACCATTTTTTCTTTTTTCTCTTCCCTGGTGTCCTTCGACAGCTCTTTAGTCCTTGGCCAGGTTGAGTTTGGAGTCTTACTGTTTTGAGGCTGTGGACAGGTGTCTTTTAAACAGATAACGAGGTCAAACAGGTGCCATTAATACAGGTAACGAGTGGAGGACAGAAGAGCTTCTTAAAGAAGAAGTTACAGGTCTGTGAGAGCCAGAAATCTTGCTTGTTTGTGGGTGACCAAATACTTATTTTCCACCATGATTTACAATTAACTTTTTTAAAAATCCTACAATGTGATTTCCTGGATTTTTTTTCCTGTGATGAAAATTACAGATCTTTGCACAAACTTGCATCAGAACTTGCACAATCAGTGGCTGACTAAATACTTTTTTTCCCCACATACATATATAAAACTATAAATAAAGAATGAACAAACTAATGAAGGGTTATGTGAAGTGTTCCTGTGGGTCACATGGGAGAAAGGGCCACAGTAACAGAGCAGATCATCCACTCTACCTTTCCTCTCCAGAGTCTCTCTGCCATCAGACACATACTGCTTTAACCAATGGATACAGAATTGGTTCAGGTGTTTGAATTCCTGAATATAATCAGCCATACTGAGTTTGCTAAAAAAATCTTTAGCTTTAGCATTGGCTACAGTCCACTCGGAATCGTTCCCGTCCAGACTGAAAAAATCTTCTCCATCATAACCACAGTTGACGTGCACTTGTGTGGTGTCGTCATCATCGATTTCACACCCGAACATGAACTGCACTGTGTGAATTCCTGCAGTCACACAAACACACACTGATCACACACAGTAACAAATAAATGGTTATCCAACATCTTTGAGTACATCTGTTGGCAGCAACAAACTGATTAACCTTCAGAAATAATGTGATTAATTATTAGAGAAGCAACAATTGCAATTTTCTTACGATTCCAATTTCTGATTATTATTTTTTTAAATATGACCGGCCGATTCAGATTTTGGCCGATTCTAATTACAAATGACAGCACGCAGATCATTTTGTTTTTAGTCAACATTTCTTTTAACGGAAACTTCTTCACTGCTAAAGAAAGATGGGTCTGGCTCTGCACTCTCAGCAGAGTTAGCTGTAGCTTTGTCCAATTCCACATATTCAGTGAGGTGATTATGGTGTGAGATCACTATCTTTAATAAGAGAGCGCGAAATCACTTTAAATTGAGCAAAAACAAGAACTGTACGCTTTAAACGCGGCAGCATGTTTTCAGTTCTGTGCGCGTTTCGTAGATAAAAACCGGAAATACATCAGAGGCCAAGGCTTGGTAGATCGTTACTGGAACTATCGATTGCAAGATGTCGCAATCGGCAAGAAGGAATAATATAGAAAATAATACAAAATGCAGTAAAGAAGATACTAAACCAGCCGCTAGATTGCTCAGACAGGGTATTTCTAGTGCCGGTCCCAAGCCCGAATAAATGGTGAGGGTTATCCGGTGTAAAACCATTGCCAAATACAGTATGCGAGTTCATAATAATTTCACCACACCGGATCGGTCGCGGCCCGGGTTAACAACGACCGCCACTGGTACTGGTAGCAAACAGGGCACCGGCGGAAATTGGACTACTGTTTGCCGAAGACGAAGAGGAGGGAGGCGTGTGAGGAGACAGAGAGAAATCAGGAGGGGCCAGAATATAGCACTGAGGGTAGCAACCCTAAATGTAGGGACGATGACAGGGAAAGGTAGAGAGCTGGCTGATATGATGCAGAGGAGAAAGGTCGATGTTTTGTGTGTGCAGGAGACCAAATTGGAAGGGTACACGGCTTCGATGCATTTGTGCAGGGTTTAAAAACTGTTCTAAACCATGGTGTGGATAGGAAAGAGACTTGAGTTTTGGTGTGAAGGAGGACTATTCAAGAAACGTGTTTGAGGTGACAAGGGTGTCAGAAGGATAATTGTCGAAGGGCTGAATGAGGGAGTAGTGGTGAATGTTGTTAGTGGCTATGCACCACAAGTTTGGCTGTGAATTAGAGGAGTAAGAGAGATTCCTGGGGGGAGTTTAGATGAAGTGGTTGAGAGCATTCCCAGGGAGGAGAGACTGGTGATTGTTTAGATTTCAATGTCATGTTGGTGAAGGTAATAAGGAGAGGAGGAAGTGGATGGGCAGGTTTGGTGTTTATGATAGGAACCTAGAAAGGACAGATGGTGGTGGGATTTTTGCAAGAGGATGGAAATGGCTGTGGTGTACCACATATTCCAAAAGAAGGAGGGCTAGGGTGACTTATAAGAGTGGAGGGATGAGCACACCGTAGGCTCCATCCATGTAGAAGAGGTTTGCTTAAAAGAGATTGGTGATTGTCGGTAAGTGGCAGGGAGAGTGGTAGCTAGGCAGCAATCGGCATGGTGTGTGGGCAGATGGCTCTGCGTGGTTAGGAAGAGGAAGAGGCCAAAGGCAGAGCAGATTACCAAATGGTGGAAGGTTGAGAAAGGAAGAAGTTGTAAGGAGTTCAGAGAGGAGCTGAGAAAGCTTTTGGTGTTAGTAAAAGCTCCCCAGATGACTGGGTAGTTAGCAGCACCAGTGATTAGACAGACAGGTAGAAAGGTACAAGATACAAGGTTAAGAGTTGTTGGCTCTTACAGGGCATAAATTGGATGAGCCACTAATGAAGATTTTGGGAAGAGTTTTGTGGAAGCTAGCTCAGACAGGAGTGACGTGTGTGAACAACCTATGGTTTTTCATCATGCCAAGGAAGAGGCACCATGGGATGCGATTTTTGCTTTTGAGACTGCTGATGGGAAGTCTATAGATGTCAGAAATAGCTACACTGGCGTCTTTGTGGATTTGGAGAAAGCTTATGACAGGGTGCCAAGGTAGGGACTGGGTGGTGTATGAGGAAGTCTCGAGTGGCTGAAAGTACGTCAATTAGTGGCATGACATGTAGGAGAACAGTGTGTACAGCGGTGAGATGTGCTGTAGGAATTGACAATAGCTTCAAGTAGAGGTGGGACTGCATCAAGGATCAGCCCTGATCCCCTTCTTATTTTGCTCTGGTGATGGCATACTAACAGATGAAGGTCAGACAGGGGAATCGCCGTGGACATTATGTTGCAGACAGACATTGTGATCTGTAGTGAGAACAGGGCGCATTGTAGAAGAGAAAACTTGGAGAGGTGGAGGTTAATGTGGGAAAGGAGAGGAATGAAAGTCAACTGTAGTAAACAAATACATGTGTGTAAATGAAAGGCAGGCATGTGGAACAGTCAGGCACAGGGATCAGTGGCACAAAGTGTCCAGGAGTTTAGGTTACTGGGATCAACTGTCCAAAGGAAATGGGGAGTGTTTTTGGAAGGCCTGTAAAAGAGAGTTCAGGCAGGAAGGAGTGGGTGGAGAAGATTGTTCGGAGTGGCTGTGTGACAAAGGTCGCAGCAAAAGTGGAAAAGGAATATTTTTATAAAGAGTAGTGAGACCAGCCTTGGGTTTTATGGCTTAGAGACAGTGGCACTGACAAAGAGACAGGAAGCAGAGCTGGAGGTGGCAGAACTTAAGATGTTGAGGTTCTCTTTAGGAGTGTCTAGGGTGGACAGGATTAGGAATGAGATCATCAGAGGGACAGCACAGGTTGGAAAATTGGGAGACAAAATTTGAGAGGGAAGACTGAGATGGTTTGGACATGTGCAAAGGAGGGATAGTGGATATATTGGTAGGAGGATGTTGGCGATGGAGAGGCAAGAGACGGAGAGGAAGACCAAAGAGGAGTTACATGGTTGTGGTGAATGAAGATATGCAGGGAGTTGGGGTGAGAGTAGAGGATGTGGAGGACAGGGTAAGGTGGAAACGTTTAACTCGCTGTGGCGACCCCTGATAAAGGGAGACGCCGAAAGAAGAAGAAGAAGAAGAAGAAGAAGAAGAAGAAGAAGTAAAGAAGATACTAAATGCATTATTCATGTTACGTGGTGCACAGTGGCCGCTAGAGGTCACTGTTTATCCCCAGTGTGGTCTACTACCCTTCCCAGCAGTCTGGGAATTCCGCCAAGCTGACAGTAGAGGCCAGTATTGGTTCTGCTTTGGCTTGGGATCCTCAGACCATGCGATCGTGCCAGTGTCACTTGATTACGGCACGATTGCACACACCTGTCAGTGGCTCTATTTAAGAGCTTTGTTTGGCACTGACAGGCGTCGCACCATCGCCTTCCAGCCTATTGATTCCCGTGGCGTCTATGCCAGGTTTTTTGCTGTGCTTAGGGACGCTATGGTTTTTTTGTGTTTAAGAGACTTTCGGGGGTTTCATTCGTGCTGTCCTTCGGTACGGTCGGTGTTAGGGACTTTGGTAGACTGGGCCCGCTTTAGGGGCTCAGCCGGAGTACGAATCTGGAGATTCGGAGGTAATCCAGGGCGTAGATTTAGCGTAGGGTCAGAACCGGCCTGTAATTGCGCTTTTTGCCCGTTCGCGGCTCCGCTTCGGCGTTTTGAGGTGCGCTCGCCCCGGCGTTGCGCGCCCCCCGAGTGTCCCTCACCTCTACTGCCTCACTTTAGGCTTTGCAGCCTCGGATACGAGCGGCAGGCTCGTTCCCCGCTTTCGTCCGGGCTCTGCGCGTCCGTTTCATGCTGTGTCACACACACAGGACCGTGTATCGCATCGCGCCGCTTCAGAAGTTCAAGTCGGTCTCTAAAGCCTGCACAGCGCGTCCGTTTCATGCTGTGTCACACACACAGGACCGTGAAACGCATCGCATTGCTTCAGAAGTTAAAAATCGGTCTCTGAAGCCCGCACAGCGCGTCACCGCTCTCACGCTCAGGCTGCGCGGCTGCGTTCCCCTGCAGCCCTTATTCTGTGTGGAGAGCGATTCCTAGAGAGAGCTCGTTCGTCGATTGCATGGGGCTCAGTTCGTTACACTGAGCGCTCTCGGCTTGTTGGCTTCCAACTCTCTCTCCCAGCGCTATCAGGCGCCGTACTATATTTTCTGTCCCCGATTATTGTATTAGTTACCATTCGTTTCATTAATATTTTGCGTTTCTATTCCCAGGCGCCTCGAGCGCTGGCCTCAGCCTTGTTCCATGCAGAGACCCCCTCAACCAATCACGTCAGTGCATTCAAACACTTAGCGCTTCGTGCGCTGCGCTCTGCTTTACTTTAAAAAGGCAGATTTCTTTTGTTAAACGCCTCAGTTCATTTAAACACTTGGCGCTCGGTGCGCTGCGCTCTGCTTTACTTTAGGAAGCAGATTTCTTCTGTTTATCACGTTAGTGTATTTAAACTCTCCGCGCTTTGAGCGCTGATTGCTGCTCTACTTTAAGGGCGGACTTCATTGGTTGAAGCGCGTCAGTGTGTATAATACGCTCCTGCGCTTCGCGCCTTCGGCGGGTGCTTTCACCCCGCCTTTCTCGCCCCCTGTAGGTGCGGTGGTGAGCTTTGTGTGTGCGCGTCTGCTCGCAGATTCGGCAGTCACCCTGACACACACAAAGTCTCACCTTTTTCGTTTCCTGTCGTTTATTTGCATTGCATTAATTATTGTTTCATTTCTTTTATCCATTTCAGTCCATTACTACCATCTGGAGCTAACTGCGATTGGGTCCTAAAATCCTTCTTTTGCTTTCACGATTCACCATCGTGTTCGCATGGCGAACCGTAACAATTCAAGCTAAAATGAAGAATAAAGACAGTTTTATAATATTAAAAGTAAACTGGGGAATTATTTCAAAAGAAGGACCATACCATGATGGCCAGCCAGTTCTCTGCACAGCTTCCAGAAATCGACAGAGCTATACATTATCTCAAATCCATTATATCTACTGAGAATGCAGAGTTATTTCAGACATCTTTACATCAAATCACATGTTCACACACTAGGCCTGACAATTGGGAACATCATTCTAAATTCAAAATGGAAACAAGTCTACATTTTAATGTAATACCATCACTAATTTGCTGAATTTAACATACTGGGGAGAAAATAACATAAAATGCTGCAAGTGCAAAGATTTGGGCACCTATTGATTCCCTGTAGCTTCTGTCAAGGAGTTACCAAGTTCTGACTGACAGGGTGTCCTGATCTGCAGATGTCACATTTTATATTATGTTCTTCCAACATGTTCAATTCATCAAATAAATGCTGTGCATTAAACATTTGTAGAAATATGCCATATAATTGTTTCATGTAGAGCTTAGGCCAGCTTATTTAGCTTAGAAAATCAGCAAACCTTTGATAAGCAGTGCCCAAACTTTTGATACATGTCATGTAATTTCAGTCTAATTTGATTTCCCTCAAGATGTGAAACGAATCATTGTCTGGCTGGATAATATTTAGGACAATGAAAGATTACGTGTTTGACAGTTACTTGATTATTACAGTCTCCACAGTTGTCCTCAGTATGTTTCTTCATTAAAACAAGGTGCTGTTTAACCCTGTATGTCCAGATCACATTCTTGATAATATGCTCTCTTCTTGCTTACTTCAGTTTGTGTGCCTGTCCTTTCCAACGTACTTTTAATATTATAAAACTGTCTTCCAGTCTGTTCTGTGCCCATAGCTCTTGCCATTTATCCTCCACTTTAGCTTTAATAATGCATTTAGTATCGTCTTTACTGCATTTTTTCTCTATATTATTCCTTCTTGCCGATTGCGACATCTTGCCAGCGACATCAGTTCCAGTATCGATCTACCAAGCCTTGGCCTCTGATGTATTTCCAGTTTTTATCTACGAAACGCGCACAGAACCGAAAACGCGCACAGAACCGAAAACGCGCACAGAACCGAAAACGCGCTGCCGCGTTGAGAGCGTACAGTTCTTGTTTTCGCTCGATTTAAAGTGATTTTGCGCTCCCGTTTTGTGATTTTGCGCTCTCGTATTAAAGATAGTGATCTCACTCCATAGGTGATGCTGTTTTAAATGTCTTATTTACCTCGTTGCTCAGAGTTCTTCCTCCGCTGCTTTCCTCTGTCATGCAAACTGCAAACAGAACTCACTCACTGTAAAGAACTAGCTCGCTAAAGACTGGCTGTGACCATAATAACCTCACTAATACTGCCCCCTATAGGAGGAGACTCTTTAGTGCACTAAGTAGTAGCATCAGAGCAAAACTGAACTCTAACACGTCCTCATCATCACCGTGTGTCAGGACCGATCCGTCTCATAAACTAACACACGGTTTAAAGCTCAAACTGATTAAAGCAGAATTATATTCAGAAATAATGTTAGTGAAAGCAGCGTGTTTATCATGTGTGGCTGTGTTTGTGGCGCTGCCGCTGTTGTGGCCGATCGATCGGTGCATCTCTCTCTATTACTTATATTATATTATGATTCATTGTTAATTAAAATATTTCGTCATATTCATGTTCACATTACGTATTTTAGAACATGATGTCATGTGGACGCATCACTGACACAGAACCCTAAACACAGTACAATCATTTCACAATGAAATCTCTTTATCCTCACCTTCAGATTTATTAAAGTACTCCAATATTAGATCCAGATCCTTTTTGAGGATTGTTTGAAGATCCTGTGCATCCTCAATCCAGCGTTTCAAGTAACCACCCCCCTCAATTTCCTTTAACCAATCCTCTGTGATTAACCTGTTGTTGCTGTCATAGTACATGTACTGCTCTCCATCCAGCAGACCAGCAGCAGTGAATTCTGGGAAATGCGTTCCTGCTGTGATCACAGTGTACCAGAACTCAATGGAATGAGCATCTGTAAAGATAAATTACATAAAAAAGTGTAAACCAAGGGTTACAACTCAAACTTCGGGGCGAAGTTGGGGGGAGAGCAGTGCAGCCCATCTGAGGCGGTCCCAGTCCCAGCATACAGTGCGTGGTCATACTGTTATTTGTTCTGGGCTACAAGCTGTTTATGTGTCTCATAGTTTTGCTTTCTTAAGAACAGCCCATAGTCTCAGCGGCCTACAAAGCCCCAGTCAGGGCTGTGTCTGTGAGCTTGGCTCTTAATAAAGAAGGCATTGTGAGCCTCAGCTGTGGCTTCTTCATCCACTCCCAACGCCACAATATTTCTAAAAGTAAGGCTTGTAATATATAAGGGGAAGTTATCTGTACATTGTAAACTGGTAAATACAACAAAACATGAGTTTCTTTCTAAACCTGTGGCGTGATTAAAAACAGCTTGCTTGTAAGCAGATTATTAACCATCAGTTGTAACTGGACAAATATGAATGTAAAGTGATTCAGAGCGGTTTTCATCTTGAATTCCATTGTGAAGTTTAAACTGTAATTAATATTAAAAAACTATGAAATCCAAAATGGACATGGCAGCACACAAACGAGACTGGTGACGTCTCAAGAAGCATTAAGTGTGGTCAAGGATGCGACACCCAGCAGTGCTCAGGAGCGTGCTTATAAGCCTGAGCTCGCCGGTGTCGCCAGTAATTCAATAAACGCCAAATTAGGTTGGCGCATGCATGCTACCGCAAAACCGTTCCCCGCCATATCTGTCGAGCCAATGCTGCCATCTGGCATTGGCCGCATGGCTCCTGACACAGGGTGACTGTCTGAAAGGACATGATCATTGACAAGGTGAGCCACACCCAAAAATCTACTAAAAACATTAGAGAGGGTCTAATTCCGCACCCTGAACAGCACAGCACACAGATTAATCCCTCTACATACGTAGCAAGTTGTACATACTGAGGTGCCAGTTTTAGGCCAAACTCAATCGTACGCTCTATTACTTTCATGTTGAAGTTAATTTTTAATGTTGAATGCTGCTGTCGAGGCTTTTTGACAATACATTCTGCTCACTTAATCAAAAATCACACTCAGGCCGAATTAAAGTATCAGTGGAGAAGCAGACAATTTTAGTGAATCTTCTCATGAGCACAGGACAACCACACATCATCGGAGAAGCCCCAGATCATCAGTTCACTGGCCCTTATTCTGTTAGGTTTAAACATTATGTTATGGTTTGGTTCCAACTCTTAGAAAATCCTCTCCCCTACTTAGGTTTGTTTTCTCTGACCTTGAGGTGCTTTTCTCCTGAAAGCTGCCCAATGTGTTCTCATGTCCGAGCCAGAAAACATCCTTAGACGGCCAGGCCGCTCCTAGCATCCGGCTGAGAACACATCTGAAAAAACACTTCCACGGCCAAAGAACATCCTGTACTCTCAACTTTCCCTGCTCTGGTGAGAAGCATCTACAAATTCAGGCCTCAAACTTTATATATCAATGTATTCAATTCTTACATACTTTATATTAAATCCAGATTATGCTTAATCTCTGTGACCATGAGAAGGCCTTAAACTAACACTTTAACTTCAAAAATGTAGTCCTTCATCATATGTCTTATTCATCATATGCACTTACAGAATAAAAAGATTCCTTGGAATAAATTTGCTTATCAAATAACAAATGATTGGTATCAGATACTAACTATACACATGGACATGTGAAATAATCACAGAAGGTTACAGCATGTCCACGTACAATATACTTCGCGCGCACACACACACACACACACACACACACACACACACACACACACACACATACACACACACCGGTCAGGCTGACCCGCAGGTGCAAAAGTGATAAACAACCTTGGCCAGACTGACAGAGTCAAAACATCATGAATATGGCACTGAATGACTGTACAGGAGCCAAAACATGTAGACAAGTAATAAAGCAATTAATTAAAACAAAGAAAGTAGTACAAATCTCCGTCACGGTCAAATATGAATATTAGATTATGGACCGTCCAACATCAAGCAAAGCAAAAAGGACTACCTCACAGTCATGGTATATAACTGCTACTAACAGAATTAAACCGCTGGTTCTGTGTTAGTAATGAATTTTATGGACTCATTAATCTGTACAAAACACATCCTGATCCCTCACAGCGTTACCGAACAGTGTAACTGTTAATAATAACAAAACAAGCAAAACTCACCCGCAGATATCAGAGATAAAACCAAACAGATCACATTCAGTTTCATGATGGATGAACCGTGGAAATAATTAGAAATCAGAAATGTACAGAAATACAGTACTTTGAGAGAAAATAAACCTTTAGAGGAGCAGCATATCGCAGCACAGCCTGTCAGTTATATAACGGTTTATACGTTTAGCCGCTTAACACCGCCACCTACCGACTGATCCAGATATAAACTAAACTTCAGAATTACCTATGCTTAGTTACATTTACACACACACACACACACACACACACACACACCATCCACTCTGAGCTCAGGTTTAAAAATCACCCTGACTGCCTGAAACAGCCTTTTAAATTACAGAAACATTACTTTATCTTCACTAAGAACCGATTCACCCTATCGCTTGGAGTGGTGTCAGGCAGAGTTCACTGGCTCATGTTACAGTTTGTCTAGAAAGAAACAGCACGAGTTCATAGAGGAACAAAGAACAATGATTGTATTATTTCAGTAAAGACTCAGCTGCACCGGCTTAATATATTTTATTGTTTATAAAGCCATAAAGGGTCCCTAACTGAAAATACACAACAACAAACTTCAAGATCATCCAATGTGAACTTTTTGTAAGAAGGACTCAATACGAAACGTTTTACAACCAAATCTTGGTTTTAAAACATTACAGCTACAGTGCATAAGGCAAATAGTAACGTTTTAAGAGGAGCTTAAACTGTAACTTTTATCCTTTTTACAACTTTTAACACTCGAGAATTCAAGAGCATTTACTTATTTATTTATATACAGTTGCAATCAGAAATATTCAACCCCCTCAACTCTACATGTACAGCATTTAGCAGATGCCCTTATCCAGAGCGACTTCCAATTGGTACAGTCTTACAATCCAAGCAATTGTGGATTAAGGGCCTTGCTCAAGGGCCCAACAGTTGCAGCCTGGCATAAGTGGGATTTGAACCCTGGGCCTTCTGGTCCATAGTACCGTATGCCTAGCTACTGTGGTAGCCTACCACAGTAGTCCCGATAATCCAAAGAAATTATAGAGATGTGGATGAAAGACAATGACAATGAATGTAACTCTTTGAACACGTGCACAATTATTCAACCCCCTGCTTTAATAAATTGTAGAGCATCTTTTCGCCTTTATAACCTCCAACAAACGTTTTCAGTAAGTACTAACCTTACTGAATCTTGGCCCATTCTTCATATGCAAAAGCCTCTAGTTCAGAGGCTTCAAAATCAAGATTGCCAGTTCCTGCTGCAAAAAAACAGCCCCACATCATCAGTGACCCACCTTCATGCTGGACTGTGGGGATGGTATTCTTCTGGTCATAAGCCTGGCCTTTCACACACCAGACATACCGCTGGTCCATATGTTCAAACAGTTAAAGTTTGGTTTCATCAGTCCCTAGAAGTGTTTCCCAAAACTCTGTAGCCTTATCCAAATTCCTCCTGGCATATTCTAGTCGACTTTTGATGTTCCTTGTGGTTAAGAGTGTAGTGCATCTTGGAGTCCGGCCATGAAGTCCTGGTTTATTCAGTGCACATCTTATAGTTGCTCCTGAAGCACTTGTTCCAGCCTTCATTGGGTCATCCTGTAGGTGTCTTGCACTCACCACGGGGGTTTTCTTAGTTGTCCTGACTAAGTTGCTAAGGGCCCTTGATGAAATTTTGGGCCTTCTTCCATGGCCAGGCAGTGATGTTATATTTTTTTGGAAATCTTCGTATACCCAAGGCTTTTTAGGTTTGATGAAATAATATCCTCTCTCAGCTTTTGTGGAAGCTCCTTTGTCCTTCCCATGATCGCAACTCACCTTGAATTCCTTCATGGGTGGGGTTTATATATGCATCACAGCTGAAGCAAATGAAGGATCATTATAGAGTTCTCAAAGGCTTAATTATGTTTCAACTCTACTTTAGTCCAAAAAAAAAAAAACTGCCAAAAAGCTTTAAAAACAACAATATTACATAGGGAATGAATAATTGTGACATGGCTATCTTACCAAAATATACTGTTACACACACATACTACATCATGCATTTTCTGTTCTGATTTTATGTATCACCCAACTCATAAAGAAGCCATCCAAAGCAGAATCTTGCTATTTGAAAAAAACTAAAATTGATGAATCCTTAAAACTTTGGGGAGTTTAATATTTTTGACTGCAACTGTACAGGTTTATTTTGCCTTCCTTACTTTTGCACTGCATTTCATTCTATGAAAAGTCAATTCCTGCTGTCTTCAAACCTTCTGTAAGGATACGTACGCCTTCCTGGAAAGTTTTACTTTATAAACAAGGCCTCAGGTGAGATCCACTGCAGCAGGTAGAAGAGGTTCCTGCTGAAGCATGAGGGTCCCAGGGTAATGTGTGGGTAGTGTAAGTGCAACATGCTAAATGATATGGTTTAACATTTCACATTTAGTCTTTATTCTATATAGCAAATTAAAACAGATACAATCGTACAATCCATGGAACGTCAGTTTGGCAGAGGTGGGATTTGAAATCTGGACCTTCTGGTAAATGACTGCACCACCACAGTCCTGTAACGGATTTAAATTCTTTCATCAGATCATCTCGGTTCAGAGCTCTCTCCTAAAATATAAAACACATCTGATAAACTGGAGGATTTTATGTGAATGTTTAAATTTCATATCAAAGCCTAAGGAACATCAGGTCTTACTCTCTCAATTTAGCAGGAACTCACAACTTAAAAGTTGCTCAACAAGTCTTTAGAGCCTAAAAAAGCAAATCATTAAAAACTGACAAACAAAATAACCTCAAAATTACAACAAAACAATTAAACAGTATTAAGTGTCACTTACGGCTGATGTCTCTCCCTGGAACAGGTTTAAACTCTGAAAGACAGATGATGGAGAAACAGTTATTATAAGAACTTCATCTGATCTGCTGCATAAATTAAAGCTCTACTTATCATTTACAGTTGTGCTTGAAAGTTTGTGAACCCTTTAGAATTTTCTATATTTCTGCATAAATATGACCCAAAACCTAAAAGTCCTAAAAGCAGATAAAGAGAACCCAGTTACACAAATGAGACAAAAATATTATACTTTGATGGAACAATGAATTCTTAATTATACCAGAGAATTCTAAAGGAAAATGTCAGGACATCTGTCCATGAAACTGAAATCTCAAGCGAAGAAGGTGGGGTCATGCAGCCAAAACACGACCCTAAGCACACAAGCGTGCTACAAGAGTGGTTACAGAATAAGAAAGTTCATGTTTTGGAAGGACCAAGCCAAAAGTCCTGAACCTTAATCCAATGGAAATTTTTGTGGAAAGGACCATGAAGCAGGCAGAAGCATGTGAGGAAACCCCACCCAAAAGCCCAGAGCTGAAAGCTGTTTGTACGGAGGGACGGGCTAAAATTCCTACAAGCCGGCTGTGCAGGACTGATCAAAGCTACCAGGAAACGTTTCACTCACAAGATGTAATATGGATCATTTTCTCAATCAATAAATGACCAAGTATAATATTTGTGTCTTATGTTTTTTAATTTGGTTCTTCTGTGGATCTACTTTTAGGGACTGAGTGAAAATTGACTGATGTTTTATGGGTGTCATTGTATGCAGAAAAACATATAAAATTCGAAAGGGTTCGCAAACTTTCAAGACACCATCGATTAATTAACGCTGAGAAAACGCTGAGTGAGAGAAACTGCCGAGGAGACATTGCGAGGATCTGGCAACCCAGACTGATCCGCGGTTGCACACAGGACGCCGTTTCGTAGCTGCTAGCAGCTTATTATCTTTGATATATTTTCATTCCCGATCGCATCTGTATCATATATAATCGTATATATAGTAGGTTTTTACAACATCTTAATCATTTTATTCTCGTACCGGCGGATTATATTTTTTTGCCGCTAATCGTTATTTAGTAACTTTACAGGTATACCGGCTTGTGTTCGCAGTAGTTAGCCATTCGCTAATAACCAGAGTTGCATCTTCTTTTGCAGTAGTGTGTGTTTTTATAACGTTTTACAGTCTTTTCCCACTTTCTTTCTGAGACTTAGTGTTTTTGTGACGTTTTGTGTTGACTTAACTTGTATTAACGCTTTAATCAAGCATTGCATTGGACCATCGGCTGCAACTGAACCATATCTTCACTCGGCACCCCACAACACCACCCGAAGCTAAGTACCTTTAATTCATTAATTGTACTAACATGGCTTCTGCTGTGCTTGTTCCCTGTGCCGAGTGTGGCATGTTTAGCTATTCTTCCTCCGTCATTAGTGTAAATTTTACTTGTGATAGGTGTTGTTAGGCTGTAGCCAGTCTGACGGAGAAGAATTGTAGTTTAGAGGAGCGCATCCAGACAATTAGAGAAGGCTAGCTCAGCTCCTAGTTAGCAGATCTGGCATGCGAGAAAGGCGAAGTCGAGCCCCGGCAGAGTCCTCGCAGCAGGGCAAGTGGGTGACGGTTCGGCGACGTAGTCGTAAGCTAGTCCACGAGAGGCACCACTCTTTACCTGTTTTAACGTGTCCAAAGGTTTCCCTCCTCAGTGAGGGGTATACAATAAACAAAATGAGAAGACGGTGTGAAACGAGGGGGTAGGGTGATACGAGGTGAAGAGAGGTTGAAGACAAAGGGACTGAAGACATCTGACTACACCGGTTAGGGAAACCAGCAGCTACCAGAAAGCTTACAGTTTCTGTATCCCCGGAGCCAGAGTTGCAGGCACGGACCGGACATCTGTAAAGAGTCTTAGTGAAACTCAGAGGACAGCAAGATTCTCTGGATAGGATAGTTGTTAAGTTACGGGGCGAA
Source organism: Ancistrus triradiatus (assembly GCA_025084515.1). Taxonomy (NCBI): domain Eukaryota; kingdom Metazoa; phylum Chordata; class Actinopteri; order Siluriformes; family Loricariidae; genus Ancistrus; species Ancistrus triradiatus. The sequence continues at coordinate 37,879 of JAJAGP010001243.1, forward strand.
TGAAGAGACGAATTAGTCAGTCTAGACGGGACTAAGGCTAACTTTTGTAGAGGTGGTAAGTTTGGGCGAAGGCGATGTTGTCGATGCTGTAGTGTGCTCCTCTGGCCCCATCCCAATGCGGGCGAGGTGACCAGGCCCTAAGCAGGTTATGGTCGCTGAAAATGCTGTGGCTGTCCAAGTGGTGCTATGAAACACGTGGCTTTATGGACAACTGGACAGCCGGGGAGGGCGGATAAGAATGGACACGCGAGAAACGTTGGGAGGACGGGGGCACTTAGCTCGGGTTGTAAAGTCCTAAAAAAGATGGCTGAGGGGGAGGGTATGGACAGCCGAAGCGAACAAAGGTAAAAGAGGGTAGAGTGGAAATGGAGGGGTTGTGAGGTGAGGCTAAGAGTGAATACGACTGAAGCAAGGGAGGAAGACTGAGCAAAAGGAAAGGAAAGAGAGGATTGTCGAACAAAAAATGGATCCGGAGTTGGTCGGGCGTAGAAAAATATTAAGGGAACGAACCCCTCCGCCCGAAGAGAAAAGAGATATCAAAATAACGGGTGATCGGGCATAATCAGGCGGGGTCGATGTGCGGAAAAAGCTCAAGTGAGGTCCCTGGTCAAGAAAGCGATTGACCTAAAGTATGAGTAGAGAATACCAAAGGACGCGGGGAAGAAAATGTAATACGGACTGGAGTAAATCAATTTCTAAATGAGAGAGGCAAATTAAAGATTTAATTTCCAGACATGACAACCCAACGCCAATATGTTTTGCTAGAAGAACAAAGAGGGCTGAGGTCAAGAAGGTAATAAATGGAGAGAAAAATCCGGAAAAAACACACTTCGGACACGGGTGGAGTGCGGGTTGTGAAAGGCCAAAGTAGTTGAACGGAATATCAAGACGGAAAAAGAGGGGGTGAGAATTCAGGCAGGACATCGACGGGAGGAGTTAGATACTGAGGGACAAGAGTGGGACTTGGCAAGTGAATGGATAGCAAAAAAAATAAGGTGAGACAAGTTCGGATAGGAGACACCGATTGGTAATAGATAGGGCGGGGGGGGGGGGGGAGGGCATAGCCACAATTTTTGGACAAGGAGTTAGGTGTTTACAGCTAAAGCCCAGGGACAAGGGAAGGCGGGGAATAAGGAAGGAGGCGGGAGTGGGAATGGAAGAAGCCTGGGAGGGGAAGAAATAAAAAAAAATGAGATGGTAGAGGAGAACAGATGGACAGAAACCACCGGGTATGGTCCCGTATTCAGAATATTCTTCAGAATTTGCTAACTGTCGTTCATGCTTACTTACTCGTCAAAAGATAGGCTTTAAGTAGGTTGATTTCCAATATTCACTTTGACAAATGAAGCAGCCACTTAAATTTGCTTTTCGAGTCCATCCTAGAATCCATGGTTATCACTCAGAATGTGATGGGAAAAACCCACCGCTGTAATCATACTTTAGATCTAATATTAACATTTGGTATCAATATAGATAGCCTTGATGTTTTCCCACAAAGTGATTTGATTTCAGATCATTATCTTTTAGTATTTGAGCTATCTCTAATAAATAAAATCCCTCTGCCTCGTTATCACACCAAGCGCACTATCACATCTGCTACTCCAGCTGCGTTTATTAAAAACCTACCAGACTTAAAATATAATACACTTATGGAGCCCGATCATCTTGAGTGTGTAAATGACCAATTAGAAAGTGTGTTTTGCTCAACCCTGGATATGATTGCTCCTGCTAGGGTCAAACCCATTAGGGAAAAAAGGCTAGCACCATGGTATAATGACTACACTCATACCTCAAAGCAAACAACGTGGCGCCTAGTGCGCGAGTGGCGACATAAGTCTCCTCAATCATAGAGAAAAATAAGAATAATCCAAGATTTCTCTTTAATACAGTCTCCAAATTAACAGAAAACCCCACAGAAAGTGATTCTCCCATTCTGTGTAATTTTAACAGTAATGATTTCATGACTTTCTTTAATGATAAAATAGAAAACATTAGGCATAAAACTCGATGCTCATCACATCACTAAACTATTCAGCAACCTTCCAGGTGCAGCACTAGTGAAGACATCTGTTTAATGAGCTGTAAATCAAGCCTAGAATTTTTTACCCCAATTACTATTACTGAACTATCCGCACTGATCAGCTCGTCTAAGTCATCAACATGTTTATTAGATCCAATTCCTACACGTTTACTCAAACAAGTATTACCTAGTATTATAGAGCCACTGTTAGTTATTTTAAATTCATCCCTTACCTTTGGTTATGTGCCCAAATCCTTTAAGTCAGCTGTTATCAAACCACTGATTAAAAAAGCCAATATTGACCCTTGTGTGATATTTAATTATAGACCAATTTCATATCTACCATTTCTGTCCAAAATCTTAGAAAAAGCCATCTATCAGCAGCTCTGCAGTTATCTCCAAAGGAATGAAATTTATGAAACATTTCAGTCTGGCTTCAGGCCCCATCATAGTACTGAAACAGCATTAATTAGGGTACTAAATGACTTGTTAATGTGCTCAGATAAGGGATGTGTTTCTTTTCTTGTTCTGTTAGATTTAAGTGCAGCATTTGACACTATAGATCATGATGTTTTATTAAACAGACTAGAAAATACTGTAGGTATTAAGGGATCAGCACTTTCTTGGTTTAAATCCTACTTTACCAACTGGTACCAATTTGTTCATATAAATAATCTAAGGTCTAAGCTCTCAAAAGTGAAGTATGGCGTGCCTCAGGGGTCAGTGCTTGGCCGGACAATCAACCTCTCTGTACATGCTGCCACTAGGCTCAGTTATTCATAAACATTAGTTTCCACTCCTATGCAGATGATACACAGCTGTACATATCAGCCAAACCTAATGACTGCCTTTTAATCAACACAATTGAGGACTGTGTAAAGGAAATACAATATTGGATGTTATTTAATTTTCTCTTACTTAACTCAAATAAAACTGAGGTTCTGTTAGTGGGACACAAGGCTGTGAGAGACAGGTTGACTACATCTATCCTAAATCTAGATGGCTGTCCAGTATTGTCCAGTCTGTCTGTAAAAAACTTAGGGGTCACATTTGATTCAGATCTCTCCTTTGATGCGCGCTTTAGCAGCATCACTCGAATTGCTTTCTTTCAATTACGTAATATCGCTAAACTTAGAAATATCCTCTCTTTTAATGTTGCAGAAAAACTTGTTCATGCGTTTATAACCTCAAGGTTGAATTACTGTAATGCCTTACTTACTGGATGCTCTAGTGAATCTATAAATAAACTTCAGTTAGTTCAGAATGCAGCTGCCCGAGTGTTAACTTGAACTAGAAAATTTGATCATATCACTCCTGTTCTATCATCACTACACTGGTTACCAGTCAAATTCCGCATTGATTACAAAATACTTCTTGTAACTTTTAAAGCTCTACATAGCCTGGCCCCACATTATCTGAGTGAACTCTTAGAGTTTTACAATCCAACTCGTCTACTTTGTTCGCAGGGTGCAGGACTTCTTTTAGTTCCTAGAATTAAAAAAGTCACAGCCGGGGGAAAGGCTTTCTCATACATGGCCCCCCAACTATGGAATAAACTTCCCACTTTCGTTCGAGATTCAGACACTCTCTTAAGTTTTAAGTCTAGGCTAAAGACATACCTTTTTACTAGATTTTTTTGACTAGATTTAGACCAGGATGCATGGCTTGGGTCACTGGGGCCAGAGCCTGGAGTCATGTCTGGCCTGCCTGCCTTGTCCGCTAGCCGGGAGTGTCCAGTGGGCGGTCTGGCTGAACTGGGCGTCGGTCCTCGTGATCTTGACTCGTGCATCCTTGCCTTAGAATAAGGGCAGAGCTGGGGGTTCATAGTCAAAGAGTCTTATGGTGATCAGAGACGTTGCTGTCTTCTGCCTCCCGTGGGGTTGCCAATGTCTCATGTGATTCCTCTTGGTTGTGTTTCCTACCAGTTCTCCTCTTTCTAGCTATGCTGCTATAGCTAATGCTGCCGGAGTCTCATGCTACACATGGCATCAGTGATTGACATGGCATCAGTGATTGTTAATAGATACTGTGCTCTTAATCAATAACTAAAACCTACAATTTCTGTTTCTCTCCGGCTAAGGTGTTCCGGCAGTTCCGGCCCCACACATGAAGTACATATGATGGAGCTCCACTGTGCCATAATTCACATTTTTATTCGACCATGACTCCATGACTGCCTAGTTGCTGGTTGATTATAATCATACCCGGGCCAACTTAATGTCGAGTGAATACTTCCATTCTATTTGAACTTTGACTCCATGACTTTAGTTCGCTCTCCTAGCATCTTTATCATCGAACAAGGAGGTGGGGTCCCTTTTGCGTCTTGGTACTCCCAAGGTTTCTTCCTAGAAAACTAGGGAGTTTTTTCCTGCCACTGTCGCCCTAGGCTTGCTCAATTTGGGATTGGACGTAGTTATTAGGAGATAATCTAAACTTGTAAAGTTGCTTTGAGACAATGCTCCATTGTAAAAAGCGCTATATAAATAAATCTGACTTGACTTGACTTGATTAAACCAGGCAAAATGTGTTTCAAATTCAAAAATTTTTTTTTTAAGGAATCAAAGGCTGTTAGAATCTATACTTCCTGATGTATTTTCTCATTCCTTCTTTAACAGATTTCTTCTTCCAGATGAGAATTCCAGCAACGTAGGCAACAAGAACAACACCAACCACTGCAACAATGATGATACCAATCGATACTGGTTCAACATTAATCAGTACAGTCTCAGGATTTCTCTTCCACATCTATAAATCTGGAGTTGATTTTATTAAAGTGTTCCTCTTACCTCTCAGGATTCGTCTCTCTCTCGCTTTCAGCACCAAGTCCTCCTTCAGGTTGCGTCCTTCTACAAGAACATCATCACTCCACTGGGGAAGAAACCTGTAGCATGACACACCAGCTATGGAGAAGAGGAGAACTTCTGGAACACAGATGCCTCAGGAGGAACTGCAGAGATTTTATAGGTGTGTCAGTGTTGGGTGCAGGGTGTGCTGTAAGCTATATACAGTGTACAGTGTATGTATAAGTAGCTATACTCAGTAAACAACCTCAAATCAGACAAAGTTGGGATAGTGTGAAAAATGCTAACAAAAATCAAAGAAGTGGAAGGCACACTCTACCTTTCCTCTCCAGTTTCTCTGCCGTAAGTCACATACTTCTTTAACCAATCAATACACTCCTTCTCCAGGTAGTTTGTCACGTATTTAGCTTTATCTTCTGTAGCTTCCCACTTCTGTAGCTGCAGATCAAAGCTGATGAAATCTGCTCCATCATAACCGTACTGTTCGTATCCTCTAATGATTCCATCATCATCCAGCTCACAGCCAAACATCCTCTGCATTGTGTGATTTCCTGCAAACATACAGACTATAGGAGATCACTCACTCACACACTCAGACACATGATCCCTCCTGAATGTGTTTAAGCTCTGTCTTACACTGGTCCATTCCTGCTGAATTAGTTTGTGCTTAAGTTCTGTGTTTCACTAAGAGTTAATCCATATAGTAAAAAGGATACAGTACAATATTTATTTTCTTCACCTTTACTGTGATTAAAGTTCTCTATTACTAAAGCTAAACGCCATTTAAGGATCTCCTGATCGTCCTGCATGCGATTTTTCTCTTTCTCCCAGTAATCTGGATCATCAGCACCGATCTTCTTTATCCACTCCATCTTTGGGATTGTTGTTCTGATGTTACTGTCATAGTACACAATCTGCTCTCCATCCACCAACCCCACAGCAGTGAATTCTGGGTAATGTGTTCCTGGTGTGAGTGCAGTGTAGAGGTACCATAGAGAGTGAGCTTCTGTAAAGATAAACACAGTTTATTTGATAGTTTGGATAAAACAAGAGAACAGTAAGGACAGATCCAGAGAGCTGCAGCTGAAAATCCTCAATTCATTCATCATCAGTAACCACTTCATCCTGATCAGTCCCAGAAACACGGGGTGTAAAGTGGGAATCAAACACTCATCCGTTTAGTCAGTCACATCTGGGGCCATTTTTTCAAAAGACATTTGATAGGATTAAAGCAGGTTGGATTAAAATTGAAAAACGTTTTCTTTTTCTCTGTAAAGTCTCTGGATCCTGAAGATTTAGATCTGGATTTACCCTTTATCAAGGATTAAATTCTTCAGGTGGGTTTTTCAAAACTTGAAACAGCTTTAATACCACAGACAGCTTTAATACCACATAATAATTTTTATACCACCTTGAGAGGTGGACTAAAGCTGGATTGAGAAAGTGTTGAGGAAACACTTTGTACAAAAACGACCCCAAAATAAGCAAGTTCTGCAAAACTGATTTAAAATATTCTTCTGAAACCACAATTTCATCTTACATTGTAGATAATGCTGTTTTAAACTTAAGTGGTCAGGCTGCATTAAAATTCTGAATTACATCATCATCAAATAATAAATTACCAGAATGTATAACAGATTATTGTTCTGTTAACGTACTATTTGGAGCTCAAATAACACAAATGTAACATTTCTTTATACAGTGTGTTAATGCATTTCAAAATATTTGCAAAATTAAGAAACGCAATGTTTGGGTTTTATAGAAAACATCAGTTCAAAGTCTTGTATAGACTTAAAGTCACATTTTCCCCTCTCTAAAAGTACATTTTTGAAAAAGAAAATGCAAAAAGAAGGCAGCTGCACCTATTTAGTCATCAGAAATAACAATTCCACGCTGTAAAAAATACTTGTTCTAAGAATGTAAAAATAAATGCTGTACATTTGAATGTGAAAATACTTGACCACAAAACAAAAAGTGTGTTGTGCCGCTACATACACCATTTTTACCAATCAACTTAAAACTGTATGTTCAGCAAACAAGCACAACTGTTTTCAGTTAACATTTTAAGGCCAATGAAAAAAACCTGAGTTGGGTGAACAACAATAGGAATGGTGAAATGACTGCGCATGCACAACAGAAGGACGTCTCGTGACAGTTTTATGGAGAGAAGACTTACAAAAAAATAAAGGGAACACTTAAACAACACAATATAACTCCAAGTAAATCTTCTGTGAAATCAAACTGTCCACTTTGGAAGCAACACTGATTGACAATCAATTTCCCATGCTGTTGTGCACATGGAATAGACAACAGGTGGAAATTATTGGCAATTAGCAAGACACAGTCAATAAAGGAGTGGTTCTGCAGGTGGGGACCACAGACCACTTCTCAGTACCTATGCTTTCTGACTGATGTTTTGGTCACTTTTGAATGTTGGTGGTGCTTTCACACTCGTGGTAGCATGAGACGGACTCTATAACCCACACAAGTGGCTCAGGTAGTGCAGCTCATCCATGATGGCACATCAATGGGATCTGTGGCAAGAAGGTTTGCTGTGTTTGTCAGCGTAGTGTCCAGAGGCTGGAGGCGCTACCAGGAGACTGGCCAGTACACCAGGAGACGTGGAGGAGGCCGTAGGAGGGCAACAACTCAGCAGCAGGACCGCTACCTCTGCCTTTGTGCAAGGAGGAACAGGAGGAGCACTGCCAG
>JAJAGP010001243.1:45508-198578 GCA_025084515.1 Ancistrus triradiatus
CCCCAGGGCTGCGTACTGAGCCCCCTGCTGTATACACTCTTCACATATGACTGTGTGGCCTCCCAGAGCAACACCAGCATCATCAAGTTCGCGGATGACACAACAGTCATGGGACTGATCACTGGTGGGGATGAGACAGCATACAGGAGGGAAGTTGCAGATCTGGTGGTCTGGTGTCGTGACAACAATCTTTCCCTAAACGCGAACAAAACAAAGGAAATGATTCTTGACACCAGGAGAAAGGAGGAGATGCACACGCCCCTATTCATAGGTGAGACAGAGGTGGAGAGGGTGAAAACCTTCAAATTTCTCAGCATCTACATCAGTGAGAATCTCACCTGGTCTCAGCAATTTCTACAGAGGTACGATCGAGCGTGTCCTTACCAGCTCCATCACAGTCTGGTATGGAAACTGCACTGCTCAGGACAGAAAGGCTCTCCAACGAGTGATCAAAACTGCAGAGGCCATCTCAGGAGCAGCCTTCTCTTCACTCCAGGACACTTACAAAACCAGGGTCATCAGGAGAGCAGTTAACATAATCAAGGACAATACACACCCACAACACAGTCTCTTCACACTTCTACCATCAGGCAGACGCTACAGGAGTGTGAAGTCACGGACAACAAGACTGACGAACAGTTTCTACCCACAAGCCATTAGGCTTGTGAACGACCTTCACACATTCCCGCACAACCTAAATGTCTGAATTTCGGTCAACACACACTACTTATAATCCTTCTGTCTTTTTTCAATAATGCACATATGCACTTTACAACAGAGTGTTAACTGTTTGCGCAGCTCTTGCTATTTGCACAATAATGTAAATATGTAAATATTCATACCTCTTCTCAGTGTACATTTCCCCTGACCAGTAATTTATACAGACTTGCACAATACTGTACAATTGAAATTAGTTTAACTGTAAATTGTAATCTAGTTTAAATGTAAGTAATTTGTGAAAAGAGGATTAGCAATGTAAGAATTTCATTGCACACTGTAATGCCTGTCTTACTTTGTGCACATGACAATAAAAACTCTTGAATCTTGAATCTTGAATTTTGGTCCATTCCTCCATGCAGATCTTCTCTAGAGCAGTGATGTTTTGGGGCAACATGGACTTTCAACTCCCTCCACAAATTTTCTGTGGGGTTGAGGTCTGGAGACTGGCTAGGCCACTCCAGGACCTTGAAATGCTTTTTACGGAGCCACTCCTTCGTTGCCCGAGCGGTGTGTTTGGGATCATTGTCATGCTGGAAGACCCAGCCACGTTCCATCTTCAACGCTCTCGCTGATGGAAGGAGGTTTTGGCTTAAAATCTCATGATACATGGCCCCGTTCATTCTTCCCTTAACACGGATCAGTCGTCCTGTCCCCTCTGCAAAAAAACAGCCCCAAAGCATGATGTTTCCACCCCCATGCTTCACAGTAGGTATTGTGTTCTTCCTCCAAACACGACGAGTTGAGTTTTTACCAAAAAGTTCTATTTTGGTTTCATTTGAACACATGATATTCTCCCGATCTTCTTCTGGATCATCCTGGCTCGGTGGGTAGCATCGCCGCCTCACAGCATGAAGGTCTTGGGTTCAGGTGGAGCAGCCTGGGTCCTTTCTGTGCGGAGTCTGCATGTTGTCGGCGTGGGTTTACTCCGGGTACTCCGGTTTCCTCCCACAGTCCAAAGACATGCATGTTAGGTTAATTGACTACACTAAATTGCCATTGACTTGAGTGTATGAGTGACTTGTCTTGAGATAACCTTGTGTATAGATGTAACATCATGTGTGTCGCTGAACATGGCCACTGATGCTGATAGCGACGTTAAATAAATGAATAAACAAACAAACAATTCAGGTGTCTTTTATACAGATAATGAGGTCAAACAGGTGCCATTAATACAGGTAATGAGTGGAGGACAGAAGAGCTTCCTAAAGAAGAAGTTACAGGTCTGTGAGAGCCAAAAATCCTGCTTGTTTGTGGGTGACCAAAAACTTTTTTTCCACCATTTCCTGGATTTTTTTTCTCATTTTGTCTCTCATAGATGAAGTGTACCTATGATGAAATTTACAGACCTCTCTCATCTTTCTAAGTAGGAGAACTTGCCACAATCAGTGGCTGACTAAATACTTTTTGTTGTATATATATATATATATATATATATATATATATATATATATATATATATATATATATATATACACCTATATACATATATGTGGGAGGAACTGTGGGAGGAAGCCGGAGTACCTGGAGTATACCCACACAGACATGGGGAGGATATTCAGACTCCACACAGAGGACACAGACCAGTCCACCCTGGGATCAAACCCAGGACCTCCTTACTGTGAGGCGACGGTGCTAGCCACTGAGCCACTGTGCCGCCCTCGTGGGATTAAAAGCAGCTTGTTTGAAAGCAAACTGTTGACCATCTTTTTTAAAACAGTTAATGTTTGATCCTCTCCTGTCCTTTGAGCCACATATTAAAGCTTTTTCTAGGTCTGCTTTTTTTCAGCTACGCAACATTGATCGACTCTGTCCACTTCTGTCCCCCGAGGTGGCCGAGTTACTGGTCCATGCTTTTGTTACTTCCCAGCTGGATTACTGTAACGCTCTACCCTATGGTCTTTTCTCCAAAACACCCTGTCCTTTATAACTTATTCAGAATGCTGTTGCTAGAGTCCTGGTCCACACTAAAAAATGTGAAACACATCACACCGATATTAGCACAGTTCCATTGGTTACCCATTACTCATCGGATTCAGTACATGTTCTTAGTGCTTACGTTTAAACGCTCTACAGTCTTGGCCCTGCCTATCTCTCTAACCTCCTCAGTAGGTACACTCCATCACGCAGACTAACATCATCGGATGCTGATCTAGTGATTTTCCCAAGGTTCAGGCTTTCTACCTCTCTTCCTTCTTCTCTACTACTTTTTCTTGCTAATTTCAAAGCTCTTCTTAAAACACATTTTTTCCTCTCAGCATTATCTTTCTCTTCCTGCCTCTGTTTCCGTCTGATGCGTTTTGATTTTGTTTACTGTATTTTTTCCTATGTATTTTCCCGTAAAGCGTCCTTGGGTGTTGTGAAAGGACCTATAGAAGTTTAATTTATTATTATTATTAATATTATTAATGTCATATATGGACAAGCAAACATCTCTGTTGAGGCCAACAAAAACTAACTCGCAGTCATGTTATGTAACTACCACTAACAGGACTTAACTGGCTCTGTATTTGTACAAAACACTGCGTGCAACTGCTCCTAAATGAAAGTGAGTCCCAGTTATCAGAATCTCATATATATATAAAATGTACTGTGAAATTTGACAGTAAAACCATGAAGTGTCCAAATTACCACCAAAATTCATAGTACAACTGTGGAATAATTAATGGTCAGTTCACAGTCCACCAAGTTTACAGTTGTACTATGAAATTTCACAGTAGAACCATGAAGTGGCCAAGTTACCATCCTACAACCATAGTAGAACTGTGAACTTCATGGTCAAAATGTGGAAGTTCAAATAAAAACTGTCAAGCAATTCACAGTTTTACTATGGAATTCCCAGTACATTTTTTCCTGGGTAAAATCAACTGTTTTTTTCTAGGCTAAAGTGAAAGTTCTCACTCCGAAAAACTCACCTGCTGAGCTCCGGGTTAAAACACAGGTGAGGAAAAGCAGGAACATCATTTAGCCTACTGCACAATTAGCCACAACGGGCTAAACGATTCCACTACTCATCGCGAGTAATCTTAAGAGCCTTCAAATATACATAGGCTCAATAATAAGTAAATTTAAACCCGCAAACTCTTGTACTTGGTTGAGCAGGTAGTCAGTATCGCTTTCATTTTCCCCCGTGTCACCTCACAAACACCACCTAGCGCTCGACATTTTAACGTCGTCATCACCCAGGAAAAAATGTACTGTGAATTTTCATAGTAAAACTGTGAATTGCTTGACAGTTTTAATGTGAACTTTCAGTTTGACCATGAAGTTCGCAGTTCTACTATGATTGTATGATGGTAATTTGGCCACTTCATGGTTCTACTCTGACATTCCATACTATAACTGTAAACTTGGTGGACTGTGAACTGACCATGAATTATTTCCCAGTTGTACTATAAATTTTGGTGGTAATTTGGCCACTTCATGGTTCTACTGTCATATTTCACAGTACATTTTTTCCTGGGCATAGTCATGATCTTTAAGCAACAACGTGCTCTTCTGACATGGTGTGTCCTCAAAGTATGAATGAGGTCCATCGGACAATCTTTGCGTAACAATCTTGCATGTTATACCGCCACCTAGCGCTGAAGTTACACCATATTTGTATCATAGCCTAATAACCTCCTAAGGAACGTGCTTTTGAAGTGACAATCGGTGCAATGTCTTCTGAGTTAGAGCAGTACGTGTGCTTTATGCTTGGCTGGCTGCACCCATTTAATTGGCACCTCACAACGACACTATGTAACTTCCAACTTTTCTGGTTAATTATTAAAGTTCTTGGGGTTCCTTTGATACCAGATTTCTGATTGTGGGTTGAAAATCCAGTTTTGCTTGCAACAATGATTTCCAATATTCTTTCATATACTGAAATTTGCTAGACCGTTTAGCTTGCACACGCATTACCTAGCTAGCTAGCATAGTTAGACCTGTGCAGTTTAATGACACTGTAAGCAAGATATCAAATTTGCTGTCCCAAAAACATCATGTACAGCTGGCTAGTGGCGGGTTGGACCTGCTTTTGCCTTCAGAACTGCCTTAATACTTCATGGCATAGATTCAACAAGCTGCTGGAAACATTCCTCAGAGATTTTGGTCCATATTGACATAACATCACACAGTTCACGCAGAGCACTGCAATAGCACAGCCCTGTTTAGTATACGTCTGCCTGCGCCCCATGAAACCCTCGACCCTGACCGTGATAAGTGGGGTTACAAAACTATTTAAAAACACTGAAAAGGAACATGTGTTCAATCATCCATATGCTTTATTTGAAATGTAATTATAGAAAACCAATACTAGGATTAGTTTGGATATCTGGATAGTCTTTATAGCCTTGCCACATGTATACAAAACCTTTTCACAGCATAATTCAACTACTACTTGACGTAGCTTTATTTAAGCTCAGTATCTCTCTTACAGGCAGCGGTAAGTCAATTATAAGCACAAATAAATACAGCTCATTTTATAGCAACATAGAGTTAGTTAGAATTAAAGGATAGGACAGACATTTAATGAAACTGATCTCCCAGAAGGCTAAACCACTGTCCGTCAGATGAACACGATGCATGACGTTTTATGCATAATATTCTGCACGTATCTATGTTCAGTTACTCTAAGAGCAAGAACTGATACACGTACAACACACTGAGGTTTCAGTTTTGTTTAGCAACTTTTACAATGGATTTAAATAATAATTATAAAGGCTCTTTACAGCCCATTCAAAAGTCTGGTCTGTATACTAAAGCTTTCTACGCGACAGCCTATATGACACTCTTTAGAATGTCATTCTTTTGTATAATGTAACAATGTATAAGTCACTGACTGAAACACAACCCCAAATCAGAAAACGTTGGGATGATATGGAAAATGCTAATTTAAAAAAAAAACATCAATGAAGTGTTCCTTACATTTCCTTTAGCTTTTATTAGATTGCAGACAGCATGAACCCAGGATGTTCTGGTCAACTTCATTTCATTTGTTAATAAACATCCATTCCTGCATTTCAGGCCTGCAACTCATTCCAAAAAAAAGTTAGGACAGGGGCAATTTAGGGCTAGTAATGAGTGTAAAAAAACAAACAACTAAATAATGATGTGATTTCAAACAGGAAATGTCAACAGATGATTGTAATTGTGATTTGAGATAACGCTTCTTCATTTCATAGCTGTCTATGAAATGAAGCTGACCAGAACAACATGAAATATCTCAAAATGTAAAAGAGTAAGGAAAAGTAAGAGACAAAGGAGCTGTAAAAAACACTGCATATATATTTTTATTCGCATTTCCATACCGTCCCAACATTTTCTGATTTGGGGCTGTAATATAAGCTTACTATTCTGTTCATTCACTTTGAGAAGACTGCAACGAGCTGGTGAGGGTATTTTATGTATTGCACTTTTAAATTAAAAATACAAACAAGACATGAAGTGGAGTGTTCCAAATGTTCTAGTGACAAAATACGTCACTCAAAATCTGTAGGAATTCAAATGAGCTGACTGCCATGAAACAAACAGATGAGTTTAAACAGGGTGCTCAAGTAGTGGAGTGACAATTCGCCAGCCTACTACCGTATTTTTCGGACCATAAGGCGCACTTAAAATCCTTTAATTTTCTCAAAAATCGACAGTGCGCCTTAAAATGCGGTGCGTCTAATGTATGAATTAATTCTGGTTGTGCTTTCTGACCTAGAACCGATTGTAGATGGTACACGGCGCTCATAAATCTGTCAAAATGTTTTAGCACGGCCTTGGTAAGTTACGAAGCTCACGGCCACCGTAGTGCACAGCATAGCGGAGTAATACGGTATGTGCTTCAAGCATTAGGGTACGTTGCATTCATTCATTCATCTTCAAAGCGGATTTCAAACTCAAACGCAATCAGTCACGCAGTACAAACAGGACATAGAGCAGCTTGTGAGAGAATTCAACATTAACGAATCAATGGTACGGAAGTGGAGGAAGCAGGACGACGCCCTGCGCCAGGTAAAGACCAAACTGAGCTTCTGACGGAACTTAAGAGTTTTGTTTCATTTCATGCGCCTTATAACCCGGTGCGCTTTATAGCCCGGAAAATACGGTACTTTAGAGACTCGGGTTTGAGTCCCAGCAATGTCTTCTAGTCAGGATGTGCACTATGCAGACACGATCAACTGTGTTAAATGAGGATCGTCCATTGGCACTGCAACAGTGACCCCTGATGGCCCTGTAATGGACCAGTTTGCACAAAGTGAGCACCGGAATAGTTGTTGGGATAAATGGCAGAAATAAAGGAACTTGAACTGGTGTAGCTACCTTACGACTGTAGAGTTAGTATAACTTCCAGCTTGGTCTTATAACCGATATGAACCGGTAACACAAATATGCAAATACGATGCATCACGATGCAAAAATGTTATGATGTGCATCGTGAAATTGGATCACGTGTTCTTGTTTATCTAATTCAAATGCATTTTTGAACACCAGAGGGCGCAAGTCATACATCATGCTCACAGATTCATATCTCGTTCTCAGTGAGACCTTTTGTTTAAATGTCCATTTATTCTTCAGAAATAAAAGAGGAATGTTGTTTGTTTATTATTTATTTGGATTTATTTAACGTCAATATCAGCATTAACGGCCATTTTTGTGACACACACACACACGAGGTTACATCGAGACTAGTCATATAATTACACACAGGTTGGGCCAATTTAGCGTCAGCAACTAACCTACTGCATGTCTTTGGACTGTAGGAGGAAACCCCACAGTCCAAAGAAAACCCACGCAAACACAGGGAGGACATGCGGACTCCACATAGAAAGGACCCAGACCTTCTTGCTGTGAGGCGACGGTGCTTATTTAAGATATGGTGAAGCTACAATAGAACATTTTGTTTACAATTTTAAAACCTCTAATTTCTTTTAATTGCAGGGGACTAAAGGTTTTTTTCATGTACTGTACAATGTGCCTTGTTTTGCATCACTTCAGAAAGAGAAGGTATGTATTTTAATGAATGTAAAATTGATAATTGTGAGAAAATCAAATGGTGAGCAGATTGGATCTTTATAAGCTCCCCTACTCCCCAGCCAAATCTTGATCTACCATATCTGCATTGTGTGTGACAACTATTTTGAAATATTTCCCTGTACTGAGGAAAACAATGAAATCACTGTTCACTTAAAACTAATAGAAGTCTAAGAACAGGTGCTGAAGTCAATTACAACATGCACAAATTTTAAATTACAGCCGTCTTAAAAACTCATTACAACCCCAACTTTTAAAGGACAAATTATTCTGCAATAAAGTATTTTGAATAAATATTTTTTGACTGTTTCAGCAATTGCCCTTAGACATTCATCACAAGTTAGCTGCAAGTTAAGATGTCATCTATTTCTCAGTAAACGGAAATATCTTAATTACCATCTGTGGTCTTCAGCAGGCTTGGGCAGATAATGACATCTAGACATACTGTTGTCGTCCGAAGAATTATTGTGATCAACTGTATTAGTGATCCAAATTCAGAAATGCATTTTTTTTCTGATGATTATATAATTACCATATAGCCTAATTATCTAGGATAGCTTCTCATATCATATAATATCTAATGCCAGCTATATGAACTTATCAGTGGTTGAGGTTCAATCATAACCCCTTCTGCAGTCCGTGCACTGTTGGAATGAGCGCAGAGTGTAATGATTAATGTCATTTTCTGAGTGCGAGACATGCGCTAAATTTTTCCATGAAACTAGAGATTCATGGAAATAACAAATGTCTGGTCTGAGCTGCTGTCTGGCTCACTGATGCAGCATTTTTGCAGCAAAGTCTGTTATAAACCACATTCATATATCCTCATTCACCTTCCACTCATGAAGTACAGAGCGAAGTCCCTCAGCACCGATACCATGCAACACGTGTGTTTGGTTAAAACTAAATTACTGTCACACTGGAGAGAGATCAGCCTTCTTTTGAACAAGCTTTTGTCTCTCTATCGCATAATGGACCTCATATACCGAAGTTGCATATATCCCAGCATTCTTTGACAGAGTTAATATATCCAGTACAGCGGTACCTCGGTTCTCGACCACCTCGGAACTCGTCGAATTCAGTTTTTAACTAGAAAATTGATCTCGGTTCTCGTCGTTTGCTCAGTACTCGGCGCACTTGATTAAACTTGTATGAGTCGAGTCGTTTCAGCCAAAATTCTATTCACGATTCAGTGATTCATGTTCACAATAGCCCTTGCTCATTGCAGATCTCCACTACTTTTAACGTGTTTTTCTTTATATTTCCATCTAGAGTACTGTATTCTTAGTGCAAATAAGTCTCCATTTGTCCTAAGCAGGTTAGTTTATAAGATGGAACCTGAATCCTCCAGAACACAGGCTGCAGTTAACTTAGCAGCTCTGCTAGCGCCGGGAGTTCAGCAACAGATTCAGTGTTTTGCTTTTATTTTTCACTTTCAATCCATTACTCACTAAATTACATGAGATTTTTTAACACTTTATTATAAAATAAACTGTAGGTTAATGTAAGTGTTTTCAACATTAACTTACTTAACACCGGCTCCACTATGATACAGTATAGCTCGCTCTATCAAAGCACTAACTTTTAAACTCCTCAGTTCACGATACATTTTACTTATGACGGATTTGTCAGAACGTATCCCCTTCTTAAATCAGAGAGCACCTGTACAATACAACTCCATTAATATATATAATGCCTTATACAGTGTGGATTTTATGGGGGTCTGGAACGGATTCATTCAACTATTCCTTATAGGAAAAATTTGCGTGGTACTTGTCGTTTTCGGTTCTCGACAAGCCTTCTGGAAAGAATGAACCGAGAACCGAGGTACCGCTGTATATGTGTAGACAATAAGTTGATGTTCTGTTTGTAAAATTGAGTGCATTTTTGTCTGTTGAATAAACCGACAAACTAAAAGCTAAAGAATCAAATAGAAAACATAGTAGGGAGGTTGTACAAAGGCAATGATTAAAATAAAGCTTAAACACAAAAATAAAAAATAAAAAGGAGTGATAATTTGACTAAAATCTGTGCTAATTTCAGTTCTAGTCATATTCGATCATACCAATTATCAGCCCAAGCCTAGCAGACCTATTTCCTAGAGATGCAGTGGATTTATCATAAAAAGAAAAACACTCATGTACTCTTCTTTGAGTACTTTATAGTTCTAGAGAACAGCCAGCATGGACAAAAATGCCTCATCTTTAACACAGAACACTCAGAATGGTTACCATTGATATAATAAAGGTAATGTTCTTCCATTGTGCAAGCACTCTGGAAAATAGCAGTTGGAAATCGGTTTGTTGCTGTTTACACTCTACGATATGTCTCAGTCTGAATGAAGTAAAAGACAGCAGTGACAACTGTTCAAGACAAATCACAACAAAACAGTACCAAGCTTCCTCTGCATCTTACATACCCTGCTTTATACCCTCCGCACACCGCACATAGGGCCACAGGGCTTATGGTCAGCATGTGAGCCCTGCTTCATGTTTCACTGTTTATCCTCCAACAGGGGGCAGCATTGAATCAAAACAAAGCTCACCTGGTCATCGCCGCAGGCACTGCCCTCGAAATCAGCACTGCAACCAAAAATCTGATACACACAGTGCTGTACAGCAGTTACAGGGCCTGATGAACATTGTTTACTATCTGACATATAAACCTGCTAGAGGTCCATGGTGCTGCTGAGTGGGAAGTCCATCATTTCTACATTCACAATCAGGAGCTTTAAGAGAGCTCTATCGCAGAACTGAGTCTCTTTTGGTGGGTTAAATCCAGATAGAGGTCTGATCGCAGGAAGCGAGGATATGGGTCTTTCTCCATTAGTCCATAGATCCTGCTCTGTGCCAGATCAAAGCAATCGGCTCGAATGTTCTCCATGTTCTCCTTGGTCTGCTCCCTGGTGTACGAGTCCAGATTAACCTGTGAAAACAGAAAAACAAGCTTTAACCTACTGTGCAATGATTTTGTACTAATTAAAGATGTTGGTTGCACTGGGTGCCATTGTATTTTTAGCCAGAAATCTGATATCCTTGACTTTTATAAGAAATTAACATTTAATTTAGTCAAATTAGGACCGTCAGGCAATTAAAATATTGAAACTTTGCCTGGAGGACTTTAAATGCATGAACAGAGGCAGCTTGGCAAAGGTGGGATTTGAATCCCATCGTCCAGTACCTTAAACAGTAGGCCACCACAGTCTTGAATGGACCTGTTATTGTTTGACATTATTTAAAAATATCATTTGACAATTAGGTCATCCTTTTCATCCTAACCTCTTTAGATGACTGGATGGAGATGTACTCTTCATATATCTTTTTTGCTCTGGAAGCCATCTTGGATAGAGATTTAATCCTCTTGTAGTCCTCGCAAGCCAGCCAGAAATCTAAATTCTCCTCGCTGAACTCGGTCTGCAGGAAGGTGCGGAACACGGACAGTCCATCTGAGGAGCAGACAAGCCGTTAGTAAACTCAATCATTATATAATGTGAAGATATCAGAATTCAAATTTAAATCAGAGTCTGAGCTGAGCAGCTGAGGCCAGTGTTTATAGTTATAAATTACATATTTAAAGAATACATGCTCATACTTTCTATAAGCCATAGTGTGCTTTCAGACTTCGTGTAACATAACTGGGCTAGTCAATATTTTTGGGCAGGTTCAATTTTTGAGATATTCCATAGTTACATCCTTCACAGAGTAAAGCAGTGAAAATGCAATTAAACCTACTTGGTACCACTGACCTCACCAGACTCATCACATCAAACAATGTTTTTCCAATCTACTCTTGTCCAGGTGTTATGAGTCTGTGTGAATTGTAGCCTCAGGTGCCAGTTCTTGGCACAGTTTTCTGCTGCTGTAGCCCATTTGCTTTGAGGTTCAAGGTGTTATACATTTAGAGATGCTCTTTGGAGGTACTGTTGCCGTTCTATCAGTTCAAACCAGTCTATCCATTCTCCTCTGACCTCTGGCATCAACAAGGCATTTTCACCCAGGGAACTGCTGCTCACTGGATATTTTCTCTTTTTGGACCATACTTCAACCCTAGAGATGGTTGTGTGTGAAAATCCCATGAGATCAGCAGTTTCTGAAATTCTCACTCCAGCCCGTCTTGCACCAACAACCATGCCATGTTCAAAGTCACATAAATCGACTTTATTCCCCATTCTGATGCTTGGTTTGACATTCAGCTCGTCGCCTCAACCACGCCTACATGCACCGAGCTGCTGCCATGTGATTGGCTGATTAGATATTTGCGTTTAAGAGCAGTTGAACAGGTGTACCTAATGGAGTGGCAATAAATAAGGACATAGTTAAAAAAACATTTCAAACTTACATTTGTGAGAAAGCAGCAAGTCAAAAGATTCACCCCATTTAAAAGCTTCCTCTGGAGAGGGCCTACAAACACAAACAAAGAGGTTAACAACCCTTATATTGTATTCGCTGGCACTTACTACATACAACCAGGTTCAAACCTCCCAATAGCAAAATGCCTTGCAGTACTGCAGATCAGAAATCCTCAGTGCTTTCAGGGTATAAGGATCAGGTAAATGAGGGAGGAACAGTTTAACTCACTTGTCTGATTTGAGGACTTTCTCAAGTCTGCTGGACAAATTGGCTCCAGGTCTGTCGCTTTTTTTCCGGAGGAAGGTCAGTCGACTTTTCATGTCTTTCGCCCTGTGGGAAGACCATAAGGATATGAGTGCTACTCTCGCCTCAAAGATGACTCACCAACTAGCCGAGTACTCAAGTGTGTAGCTGTTACAAGGACGGCACGTAGCGCGTCAAAACAAGGACAGATAGAAATGAGACTGATAGCAGATTATCAGCGTGAATATTGTGAGAGCAGCTGTGTGTCACTGTGGGAAAGCAGACCCACCATTTACTGCACTGAATAGCTATCAGTAATCATTTTGGAGGATAAAATGAGCTTAAATGACTATTCAGTCTCATATAATTCACATTCACTGCAGAAACACAAAAAGACATGTTTAAAAAAAACTACACACACACACACACACACACACACACTGATTGTGCAAGTTCTCGTACTGAGAAAGATGAGAGAGGTCTGTAATTTTCATCATAGGTACACTTCAACTATGAGAGAAAATGAGAGAAAAAAAATCCAGGAAATCCAAGAATTTATTTGTAAATCAAGGTGGAAAATAAGTATTTGGTCACCCACAAACAAGCAAGACTTCTGGCTGTCACAGACCTGTAACTTCTTTAAGAAGCTCTTCTGTCCTCCACTCGTTACCTGTATTAATAGCACCTGTTTGACCTCGTTATCTGTATAAAAGACACCTGTCCACAGCCTCAAACAGTCAGACTCCAAACTCAACCATGACCAAGACCAAAGAGCTGTGGAAAGACACTAGGAAGAAAATTGTAGACGTGCACCAGACTGGGAAGAGTGAATCTACAATAGGCAAGCAGGTTGGTGTGAATAAATCAACTGTGGGAGCAACTGTAAGACATACAAGACCATTGATAATCTCCCTTGATCTGGGGCCCCACACAAGATCTCATCCCGTGGGGTGAAAATGATCATGAGAACAGAGAGCAAAAATCCCAGAACTACACGGAGGGACCTGATGAATGACCTGCAAAAGCTGGGACCAAAGTAAACAAAGGCTACCATCAGTAACCACACTACTACCGCCGAGAGGGACTTCAGATCCTGCAGTGCCAGGCGTGCCCCCCTGCTTAAAGCAGTACATGGTCCCATGCCCGTCTGAAGTTTGCCAGAGAAGCATATGGATGATCCAGAAAGAGTATTGGGAGAATTTCATGTGGTCAGATGAAACCAAAAATAGAAAACTTTTTGGAAAAAAACTCAACTTGTCGTGTTTGAAGGAAAAGAATGCGGTGTTGCATTCCCAAGAACACCATACCTACTGTGAAGCTGGGGGGTGTGGAAACATCATGCTTTGGGGCTGTTTTTCTGCATAGGGACAGGACGAATGATCCGTGTTAAGGGAAGAATGAACGGGGCCATGTATCATCAGATTTTAAGCCAAACACCTCCTTCCATCAGTGAGAGCATTGAAGATGGAACGTGCCTGGGTCTTCCAGCTTGACAATGATCCCAAACACACCGCTCGGGCAACGAAGGAGTGGCTCCATAAAAAGCATTTCAAGGTCCTGGAGTAGCCTAGCCAGTCTCCAAACTTCAACCTCATAGAAAATCTGTGGAGGGAGTTGAAAGTCCGTGTTGCCCAGTGACAGCCCCAAAACATCACTGCTCTAGAGGAGATCTGCATGGAGGAATGGGTCAAAATACCAGCTACAGTGTGTGCAAACCTGGTGAAGACTTACAGGAAACGTTTGACCTCTGTCATTGGCAACAAAAGTTATGCTACAAAAGTATTGAGCTGAACTTTTGTTATCCTACAATGTAATTTCCTGGATTTTGTTTTTCTCATTTTGTCTCTCATAGTTGAAGTGATGATGAAAGTTACAGACCTCTCTCATCTTTCTAAGTAGGAGAACTTGCACAATCAGTGGCTGACGAAATACTTTTTTGCCCCACTGTGTGTGTATATATATATATATATATGTGTATATATATATATATATATATATATATATATATATATATATATATATATATACACACATACATACATACATACATACATACATACATACATCTATCAAATGTCCTCCACAGTCACTAGATCTTGGTGAAACAGAAGATTCGCATATGGATGTGCAGCCAGCACATCTGCAGCAAATGCGTGATGCTGTGATGTCACACACCCACACCCACACCCACCCATCCACCCACCCATCCATCCATCCATAAAAACAGTAGTGGTGCATCATAAGACTATTAGCCTGAACAATGAGAACCGAAGACCGATCACTATATATATATAAAAAAAACTTACAGGTTTTTCGATTTCTTCTTTTTCATGGCACTCATCCCAGTTTGGCATTTGCAGTTTGGCTCGCCACAGACCTGAAAGCAAGTGGAGAACATTTTTCATTGTGGACAATGAAATTTGTTATTTTAAAGAAGTGAATCCAGCTCAAAGCTCAGAGGACGAGTTTGGGTAAAGCTTCATCAAAGTCTTAAATGTACAATTTAAGATTGTACAATTTCCATTTATACCAAGTACAGGTGATTCTGAGATGGGTATATGCTTAAGTCAAACTATATTATTAAACTACAATACTTTGCTGTTTTAGCAATGGTATAAGGACCATCTGTAACATATTGTCCCAAAAACTTCATAACTCCATAATACTCTTTTCTGATCTTCATTTCAATCTTTGTGAGCATTAGCCTTTTCAACCCTTTTTAACAGCTTTTAGCAAAGTGGTTTCTTGGTTGCTACTGGAAGCCGTTTCATATGTACACTGCCCAGCCAAAAAAAACAAAAAAAAAAGTCATCACCTGGATTTAACTTAGGCAAATAGTTAAATAGTATTAAAAGAAAGAGACTTCTATCAGATAATTACTGCATTGGTGATTATGTTTCAGCTGGCAACAAGTTATTTAACCCTAACTGATGCAGTGAGTAGCTTCTCATTTGTTAAACAACCATGTCTAAAGACACATCCTGTGGTCGTGGAAAAGATGTTCATCCGTTTCAGGGAGCATGAGACATCATTTTCACACATTGGCCACCACAGAGTCCAGACCTGAACGCCATTGAGAATCTTTGGGATGTGCTGGAGAAGACTTTGCGCAGTGGTCCAAATCTCCCATCATCAATACAAGATCTTGGGGAAAAATTAATGCAACTGTGGACAGAAATGTGACATTGCAAAAGCAGTTCTGTCCAGAGCTGTATTAATTTTTCCCCCAAGATCTTGTATTGATGATAGGAGATTTGGACCACTGTGCAAAGTCTTCTCCAGCACATCCCAAAGATTCTCAATGGGGTTCAGGTCTGGACTCTGTGGTGGCCAATCCATGTGTGAAAATGATGTCTCATGCTCCCTGAACCACTCTTTCACAATCTGACCCTTCTGAAACAGATTAGCATCTTTTCCACGACCACAGGATGTCTTTCAAAATGGCTGTTTAACAAATGAGAAGCTGCTCACTGCATCAGTTAGGGTTAAATAACTTGTTGCCAGCTGAAACACAATCACCAATGCAGAAATTATCTTGGAGGCTCTTTAAGTATTTGCTTAGTTAAGTCCATGTGTGACCATATATATGCGCCATTGCACGGTATAATTGAATGTAATGGTGGCCTAAGAGACTATATACATACCGTTATAGTTAGTTTTCTAGTATAAACAGAAAACTAAATATAAACTACTCTATATTTAATTTTAATTTTGTTGTGTCACATGTAAATCATTTGTGACTTGCTCTAGAAAAGTGCTATATAAAGAGTTACTTACTAGTAATATGTACACACTGTCATTCAAAGTACAGTTTTACAAGGATCAGTCAAACCATTAAAACCAAAAGCGAATAACAATGTCACTACAAGAGCACATGTTAAGCTCTGGGATACATTAGACTGTAAGTGAACAGTTTGTTCAGATAGTTATGTGTTGGATGTGGGAGAAACGTTCAACGGTAAAGACCTGAGTGATTTTAATATGGCACAAATCGTTATGGCCAGACGGAGGATCTAAACAAGTCTTGTGGGATGCTCCCGATTAGCAGTGGTAAGTAGCTATCATGTCAATGTGGAGCAGGATCTCAAAAGGACAGTTCCAACAGCTTGTGGAATCCATGCCAAAAAGAACGAAGGCTTTTTTGAGAACAAACGGGGGCTCTTCCCATAAAGTGCTGCAAGTGTAGGTCTGTAGAACCATACAAGGGAATCAGTCGATGGATACAAAGACTTATTAGGATGGGACAAGTAAAACGGAGTAAAACAGTCTGAGTGAACACAATCGATCAAAGTAATCGCTTCTCAGTAAGCAGTATGCATTCGGAACGCAGACAGAACATCTTGTGATGTGAACATCACAGGACAGCACATCAGGGTTGCCAAAGAGCTGCCTGTTAAGATGTCACTAAAGCATGTGGATGTGGATCACATGTTCATTACATGTGGGTTACAAGGCAAAATGTTCACAGCTAAACAGAACTACACTGTAGAGGTGGACATTTTGTCATATTGTGATCAATTTTGTTTATCATGATAGGCGACACGCTTTTCTGAACATATCGAGAATATCGTCAGTACTTAAAGAACATGACCGACTGCATGCTTCATTATAAAGTATGTAAGTTTAATTGGATGAAGTGTAGCACAGTTAGAATAAAAATCACTTTACTAAGTATGAGATAATATTTGAATAGTAGTTTTTAAGAACCTTTCACTACTGATGTATTTTCTCTGCGATCACAAGAATCGTGAAAATGTGTTTAATTATCGCAACAGAATATTTTTACTCCGTCAACATCCCTGTTTAGACTGTTTAGACACCGGGTCTTGCCACAAGAGGGCATATGAGCAGGACATCCTGCGACCACACGTTGCCTCTCATGGCAGGGCTTCCAACTGGCGTTTTCCACCAGGATAATGCTCGCCCACACACAGGAAGGGTTTCCCAGTAATGTCTGCACCAGATTCGCTTCCTTGGCCTGCCCGGTTGCCAGATTTAGGACCAATCGAGCATTTATGGGACCAGCTGGGATGCCAGCTTTGGCAGCCTATGAATGTGCAGGATCTACAGGCTCAGCTGTAGGCAGATGTGTTATAGAAGCATGTCTAGCAGTCAACAATCTCTTACCAACAGGTACATTACCAAAAAGTAGCATCTGAGAGCCTTTTTATAGAGCAGCGGGGGAAGCAATTTTACGCACTCTTGCGGCAAGACCCAGTGTCTAATCAGACCACACCTGTAATCATTTAAATATCTGCCACAGACACGACTGCATGCCGAGTTTTGCCGGAATCCGACATTTCTATCTGGGTTTTTGAATGAGTGTATTTAGTGTGACCTCCACTTATACTTGAGCAACAGCAGTGAAAATGCCAAGATGTGCTAAAGCTCACAAAGACTGGAATGAAGATCAGTGGAAATGAGTAGTATGGCACGACACATCCAAGTTTGAAATTTCTGGGTCCAGTCGTCGACAATATTATATATACATTATACCATTGCTAACAACAAATGGTGGCCTAATACTTTTGCCAGTACATATACATACATATACATTTCTGTTTATCTCTATTGCCAAAATATTGAAGCAAATGTTGGGCACCAAACAGCATGGAGGGACCCTGTAATGGAGGAGAAACGCACCCTCTTGCCTGTGAAGAGCAGACAGATGTGATGGACAGAGCCTCTGTTCTTGGTGAGCTCCTTCCTGAGGGTTTGGGGCGAGGGAACAGTCCAGCGCTGAGGCGCTTCTCTGCTGGTGTCCATGCAGTGGATGGCCTGGTCTGAGATGAAGCGTGGGGAGCGAGGTTCCTGCAACAGGCTGCCCTCGCTGTGGGTGCGCCTGTGCAATGAGCGCTGAACACACAACCTGGCACTCTGCTGTCCCCTACTGGGCGACATCTCTACCAAGCTTCTTCGCTTCAGGTAGCCTTCATCGCTGTCGTCTTCCTCATCTTCCTCCTCGATGTCTTCATCGTCGTCATCGGTCGATGGTGAGGTCAGAGGATCCACATTGTAGGAGCGATCCAAGCAGAGTTTTGGAATGACGAGAGGAGAGGAAGAGGACGATGACGACGTGGGCCTTGCACTCTCGCCCTCACCCTGCTCCCTCTTCTCAAACTCTGGCTCCCGCTCAGCTCGCTTTGGCTCCTTCCCCCTCTCCTTCCAGATGGCAGCAGGCTCCATGTGGGCAGATTTGGAGGTGTCTCCCAGTGTGGGAGGAGGTTGGACACATTCAGCAGGGTACAAAACGCACTCAGCGGGAATGCTGGTTCTAGTTTTGGTCAGGCCAGAGATGTGGGGCACCGAGGGCTGGGAAGGAGAGCACGGTTCTGAAACACTGTGTGCTCCAAAGCCCAGCAGCCCCAGGTCAGTTGGATCTCCAGTCTTTGGCTCCAGCATCTGCAAAGAAAGCATTCACCAATGGGTAAAAACAGTAGTGGTGCACCATAAGACTATCAGCCTGAACAATGAGAACCGATTACTTGTCTAATGTCTTTAATAACAGTTGTATGATGGTTCTCGTCGTTACTTTGTTCTAAAAGTTCTAGAAGAGTACCAAAAACTACAAGTACAGGGCAAATTTTTCCTATAAACAATAATATAATTTGAATGAATCTGTTCCAGATACCCAGAAAATCCACACTGTATAAGGCATTATATACAGTGGGGCAAAAAAGTATTTAGTCAGCCATTGATTGTGTAAGTTCTCCTACTTAGAAAGATGACAAAGATCTGTAATTTTCATCATCGGTACACTTTAACTATGAGAGACAAAATGAGGGGAAAAAATCCAGGAAATCACATTGTAGGATTTTTAAAGAATTTAATTGTAAATCATGGTGGAAAATAAGTATTTGGTCAATAACAAAAGTTCAACTCAATACTTTGTAACATAACCTTTGTTGGTAAGGACAGAGGTCAAACGTTTCCTGTAAGTCTTCACCAGGTTTGCAGACACTGTAGCTGGTATTTTGGCCCATTCCTCCATGAATTTTCTATGGGGTTGAGGTCTGGAGACTGGCTAGGTCACTCCAGGACCTTGAAATGCTTATTACAAAACCACTCCTTCGTTGCCCGAGCGGTGTGTTTGGGATCATCGTCATGCTGGAAGACCCAGCCATGTTCCATCTTCAATGCTCTCACTGATACATGGCCCTGTTCATTCTTCCCTTAACATGGATCAGTCGTCCTGTCCCTTTGCAGAAAAATAGCCCCAAAGCATGATGTTTCCTCCCCCATGCTTCACAGAAGGTATGGTGTTCTTGGGATGCAACTCAGCATTCTTCTTCCTCCAAACACGACGAGTTGAGTTTTTACCAAAAAGTTCTATTTTGGTTTTATCTGACCACATGATATTCTCCCAATCCTCTTCTGGATCATCCATATGCTCTCTGGCAAACTTCAGACGGGCCTGGACATGTACTGGCTTAAGCAGGGGGACACGCCGGCCACTGCAGGATCTGAGTTCCTCTAGGCGTAGTGTGTTTACTGATGGTAGCCTTTGTTACTTTGGTCCCAGCTCTCTGCAGGTTCATTCATCAGGTCCCCTCCATGTAATTCTGGGATTTTTGCTCATTGTTCTCATGATCATTTTGACCCTATGGGATGAGGATCTTGCATGGAGCCCCAGATCAAAGGAGATTATCAATGATCTTGTCTGTCTTTCCATTTTCTTACAATTGCTCCCACAGTTGATTTATTCACACCAACCTGCTTGCCTATTGTAGATTCACTCTTCCCAGCCTGGTGCAGGTCTACAATTTTCTTCCTGGTGTCCTTTGACAACTCTTTGGTCTTGGCCATGGTTGAGTTTGGAGTCTGACTGTTTGAGACTGTGGACAGGTGTCTTTTATACAGATAACGAGGTCAAATAGGTGCCATTAATACAGGTAACGAGTGGAGGACAGAAGAGCTTCTTAAAGAAGTTGTTACAGGTCTGTGAGAGCCAGAAATCTTGCATGTTTGTGGGTCATCAAATACTTATTTTCCACCTTGATTTACAATTAAATTCTTTAAAAATCCTACAATGTGATGTACCTATGATGAAAATTACAGACCTCTCTCATCTTTCTAAGTAGGAGAACTTGCACAATCAGTGGCTGACTAAATACGTTTTTGCCCCACTCTACATTAGGGGAGTTGTATTGTACAGGCGCTCCCTGATTTACTATGAAGATATGTTCCAACAAATCCATGATAAGTTAAATGTATCATGAACTGAGGAGTTTAATATTGTCTGTACTGTATCATAGCGGAGCCTATTAAACATGAACACTTACATTAACCTACAGTTGGCCAAAATCATTAACACAAAGCTTATTTTGGAATAATGTGTTGAAAAATCTCATGTAATTTAGCGAGCAATGAAAGAAAGGGAAAAATTTGTTTGGTTATTAGTTTTATTTAACGTTGTTATCAGCATCAGTGGCCATTTCAGCAACACACACAAGGAAGGTTACATCTATACGCAAGGTTACATCAAGAATAGTCATATTACACACACTCAAGTCAATGCCAATTTAGCGTAATCAATAAATCTAATACACATGTCTTTGGACTGTGGCAGGAAACCGAAGTAACCCTGAGTAAACACACACAGACATGGGAAAGACATCCAGACTCCACACAGAAAGAACCTTCTTGCTCTGAGGCGGCGGTGCATCCCACCGAGCCACCGTTCGGTACCACCCGAAAGTAAAAGCAAAACACTCTATTGGTGAACTCAGGGCGCTAGCTGCTAATGCTAACTGCTCAACCTGAAAGCCAAGAGGATTCAGTTCCTGATTTCTTTTCAGTTGGCTTTCATTAATAACCATTTTCGAACCCATGGAGTCTTATTTGCGCTAAAAATACAGTACTGTAGATGTAAAAATAAAGAAAAATGTGATAAACACAGCGCAGGTCTGGACTGAGCAAGGGCTGTTGTGAACCTGAATCACTGAATCACTGTGTACTAAATCATGAATCATGAATTGTGAAGAGAGTTTCGGCTGAAACAAATCACTCGTATAAGTTTAGGCAAGTGCGCCAAGTACCGCGCAAATGACAAGAAGCGAGAGAGATTTTTCTAGTCAAAATGCGTCAAGACCAAGGTACCACTGTACTTCCTCATTTTTATTACCATCAAATTTGTTAATTTTTCTTTACATCTATTTAACTGTCACACCCACCACCTAGAGCAGTGGTTCCCAACCTTTTGTCTTTGGAAAGACACATCCTGTGGTCGAGGAAAAGATATCATCTGTTTCAGAAGGGTCAAATTGTGAAAGAGTGGTCCAGGGTGCATGAGACATCATTATCACACACGGATTGTCCACCACAGAGTCCAGACATGAACCCCATTGAGAACCTTTGGGATGTGCTGGAGAAGACTTTGCACAGTGGTCCAAATCTGCCATCATCAATACAAGATCTTGGGGAAAAAGTAATGCAACTCTGGACAGAAATAACTGTTTTGACAGTGCAGAAGCTTGTGGAAATGATGCCACAGCGAATGCGTGCCGTAATCAAAGCTAAAGGCGGCCCAACAAAATATTAATATGTGTGACTTTCTTTGGCCAGGCAGGGTATTTTCCTGTGACATTAGACTGATTAGACAGAGCTGAATTCCAGCTTGAGAGAGTAGATGGTTTCTTTCTGTTAACAAACTGCCACATAATTTAATATAACAAACGTTTGATATCCCTGGTGCGCCGCTTTCAGCAGTTATAATAAGCATGAATTTATCTTTCAAGTGAAGTCCCTCAGCACAGACACCTTGTAACATTAGCATGGAGTGCTTCCCCATGTCCATGCAGTTGGAACAAAAAAATTGCCACACTGGCCTGTTAGCATTTTCTTTTTGAACAAACTCATTAATTTTACAACAAAGTGGCTCTTTTTTTGGCAAATATTCCTGCATTCTTTGCAGAAATATAACTTACAATTCTTCAAAGTTGTTTTAAAAGTTTGTGAATTTGTAGTTATTAATTAGTTAAAGTTGTTTGTAGCGTGTATAATTAAGTACAAATATATTGGGACGCGCACCCACACGCAGCCAAAACTATCGGGATGCGCACCCACAAGTATTCGGTCAAGCACCCGCACACGGCCAAAAGTACTGGGACACAAGCCACATTCTTTCTGCTTGCCACATTTCAAACACTGTTGTACTTCAGGAAATGTAGATCTAGTTTGTTAACGCTGTTTGTAGCTTGTATAATTAAGTGCACATTTTTTTCTCGAAAAATAATAATAATATTACTAATAATAAAAATTATATTGTATACTAACCATATACTAGGATAATTTTAGAAAAGCAAAGGTTAAATTAAATTGAAGTGCATAAATACAAAATCTTGCCCATCAAAAAAAAAGAATATTAGAATAGTATTGTGGTAGCCTAGTGGTTAAGGTACTGGACTCTGGACCAGAAGGTCCAGGGTTCAAATCCCACCTCTGCCAAGCTGCCACTGTTGGGTCCTTGAGCAAGACCCAACCCACAACTGCTTGGATTGTAAGACTGTATCAATTGTAAGTCGCTCTGGATAAGGGCGTCTGCTAAATGCTGTAAATGTAAATGTAAATTACTGCGGCGTTCAATAATAACAAATTATATTTCATTTGACACTGTTTTTAATGATAGCTAAAACTAATAAAAACCACAAACCTGATCAATTTATTGTGCTGTTCCAGAAAGATATTTGATTCTACATCTGATATGCCTCACTTCAGGAAATGACCACATGGCGAAGGCACAGCATTAAGAACAGAACACCCAACTTTCCAACATTAATCAGTCAGAAAAAGGATTTATCATATTCTGATGAGAGTTTTAGCTTAATCGTATTTTAGTGGTCCCTTCAAGAACAGAGATTCACGTCGAGTTATCACAAACGTTTCAAAGATTGAAAGGTTTATAAACACGACCACGTCAAATCCAAGTATAATGGTCATGAATTTGTAATACAATGACAACAAAGCACCAACAACACAAAATGTACCAATCCAACTATATCAGATTGACCTGTTATGCCAATCAAATCACTTTTCTCACAAGATCATACACACGTTACAAACACACATCACATTTGCTGACAAAGTGCATCGTTAGAATGACCTCACCTTCATAAGAAATCCAGCGCAACTCCTGAAAACAAATGTTCTCTTTCATGAAGCAGCACGCAGTCGAACAGCTCTTTGTGACATCTTCCCCTTCCACCCTCCCTGCCGCTCTCCCTTGCTTTCTCTCTCGCCTGTGTATCTGTTTGTGCTGGCCTGATTAACGATATCTCTGCTGCATCGATTGCTGCTAATGCCAGCCTAAGGGGAGCTCGGAGAAGAGACGAGGACTGAATGAGATTTTCTCTCTCCTCATCCTCGAAGGGAATGGACTGAGACTGTAGGAAACATTAAGATTGAAGACGTACCAAACTGAAGAGCACTACCCTCGACAACGTTTGTGTGCTTCCTTGGAACGGATGGACATTTTACGCAAGACCCTGTGCTGTTCAGGTACAGAGTGACTAGGAGCATAAGAAAGATGGTTTATACCTGATCAGGGCCCATTCTGTCCCTTAATGTGAGCTGCTTGTTGATATTGTCTCTCAAACACTGGTACACTCTTCTCTTCTGCTCAGCTGAAAAGGTCTCCAAGCTGAACAGACACTCAGTCCTCTAGAGACAGAGAGAGACAGATAGAGAGGTAAACACAGAGTCCTGTCATTCAAACGCCTCGCTTTTATTCGGCCGAGGAGCGAATGATATGTCCTTTTATCTCCGGGTTTATTATGTGTGTTCTTCCGCTACTCAGTCTCTGAAAGGCAAGCTTTGTTGCATACTGAAACAGCGGCGAAGGAGTAAAGGCAAGAGAATGAGAACGGAGGAAAAGATGAAAATAAGCAAAAAAGAGAGGTAAAGACACTGTTACTCAGCGTGTGTGAGAGAAATAAAGAGAGGAGAAGGAGGGAGTGTGTGTGTGTGTGAGGTGTTGTCAGGGAGATGGGCAGATGGCTGTGTGTTTAGCGCATCGCCTCTGCATGTATTTGCTGGACCGAGCCGTCTGTCTCGCTGACACGTCTTCTCCTCTGAGAGCACAGGGCTTGGAACACGCTCACATAAACACGTCACGCCATCGTTAAGCGACCCTAACCTGGAGACTCTTCTGACATAATGGAGATGCTTAAATGATGGCGAGGATATTAACTACAACTGTAATAACCTGAGCACAGGTGTTCAGTGGTTTGAAATAATTATGTTGTATTTACTTTAAATGTGACTAGATGTTGAAACCAGAAAGGCAGAAAAAAAGACTTGGCATGGACAGCTCACTATTAATTAACCAGCACTCTGGGCTGGGATATAGATAGTGCTGTTTGTACAGTTACAGTAAGTCAGCGTTCAATAGTCAATATACAGGACTGTGCAAAAGTCTTAGGCCACCATTAGAGCAATGGTATACTGACCATATATACAGTGGGGCGTAAAATGTATTTAGTCAGCCACTGATTGTGCAAGTACTCCTACTTAGAAAGATGAGAGAGGTCTGTAA
Organism: Ancistrus triradiatus; assembly: GCA_025084515.1. Taxonomy (NCBI): domain Eukaryota; kingdom Metazoa; phylum Chordata; class Actinopteri; order Siluriformes; family Loricariidae; genus Ancistrus; species Ancistrus triradiatus. Next base: position 70,352 of record JAJAGP010001243.1, read on the forward strand.
TTTTCATCATAGCTACACTTAAACTATGAAAGACATAATGAGAAAAAAGTCCACGAAATCATATGGTAGGATTTTTAAAGCATTTAATTGTAAATTATGGTGGAAAATAAGTATTTGGTCACCCACAAACAAGCAAGATTGCTGGCTCTCACAGACCTGTAACAACTTCTTTAAGAAGCTCTTCTGTCCTCCACTCATTACCTGCATTAATGGCACCTGTTTGACCTCGTTATCTGTATAAAAGACACCTGTCCACAGCCTCAAACAGTCAGACTCCAAACTCAACCATGGCCAAGACCAAAGAGCTGTCGAAGGACACCAGGAAGAAAATTGTAGACCTGCACCAGGCTGGGAAGAGTGAATCTACATAGGCAGCAGGTTGGTGTGAATAAATCAACTGTGGGAGCAACTGTAAGTAAGACATACAAGACCATTGATAATCTCCCTCGATTCTGGGGCTCCACGCAAGATCTCATCCTGTGGGGGTCAAAATGATCATGAGAAAGGTGAGCAAAAAAATCCCAGAACTACATGGAGGGACCTGATGAATGACCTGCAGAGGCTGGGACCAAAGGTAACAAGGCTACCATCAGTAATAACACTACGCTGGAGAGGGACTCAAATCCTGCAGTGCCGAGACATGTCCCCCTGCTTAAGCCAGTACATGTCCAGGCCCGTCTGAAGTTTGCCCAGAGAGCATATGGATTGATCCAGAAGAGGATTGGGAGAATATCATGGTCAGATAAACCAAAATAGAACTTTTTGGTAAAAACTCAACTCTCCGGATTTGTTAGGAAAGAAGAATGCTGTGTTGCTTGCACCATACCTACTTGTGAAAGCATGGGGTGGAAAACCTCATGCTCTTTGGGGCTTTTTTCTGCCAGGGCAAGGGACGACTGATTCGTGTTAAGGGGAATAATGAACGGGGCCATGTATTGTGTGATTTTTTAAGCCAAAACCTCCTTCCATCTCAGTGAGCGCATTGAAGATGGAACGTGGCTGGCTCTTCCCAGCATAACAATGATCCCAGTGGCTCCGTAAAAAGCATTTTCAAAGTTCCTGGAGTGGCCTAGCCAGTCTCCAGAACCTCAAAAACCCCATAGAACATTTGTGGAGGGAGTTGAAAGTCCGTGTGCCCCCAAAACATGCACTGCTCTAGAGGAGATCTGCATGGAGGAATGGGCCCAAATACCAGCTTACAGTGGTGTGCCACCTGGTGAAAGACTTACAGGAAATGTTTTGACCTCTGTCATTGCCAACAGGTCATGTTACAAGTATTAAGCTGAACCAAAATTTATTGACCAAATACTTATTTTCCCCCATAATTTACAATTAAATTAATAAATAAAAAAATCTACAATGTGATTTCCCCTGGATTTTGTTTTTGCACAATAAGACACGAACTTTGAACAATCAGTGGCTGACTAAATACCTTTTTTGCATGTCCTAGCTTTTTCACCATGATCCCCTCCTGAGAAAAAGTGTTTTCTTGTCTAACTTGAATGTCCATTTTATTTGATCAGTTCCACTTACATATAGAAGCAATTTGTAGTTCTACAATTACAGACCATAGTCCATCTGGTTTCTCTAAATACTTTGTTAGTTCCCTTTACCCTGTTCTCTAATGGTCAAGACCCCACACAAACCCCCACAGAATCAGGAACTATTTGGGTATCAATCTCAGCACTGCAGTGACAATCATGTGGTGGCGGTGTGTTAGTGTGTGTTTGTGCTGGTGTGAGTGGATCACACACAGCAGTGCTGCTGGAGTTTTAACACCTCAATTGGTGTCAAAAGTGTCCAGCCACCAGCCAACCTGCAGGCAGCCTCCTGTGGAGCACTGAATGAAGGCTTTAGAGGATGACTAACACAAATTGTGCAACAACAGATAGAGCTAAAAGATGAAGCATAAAGTCTCTCGGACCTTATGATCAACCACCCCAAGTGTACCTGATCTGTGAGGGTCCTGACCATTAGAGAAACAGAGTAACAAAGTATGCAGAGAAACAGATGAACTACAGTCTGTAATTGTAGAACTACAAGGTGCAGTGACCACTACAAGTTAAATAAAGAATAAGCATAATATCAACTGAAAAATATAGACTTTTGCACAGTACTGTATGTTTGCTTATATACCCTCATCGGCCACTTTAGGTAAACCTTGCTAATATGTTGCCTTCAGAACTGTCTTAATTCTTCGTGGCAAATATTCAACAAGATGCTGGAAACCTTCCTCAGAGATTTTGGTCCTTATTGACATGATAGCATCATTCAGTTGCTGCAGATCCCTGATGCAAACCTCCTGTTCCACCACATACCAAAGATCCTCCATTGGATTGAGATCTGGTGACTGTGGAGGACATTTGAGTACAGTGAACTCGCTGTCATGTTCAAGAAACCAGTTGGAGATGATTTGAGCTTTGTGACATTGTGCATTATCCTGCTTGAAGTAGCCATCAGGTGGTGGTACACTGATCATAAATTGGATGCACAGTAGAGTATGACTAATTACCCAAGATGGGGGCAGCATGGTGGTGCAAGGGGTGTAGAGATCCCTGGTTTGATCCCAACCTCAGACTACACCTTTTTGTAGAATGCATGTTCTCCCTGTGTCCGTGAAGGCTTATTGGTAATTCGAAGTTAAATAAATCAAACAATCAAACACATAGCAAAGATACTGTCCCCACCCACACCGCATTCACTGCCAGTGAAGCTCATGCGTCCCGAACTGGCTCAAAATGACACATTAAGAGCTGTCCAATCAGCGTTAATCTCTTGTCCTACTAAACCAACACATTCATGATCGCAGACACTCAGAGACACATGGGCTTTGGTGAGTGTCTGTTAACTCTGTGCGGGGGCTTCAAAGGAGATTTTTGCATGCATTTGATAGAGTTAGAGTTTAATGAACTTGATATTGCAGTGAGATACAGTGGTGCTAAAAAGTTTGTGAACCCTTTAGAATTTTCTATATTTCTGCATAAATATGACCTAAAACATCATCAGATTTTCACACAAGTCCTAAAAGTAGATAAAGAGAACCCAGTTAAACAATTGAGACAAAAATATTGTACTTAGTCATTTATTTATTGAGGAAAATGATCCAATATTACATATTAGAGAGTATGTGAACCTTTGTGGCAAAAGTATGTGAACCTTTGCTTTCAGTATCTGGTGTTTTTACCCAATGTGAGAGAGGCCTTCAGTTGCGTAGAAGTTACTCTGGGGTCCTTTGTGACCTTGCCAACTATTACATGCCTTGCTCTTGGAGTTATCTTTGTTGGTCGACCACTCCTGGGGAGGGTAACAATGGTCTTGAATTTCCTCCATTTGTACACAATCAGCCTGACTGTGGATTGCTGGAGTCCAAACTCTTTAGAGATGGTTTTGTAACCTTTTCCAGCCTGATGAGCATCAACAACTCTTTTTCCACGCTCCTCAGAAATCTCCTTTGTTCGTACCATGATACACTTTCACAAACATGTGCTGTGAAGAGCAGACTTTGATAGATCCCTTTAAATAAAACAGGGTGCCCACTCACACCTAATTGTCATCCCACTGATTGAAAACACCTGACTCTAATTTCACCTTAATTGCTAATCCTAGAGGTTCACATACTTTTGTCACTCACTAATATGTAATATTGGATCATTTTCCTCAATAAATGAATGACCAAGTATAATATTTTTGTCTCATTTGTTTAACTGGGTTCTCTTTATCTACTTTTAGGACTTGTGGGAAAATCTGATGATGTTTTAGGTCATGGTCAACAAACAGTATAGACACTTTGGTAAACATTTAATTGCCGCATTTTAATGAAATTATAAGGGGAATCAAGTTTCCTGTTTCCTGTTAAAGACCAGCCAAAAATAAAAAACAGAACAAACGGCAAACAAATCAATGAGTCGTTTAACATGCACTCTAATAATCCCAATTATTAACTTTTTTCCCCGATTATTAACTGGAGAAAAATCTGATTTTGTTCCAGTAATCTGATCAACGAGTGTATACATGTACTTGAGTAGTCAGATAAATGGGAAAATGATTTCTGGATCGGAGTACGCTGGTTTTTACATGGACCACTTAAAAATTCAGATATTCTGCATATTAACTTATATTTAACTACTTCAGAAATCTGACTATGATTGGATTAATAATTAATAATATGATAACTTGCAGAAAATCAGATTGTGTCAGTAATCCGATCAATGAGTATACTTGCGGTACATGCAGGGACTGTGGTAGACCCTAGCGGGTAAGGTAGCCTAGCGGGCGGGTAAGGTAAAATCGCAAACCTCTGCCAAGCTCTGCCACTGTTGGGGTCCTTGAGCAAGACCCCTAACCCCCAAACTGCTTGGATTGTCAGACTGTACCAATTGTAAGTCGCTCTGGATAAGGCGTCTGCTAAATAATTGAATGTAATGTACATGCTTGAGTAATCAGATAATGGGCAACCTCCAGTTTTTACATGACTCAGTAAAATGGACTTCACTTCACACCCGGCCAATATGTGGGAAAGAAATGTCGCTTAAACTTCATAACTTACTTCCCACAAAATATGATCTGCCACAGTCAATGGAAAAAAGACATCATATAAAGCAAAGTCCTTTAAGAAGGCGCCCTGGAACTGTCTTGGGTTAGGAAACTGGTATGCATGCTAATGAGTAATCCAATTTACTGGGGACAAAATCTCTCTTCATCGGCGGGTTTGTTCTTCTGATTTACAATACACTGTCTGTTCTACATGACCACCATTGTAAATAACTGGATAACTGAAGAATCTGGACTAATGATCGGATTATTAAGTGCAGTAAAACACCCTCAATGTCTGACTGCCAAAAAACAAACACCCAGTAAAAAGTTATGGACAAATGGTGCTGTAAAAATCTATCCTGCAGGCCCTTTACTAAGTGGCTGGTACAATACAAATTTCATTTTAAGTGGTTTAGTATTGAATTCTGTACCAGGATGTGCTCCTCACCTCAATTCTGTATGAGACGTACAGACGCAGTTTATCGGCAGGAACTGGAAAGGAAGAGATAGTTTTTGGTTTAAACAATACATACAGTTGCAAAGTTATCTTCTCAGTCAGACAGATGTTGACCTATTTTTGAAACCTTACTTTCAATTTTTCCGCTTAATTAATAGAGCGAATGCTTATTGGGCACTGACAGGCCCTTCCGTCATACGGGTGGACAAAATAACTCACTCAGAGATAAAACGCGCAACCAGAAAAACGCGACTTAATGGGAGAAGGAACAAAACTGCCCAATCTAGCACGGGCTTTAGATATTCCAATCCATCATCAGGCAGGTAAGAATACACAAACCCTCCCAACAGCCTGGAACTGTTTCTACCAAGGCCATTGTTCAGGGCAGACCAAGGCAGCGGAAAGTGAAAAAGCAGCGTGGCAGCCAGTTCTCAGGGAACTTCTCTCGTTCGGCACACACACACACACACACACACCCACACACACACACACACAGCCCTGCTGCCCTCCTTCCTGAGTGCTTGCTTCTTTGCTCATACAGTCACAAATAATACAGGGGGGAGCTCGTTCACAATCCCCTCCTCCCCAAACAATCGGACGCATCGTACACTTTTACACACGCAACACCACACACACACACACACGCACACACAGCTGTCCATGTAACCATATTTGTCAGTCTAGTATCAATACACCGGCAAGTTCAGTTTTCGGGTTAATGCGTTTAAATGCTGACGAAGAGCTAGCTGCTTAACATAAAGCATGCAGAACACTCTGTATACTCTGAAGTACATTTAAATTATGTCGTTTGGGTAGACAGCCCTTATCCAGAAGACTGACTTACAATTGCTACAATCTTACAGTGTGGGTTAAGGGCCCTTGCTCAAGGACCCAACTGTAGACCCAACAGCTAGGCAGAGGTGGGATTTGGTCCTTCTGTCCATAGTATCCAGTTGCCTAACCACTAAATTACCACAATCCCTCCCGTCGTAAAAAATTGCCATTACATTTAATCAGTCAATTTAGGAGCAAAAATTGGTTTGCTGTATGACTTAACACACCACATCAGCACTGCACTGAGTTTGTTTTTGTTTGGGCTTATTGCCATTCCAGCTCAGTAAGGCCGTGAACATGGCATTAAAATTACAGATCGATCGGCCGGTAAATGGATTCGGCCGGTCATATTTATCCGGCGCTTTTGACCAGTGACACAAACACATTAACAGCATAGTGACTGGTGAACAACCACTGACTAAGTTAATTCAAATTGAGTTAGTTTTTGTGTAAGGAGCTTTTTAAACTTAAAAAATCGGCTCTGATGCCTCAAGTGTTTTGTTTGGCTCGTGGGTTTGTTTATTTTGGGTTCTGTGTGTTCTGTGATCTATTTTTGTGTGTATACATGTTTACATTCGTTAAGAAAAGCTCATGGTGCGCGTTTTCTATTATGCTGTACCATTTTCCCTCTAGGATTTAATGAATTAGTGTGTTCTCAGTGCACTCAGTGTCTTAATACACTAGTGCAGAATGACTTACCATTTTGTATCAAAAGTGCGGACCTGATGGTGGGGCGAGTCGCAATTCAGTGTCTCGTACTTGTAAACTTGCACTAACTAGTAAAAGACTCTTATCAAGGCTGTAATAAAGTACAATTTGAGAAAGACTGCCGTGATTGATATACAGGTGTGGCAAAAAAAAGTTTGTCAGCCACTGATTGTTCAAGTTTCTTCATTTCCTGCTTAGAAATATTGAGAGAGAACGGCTAATTTCATCACCATTAGTACACTTCAACTATGAGAGACAAAAATGTAGGATTTTTGTAGGATTTTTAAAGAATTTAATTAAAAATCATGGGTGGAAAATAAGTAATTTGGTCACCCCACAAAATAGCAAGATTTCTTGCTCTCACCAGAACCTGTAACTTTCTTTTAAGAAGCTCTTCTGTCGTCCTTCACTCATTTACCTGTATGAACGGCACCTGTTTGACCTTGTTATCTGTATAAAAGAACAACCTGTCCACAGCCTCAAACAGTCAGACTCCAAACTCAACCATGGCCAGGACCAAAGAGCTATTGAAGGACACCAGGAAGAAAATATGTAGACCTGCAACAGGTTCTGGGAAGAGTGAATCTACAATAGGCAAGCATGTTGGTGTGAATAAAAAATCAACTGTGGGAGCAATGTGTAAGGAAATGGGGAAAGACGTACAAGACCCACTGATAATCTCGCTTCGATCTGGGGCTTCCACGCAGGGACTCAGATCCTGCAGTGGCCAGGCGGTGTCCCCCTGCTTAAAGCCCAGTAAGTACATGTCCATGTCCGTCTGAAAGTTTGCCAAAGAGCACATGAATGATCCAGAAGAGGATTGGGAGAACATCATGTGGTCTTCATATCATATCCTCTTTTTTGGTAAAAACTCAACTCGTTGTGTTTGGAGGAAGAAGAATGCTGAGTTGCATCCCAAGACACCATTCAGCACAGAAAATCTCTGCTATATGGAATCATTACACAATGTCCCATAGACATTAGTCAAGCAAGTAGTAAGCACAACACCCAGGGAGCTCTTAGTCCTCCCAAGGTTTCTTCCTCATAATGTTTAGGGAGTTTTTCTTTAGCACTGTCGCCCTAGGCTTACTAAAATTTTAAAGATGTTTTGAGACAATGCTCCATTGTAAAAAGCGCTTTAGAAATAAATCTTACAATATGAAAATGTGAGGTATCAAAAGTAATTTTTTTCTTTTTATTGACATCTTATTCAAAAAAGACAAATAAAATCCAACAAACGATCATCTTGACTCAATGTGACTAAAATGTGCTTTGACTAATATTTTTGATTTTGGTGCATCACTAGAAAGCACTGACTGAAACGTTCCACTACACAGTTAACAGATGCGACTCATCTACATACCATCCTGCAGCTGGATCTGATGGAGGTAGAGAGGACTCTGCAGCACGTTACATCGACCTGGTTCGTCCTCTCTGGTCAGCAGCATTAGATCGGTGTAGATGAACACTGTGGCCTACAGGAGGCAATACAATTACACAACAATAAATAAAATTAAATAAAACAAATAAAATCCCAATAAAAGAAATCCCTACAACAATGTAGAGCTCTGAGAAATTAAGAGAGCTCTACCATGCCACTGTGCCACCCATACTGGATACAATTTACAAAAATACTGGAGATCTCTTTGAAAATGATTAGTTTATTACTAGGCCTCAGCTACATCAGTTTATTTATATTGAATCAGTCAGCAGATGGCCTTATCGAGAGTGACTTACAACTGATATAATCTTTCAATCCAAGCCCAAGTAAACAAAGTTGCAGCTCGGCAGAGGGAGGGGATTGAACCCTACACCTCCCGGTTCATAGGCCAGTACCTTAACCGATAAGTTCAAATAAATCTAAATGTCTAATTTAGTACTCAGAGCTAATGTGAAACTCTAAAAGCTGCTTTGGCCCATATGGGGTTCGAACTTGAGACCTTGTTGTTATCAGCACTAAATATTTGGCATCAAATATAGTTTCTATCATCTCACTTCTGACTGAAAAAATAAATCTTGAAAAATAATCCTTTGCAAACTCTTCGCATGTTGTTTTCTCGTCTGCTTATACATGTGCAAGTTCAAACCATACCAAAAAGAGAAACATAAGTATGAACGTACACTGATTTAGAGGAGTCAAAATAGGTAAGATGATAGATAAGTGCTTTTGGACATTCACTTCCCTTAGAGCAAATGTTGTATCGTTCCAGACAACAGTAACATAATGCAAAGTTGTTTCAATTCCAGAGCAATCTTTATTCTTAACCCTTAGCATTTGCATACCTTTATCATATGAGGCCACTCTGGTTATGAGCAGTGTCCAAAATGGCCCTTTAATTACTATTCCTTACATTATACATACCATATGCTGTATTATAGCCTATAGGGAACAGAACCATAAACCATTTCAGACACGTCCTTGTATGGCTTCGCTCATTATTGTTAGACAGCATATTCCATCACATGAACACGCAACAGTCTAGCGTTACTGCACGGTTTGAACAAATGTCTGGCACACAGGATACAGGAAACAGCTATTACATGCTGCTACTAATGAAACAAATGCAAATGCACACAAAAACAAATCTACATAATGAAATACATACTTTGCACTAAACAGCTATCATTCTGCCAATAGCTATTGTGTGTTGTTTGAATTATGGCAAATAAATAAATGAATTCTGCTGAGGTTTAAACTGTCCACTTGTATAGCTATGTAGTTGCTTTTATAAATAAAAAAAATGTACATGGTGTCAAATATGAGCAAGCAAAAATGTGATTGTTCTAGGGTTAGAGCTAATAAAATTGGTGCAATAACGGAACTAAATACAGTGGTACCTCGATTCTTAACCACCTCGGAACTCAAATTTGGTTCTCGACGCATTGTGACTAGTAAAATTTGTACTTAATCCAAAAGAAATGTTGTGGAAGGACCTGAAGCGAGCAGTTAATGTGAGGAAACCCACCAACATCCCAGAGTTGAAGCTGTTCTGTACAGAGGAATGGGCTAAAATTCCTCCAAGCCAAGTTACAGAAAACGTTTGGTTGCAGGGGGTCACACCAGATACTGAAAGCAAAGGTTCACCTACTTTTGCCACTCACTAATATGTAATTTTGGATCATTTTCCTCAATAAATAAGATGACCAAGTATAATCTTTTTTGTCTCATTAAGCAAAAATATAGACAATTCTAAAGGGTTCACAAAACTTTCAAGCACCACTGTATCACCATCATAAATCAGGGAAGCACCTGTACAATACAAACCCCATTAATGCATATAATGCCTTATACAGTGTGGATTTTTTTTCTGAGGGGTCTGGAACATAATTCAATTTACATTATTCCTTATGGGGAAAATCTGATTGGTACTCGTTGCTTTCGGTACTCAACAAGCCTTTTGGAACAAATTAACAGAGAGAACCGAAGTACTGCATTTCAAATGTTCATTGTGTCATGCAGCCAATGGCGAAAATGAGCCAGACGCCCAGCCGGGACTGAAACCCAGGTCTTTGGATCTATACAATAAAGTACAGTCTATAGAGTAACATCATCTTTGGAAGCAAGTACATTAGAATGGAACCATATGAAATGACATTTCACAGTACATCATGTATAGAACCATTTCTGACAAAACTGGTGACGACTTCACTCCGTATTTGTCACTGACCAATTTGATTACTACCAAGTTGATGAACGATAAAGTTTAAAGCCAGTAGTTTTTTCTCTCTTGCTAAACTCTTAGCTACATTCTTCTGTCAGCTCCAGTGCAAAACAAAAAAAAGATCTTTAGAACCCAAACATGTCATGGATGATCGACTACAATTTGGTTTATGTGAAAAACCATGTCAATTCAAATACAATTTTGTGCAAGCATTCCTTTTACAGTACAAACATTCGTAGATGATGAGGCAATGGTGAGCTGGCCGTGCAGCTTGGTGGTTTTATCATTAGTCAGTTTGATTCCCATAAAAATCAGTTAGGAGTGTTTGTCTTTATCCCGATCTCTTCTTCAGTCTGGAGCAAAGCCGACCTAGTAAACTCAGCAGCTGAACATCATAGGCAAACACATGCACTCACTCACAGATACACTTGTGCTAGGACACTGGAAGAATTCGAGCTAGTGATGAACAGCTTCGTCTTATTAAACACACCAAACTTTACAAATGTCAAACACCTCAGCATGTCTCCCACACAAATGCTTCAAAAGAGACTTAAGGTCAGTTAACAGTGGAAGCCTGGTGAGAAAGCACTAGGACACGACACAAAGGGAAAGGAGGATTGCTATAGATACAGAATGGATCAGAGTGACTATGGTGGCACAGAGAGATTTATCTGGGCTCAATATGACTCCAGCTGTGTTACCTAGAGGTCAGGCTTTTCCCAAACCTACTTTTTCCAAAGCTGCTCCAACAACAAAAGTCAAAGCCAGGTGCCTCCTTGCCTGAGGCCGGAAAATCAGATTTGATAGTGCTTATGACAGAAGTATTGCTATAACCGCTATAACAAGTCTTTGGTGAGATGGACCTAGTGCTTTAAGTACATGAGTACAAAGAGTCTTATGGTGATCAGAGACGTTGGGTTGCTGTCTTAAGCCTCCCATGGGGTTGCCGATGTCTCATGTAATCCCTCTTGGCTGTTACCTTCCGGTTTTCCTCTTTCTAGCTACGCTGCTATAGCTAATGCTGCAGAGGTCTCATGCTACACGTTTGTCTCCAAGCTGTGTTCTTGTACCAGTTCCTGCCCCACACATGATGTTCATCTGCTTCAGCTTCACTCAAGCTGTTTCTGTCATCAGCTCCAGCCCCATCGTACCCGGGCCACAGCAGAGGACAGTAACTTTCTCCCTCCTCCAGTTGGCTGGGGACGAAGTGCCGCCAAGGACTTTCCTGCTAAGGGAGTTTTTCCTTGCCACTGTTGCCCTAGGCTTGCTCAATTTGGGATTGGACGTAGATATTAGGAGATAATCTAAAATTTTTAAGTTGCTTTGAGACAATGCTCCATTGTAAAAGGCGCTATATAAATAAATCTGACTTGGAAAAGACAGGGATCTTTTGTATTAGCTTATTTCAATCAAGTGAATTAAAATCACTTTTGGCTTTCTTCACTCATGATCAGTTTATGCCCAGATCAACAGCAAAAAGTTTGTTATTGATGTTAGGTATAAACACCTGAACTGAATTATGAATTAAAGTTAATAAAATCACCGTCAGCCGCGCTTCTAGCGTCGAAAAATATTATATAATTTGCTGCCTATTTCATAGAGCTGTGTTTGTGCTATGCAGCGGTATGGCGGTATATGAAAAAATGCATAGCATAGTTTGACGAGTGTTTGGTAGAGCGGTCTATAATGCATCATAGCAGAGACTATTCAAACTTTTATTTGTTGTTTTAGCAAAGGTATGATGACCATACAGTGGTGCTTGAAAGTTTATGAACCCTTTCGAATTTTCTATATTTCTGCATAAATATGACCTAAAACATCATCAGATTTTCTCACAAGTCCTAAAAGTAGATAAAGAGAACCCAGTTAAAACAAATGAGACAAAATATTATACTTGGTCATTTATTTAGTGAGAAAAAAATGATCCAATATTATATATTAGTGAGAGGCAAAAACTTGTGAACCTCTGCTTTCAGTATCTGGTGTGACCCCCCTGTGCAGCAATAACTGCAACTAACCGTTTCCTGTAACTGTTGAATCAGTCCTGCCCACCGGCTTGGAGGAATTTTAGCCCATTCCTCCGTACAGAACAGCTTCAACTCTGGGATGTTGGTGGGTTTCCTCACATTAACTGCTCACTTCAGGTCCTTCCACAACATTTCCATTGGATTAAGGTCAGGACTTTGACTTGGCCATTCCAAAAACATGAACTTTATTCTTCTTTAACCATTCTTTGGTTAGAAACGGCTTGTGTTACATTTTTTAGATATTTAATAATGCAAACAAACCATGTAATTTACTGGTTTGAATTTCTAATATGGATTTTTGTATTTCTGGTTGTATTCTAATAAAGAGATTGAGAAAAAAAAATTATATATTGCTTAAAACAATAGTATATGTAATGTAATGGTGGCCTAAGACTTTTGCATTGCACCACACACCACACACACACACCAAATATACATACCATTCAAACTCATCATCATTTCCATCTATGTGACAGTGTTTTAAAAGGAATCCATTACTGGTTTCACCTAAGAATTTTTATTTTGGTGCATCCAATAAACAAAACCTCATAAAAGTACGTGTCCTGAGGCACCACAATCTAACTTTTATTCCATTTTAGGTCCTTAAAAATGAAAAAGATCTGCATGAAGTACAATTTACCTTTGCTGCATATGCTTTGTTGTGCTGTGCTTTTCGGATGTCAAGAAATTTAAAAATGAAATGTGGCCACGTATTATTCTGTTATGAGGAGAGAGGGGACTAGGGATCATAATGAAAACAAAATTCTACAGTGACCATTAATTTAAGTAAATAATCTAGATAGCTAGAAGCAACAATAATGTTAATGCAATATTGTAATAATATGCTGGAGTTTGAACATGTCCCTCTAGTTTTTAGTATTAGGATAGTGTACATCCTAGACTTCATAAAAAAAACATGCATACACAGATATAGAGATAGATATATATATATATATATATATATAGATAGATATATATAGATATATATATATATATGATATATATATATATATAAAGTATATATAAAATCATATAAACATCATATAATATAGATATAATCATATAAAACACACACACACACACACTGCATATTTTGCATATATTGCACACACATACACATACATACATACATACATACATACAACACACACATATATATATATATATATATATATAGTATATATAGATATTATATATATTATATAGATATGTATGTGTGTGTGCAATATATGCAAAGTATGCAGTGTGTGTGTGTGTGTGTGTGTTTATATGATTATATATATATATATATATATATATATATATATATATGTGTGTGTGTGTGTGTGTTTGTAAAGGATGGTTGGTCTCAGTTTTCAAGCAGCTGATAATTTCTATTAAAATAATGCTTGTTTGATTTCAATAACCTAACCTAAAGTAGGCAGTACTTCTCATCTTACCTTTAGTGCCATATTTGTGGTGTCATGCAGGATCATTTCCTCAGACAACAGCAGAGTTCTCTCTGGGCTGCACAGGTCCAGGGGCTAAAACACAGTTAGTACTCTTCTGTAACTATGAGATCCATTTCAATCATATAGACCTATTTGATTTAACATGTGTGTAAATAACAATATAGCAGGAACTACCTGGACAAACACAGGGAAGATGAGGATTTTGGGGGCCAGACTGACATAAGTGCCGTAGCTGGAGTGAGGGACGTGAGACTGGACGATGGTGCAGTTCTGGTAGTTGCCGAAGCTCTGTCTGTACGATGAGGGTGGTATGGTAGCAGTCTTGCTGCTCAGAGACCTGCGTAATGTGGCTCGTGCTTCCACGCCAGTGTCCTGGACGTAGGCCGCGCTCTGTTGGATCCCTCTGGAGGAGTGAGTCTGATAAAATCTCCCTGAGCGACATAGAAAAGTAGATTAGAGCATGAATGATGAAGGGAGGGAGATCTGGCACAAATGTATGTGGTATCTATGGTGATTATGTAGGTTTGATTTATAAAGAACATACAGTGACACATTTATGATATTAGAATTTGAACCAATATTTATTATATATTTATGAGTATTTCTTTTTAAGCAAAAAATCTGATGTTGCAGACTGTTTAGCCATGTCTGCAGTTAATTCTTTCTTGAGGCTTCTCGGTCACAAGCTTTCATATACACTTAATTGTTCTTTTTTATGCCTGTATCAATTCAAGGCTAAAAAAAAGCTTCATAACTTTTTAAGGGACTTTTAGTGAATAAAATGATAGGAAGCCATTTTTCTATATTCTACTGATTACCCCTAAATGTAAGACATATTCATTTAAAACAATTGCATAGCAGTATAAATCAACTGTGGGCTTTCTTACCAAGAGTTCCTAATGTTTCGTTGCTGTCTGGATAAACAGGTTGTAATATCTAAAAATAAAGACAACAATGATCTTACTACAACAACAATCATCCACACGAAATAAAAAACAATACACTCACATATCATTTTATTAGGTAACACCACCTTGTTTCTACGCTCATTATCCATTTTATCAGTTCCACTTACCATATAAAATCACTTTGTAGTTCTACAATTACAGACTGTAGTCCATCTGTTTCTCAACAAGCTTTGTTCGTCCCCTTTACTCTGTTCTCTAATGGCCAGCACAGATCAGGTACTATTTGGGTGGTGGATCATTCTCAGCACTGCAGCGACACTGATGTGGTAGTGGTGTGTTAGTGTGTTTTGTTTTGTCAGACGCAGCAGTGCTGCTGGAGTATTTAAACACCTCAGTGCTCAGGACTGAAAATAGTCCACCAACCAAAAATATCCAGCCGCAGCACAAACTGTGCAACAACAGATGAGCTACTGTGTCTAACAGAGTGCACAGTGAGTGAACAGAGTGTTTAATGACTCCAGCAGTACTGCTGTGTCTGATCCACTCATACCAGCAAAACACACACTAACTAAAATGTGAAGGTCCTGACCATTAGAGAACAGAGTAAAGGGGACGAACAAAGTATGTAGAGAAACAGATGGACTACAGTGTGTAATTGTTGAAATACAAAGTGCTTCTGTATTGAACGTGGAACTGATTAAATGGACAATGAGTGCAGAACAAAGGAGGTATGTGTAAGCGATCGGTGAGTGGAAATCCAGGGCCGTTATATTGTATTTAGTGGTATTGTAAAAGAGGGACATCAGCTGCGAACATGTACAGGAAATAGAGTACAGATAAAACACTGTTTCAGAGCTTCCGCATGATCTGGATGAGTCATCACCTGGTTTGCCGGACTGACAGGGGACAGAATGATGTAGTTGTCACCATTTGACGAAGTCACGCGAGTGCCTTTGAGGGTTTGTGTACGCGTTTTGTAATCATTCTCTTCCCGTTTTCCCGTCCACGACCACGCTGGCTCCACTGTTCCGTTTCCTGTGCTCTCGGAGGCGCTTCCTTTCTTGCGACGTCCCAGTTTGTGGTTGGAAGGACGAGAAAGCAGGGGCGGCGTTCTGTTTTGGGTCTTGGTGGTGGGAGATTGACTGTCAAAGCTCGAGGGTTTGTACGATGGCCTGTGAATCAGACCTTCGTAATAGGGCTTCATAACCGGCATTGTCCTCCAAACCACCACAGTGATCTCATTCCGGCAGTTTCTAAAGGAGGACAGCATATTTAGACTCAACACATAAAGTATAAAGAGGCTAGAACTTTTTCACAAAAAAATTACTTCTTAAACCAGCCATTTTCCCCACATTTGGGGATTTAGGCAAACTAAGTTTTTAGTTGTAAAAAAAAAAGTCACTGTCAGGTCTTGTGTCCTCAACAGGAGATGGGTCTGAGTAACGGTATGAGGACTGGAACTAATAACAGAGACACCTTCCCACTGGGGCAATTTAGAGCAACCGATTAAGCTAACACATGTCTGTAGAATGTGGGAGAAAACGTGAGTACTCAGAGTAAACCCACATGGACACAGGGAGGATAGAGAAACCCCATACAGGCAAAGGTCTGGATCGAATCTGGGCTCTCTGTGCAGCCACCATGCAAACAGTGCTGTCCCCAGTATTACATGTATTTGGTGGACTGGTGAGTGACTGTATACACATGATTGAAATATGGTGTGTGAACTGTGTAAACTCATATTCAGTGCCTGTAATTCATGCATGTTGACAGAGTTCTCGGTTCAATGAGGTGACTGTCATCACAGCATGATGTTTCCATTGCAATAATAATAACAACCTGGATACAGAAATCACTCACACAGACCTGAACTTCAATGTTTTCTCATTACAAAAGACTTGTAAGTTAGAATATTTCCACACAGAGGAGCAGGAGTAAATCCACACAGACATGGAGAGAACAGGAGATCAAACCAGGAATCTCTGGAGCTATGAGGTGACCGCTCTAACTGCTTCCGCCATGCCATGTGTCGCCTCCGTTCTTTAATTAATCTTTCCAAAGTACCTTCAGCTTGTATTGATCAATATCCTCTCTCAACTTTATTCTTCTTTAACCATTCTTTGATAGAACATCTTGTGTGCTTAGGGTCGTTGTCTTGCTGCATGACCCACCTTCTCTTGAGATTCAGTTCATGGACAGATGTCCTGATATTTTTCTTTAGATATAATTCTCTGATATAATTCAGAATTCATTGTTCCATCAATGCTAGCAAGCTGTCCTGGCCCAGATGCAGCAAAACAGGCCTAAACCATGATACTACCACCACCATGTTTCACAGATGGGATAAGGTTCTTATGCTAGAATGCAGTGTTTTCCTTTCTCCAAACATAACACTTTTCTTTTAAATCAAAAAGTTCTATTTTGGTCTCATCCGTCCACAAAACATTCTTCCAGTAGCCTTCTGACGTGATCTTTAGCAAACTGCAAACGAGCAGCAATGTTCTTTTTGGAGAGCAGTGGCTTTCTCCTTGCAAGTCTGCTATGCTCACCATTGTTGTTCAGTGTTCTTCTGATGGTGGACCCATGAACCTTAACATTAGCCAATGTGAGAGAGGCCTTCAGTTGCTTAGAAGTTACTCTGGGGTCCTGGAGTCCAAACTCTTTAGAGATGCTTTTGTAACCTTTTCCAGCCTGATGGGCATCAACAACTTTTTTCTGAGGCTCTCAGAAATCTCCTTTGTTCGTGCCATGATACACTTCCACAAACATGTGTTGTGAAGAGCAGACTTTGATAGATCCCTGTTCTTTAAATAAAACAGGGTGCCCACTCACACCTGATTGTCATCCCATTGATTGAAAACACCTGACTCTAATTTCACCTTCAAATTAACTGCTAATCCTAGAGGTTCCCATACTTTTGCCACTCACTAAATGACCATGTATAATATTTTTGACTCATTTGTTTAACTGGGTTCTCTTTATTTACTTAAGTAGCTGATACTTGATACTCGTCCAAGGCATTTTACTGACCTGATGGCATGGGCCAGGTCCACACACTTCCAGTGCTCTACCGGTTGGCCGTTCAGCTGAAGAACGGTGTCCAGTTGCTGTAGGCCCGCCTGGTGAGCTGGGCCACCTTAAAGTATCACAGACAACAAAGCCACAATCCACAATCAAAACTGAGTGAAAAGACAACAATTCAACCTTATGTCTGGACTTGGAATTGCAAGAATTGGTTACTGTTTTGCATGGTCTTTGAGACTGACCTGGATCCACAGCCTGCACCCGCACAGGAGAGTCTGAACAGATGGTGAAGCCAAAACCATCCTTTCCCCTCAGGATTGTAAACTGCATGGGAGAACAGATACATCAGCTGTCATCCAGACTGTTAAAACTGAATTACCACACTACATGCATTTGGCAGGGTCAAGTAATCCCAATATGGGTCAGTCACAATCTGTTCAAGACAGTTTGTGGCTTTACAAATGTATGCCAGAGTTTAAAAGTGAGTTTTAAGTAAAAAGCAAGTCTTTTGTCAGCACAGGGAAACTTGCAGAAATTACCAGGGATGTAATGAGGGATTGCGATAAAAAAAAAATGGGATTGATCATTGATTTTGATTATCCATTCTTGATTATTACACCATCTAATACAAGTGCATTTTTAAACACCATAGAAGGCAATCATACATCAAGCTCACAGACACATAACCAACTTCTCAGTGACACTTCCTCTTAATTTTCTCTTAATTGCAGAGGACTATAAATTCTTTTTGCTTAAATTTAAAAAGTAACTTGGTTCTCGACCACCTCGGAAATCATCCAATTCCGTTCTCAATCGCGTTTGCTCGGTACGCTGTGCACTTGATTAAACTTGTATGAATCGAGCCGCGTGACTCGATTCATCCAAAACATTGAATCAAAACATGATTCAGTTCACAGTGATTCAGGTTGACAATAGCCCTAGCTTATTGAAGATCTCCGCTGTGTTTATCATGTATCTACAGTACTGTAATGTCAGTGCAAATAAATCTCTATGGGTCCTAAAAAGGTTAATAAGAGAAAACTGAAAGGAAACACAGACTGCAGTTAGCATAGTAGCTATGATAGCGCCCTGAGTTCAACAATAGAGTAAGTGTTTTGCATTTACATTTACAGCATTTAGCGGACGCCCTTATCCAGAACGACTTACAGTTGGTACAGTCTTACAATCCAAGCAATTGTGGGTTAAGGGTCTTGCTCAAGGACCCAACAGTGGCAGCTTGGCAGAGGTGGGATTTGAACCCTGGACCCTCTGGTCCATAGTCCAGTACCTTAACCGCTAGGCTACCACAGTTTTGCTTTCACTTCACTTTCAATCCATTACTCACTAAATTACATGAGATTTTTCAACACTTTATTATAAAATAAGCTTTGTGTTAATGATTTTAACCAACTGTAGGTTAATGTAAGTGTTTTATCATTACTTATCATAGGCTCCGCTATATAAAGTATTCCGCTCTACCAAACACTCAAACTCATTGGTTCATGATACATTTAACTTATGATGGATTTGTCGGAACATATCCCCATCATAAATCAGGGAGCAGCTCTACAGTACAACATTATTAATGCATATAATGCCTTATACAGTGTGGATTTTCTGAGGGTCTGGAACAGATTCATTCAATTTACATTATTCCTTATGGGAAAGATTTGCTCGGTACTTGTCGTTTTCAATTCTTGACAAGCCTTCTGGAACGAATTAATGATGAGAACCGAGGTACCACTGTACACATTGTTTTGAATTGTTGACCTACATAGATAAAATATTTTCATGCAGTTATTTAAGATATGGCCAAGGTACAATAGAACATTTTGTTTACAATTTTAAACCTCTGTTTCTAGCCATTTCTTTTAATTGCACGGGGACTAAAGTGTTTCTCTTTAAAAATTATACAGTGGAACCTCTTAATTCGAACTTAATCGGTTCCAGAAGGCTGTTTGAACTCTGCTTAGAATTCACTCAGAAACTAATTTCCCCAGAAGTAATGCAAATAGGATTAATCCGTTCCCGACCCCCAAATGACTGTTTTTTACACCTATATTCGGATATAATTAATGATTAAAAGCATGAATAAAGCAAAGGAATGTGATACAATAATAATGATCAATAAATACACAAAATAAGTGAAAATAAAGGGAATCTTAAGCTACTCAGTTACAATACGCCCCATCACCGGGACAACGGCGTCAAGACTGAGGGAGTGTCTGGAATTGCACCCATAGACTGATATAATATACATAAAAATATAATATAATATACATAATATGCCTATGATTGCACCCTAGGTCATCTTCTTTTGGGTTTTATAGTGATTGACTATCATATAGGTGCATTATCACCACTGACAGGACTGCATCGTGGTTTGAAGATCTCACCATTGAGTGTTTTATTTAGGGTGCCAATGTTTGAAGTCGGCATTGTCGTTCAAATTTGGGGGCAAAAAAAATTGTTCAGTGCCCAAAATGTTCTAGCGAAGAGGCGTTCGAATTCTGAGGTCCACCGTATAAGAAAATGTGCATTGTTTACATTTCAGAATTAAAAAAGGAATGTCTTTTATCGAATGTACCATCAAATTTCTTGAGAAAATCGTATCATGAATCATATCAAATCAAGAGCAAAGAGTATCGTTACACTCCTGATGAACATCTGAGGTAAATGCACATACATTAAATGTGGTCCATAGAAGTTAGATTGAGAAACGACAGATTCACTTCAGTAATCTAGAGCATTTAATTGAACTTATAGTTCTAGTAAATACACTAAAAGCAACATTTCATATATGCCCGTTTAATAAAAGACCACGTTTCACATCTTTTTGCAAGCACAGCAGAAAAGAAGGTCAAGCAAAACATCCGTCAACGAATAAGAGCTACTGTAGCCCGGCAGCAGTCAAGCTCAAATGCCACAGCTCCCAACCGTCGCATGTTATTAAAAAGTACAAGTTGAGAAATTAGTGGAGGTTGCCGGGAGATCTAGAGAGGCCTTCAAAAAGAAAGAGAAACGACTGGCTCCTGAAATGTGCCAGGGCTGGGATAAACAGTGCAGCCGGAGCTGTTTGAACAGGGCACAGGCTGGAATGAGAAAAGAAGCTGGTGCCAAACCAAACAGGAAAATGTGGAAAAATGTCTTGCATGCAACATGGCACCAGGTGGACAATGAGAGAGACAGTTGACAGCACTGTAAAACTTCGCTAGCATTCCAGTTGTCTGTCGCTTCCTCTGGGTCAGCATGTTCACATTACCTGCCTGTTTGATTACACTGTTGAAACAATTATCAGTTCAGGCTCTTCCTCTACCGTCAATATGCTCAGCTGTCTTTAATGTCTAATCTCCAGAGCTGTAACCTCCACTTGGACACTTGGCAGCACCAAATCTGGAAAAGTACTTACAGTAGGCGCCTGCATTGTTACAAACTTGGGCAGGTCAGCTTGACTTTCCCGAATAGAGATGTCCTGAGAAATACTCTTAGATCGTCAGCACGGCACATGCAAGCGGTCCCTAAAACACACCTGAAACCCCGGCTGTGGAATGATCTTCCTTTGAGCATTCGTCAAGCCTCGTCTCTCGCGGTTTTAAAAAATGTGTCTTTATAAATTCAAGTAGGTCATGGTTATGTTCTGATGTTTTATACGCATTTTTTGCTAGCATTCGACTATTTTATTAACATGTTTTTATGTTGAATTTTACATTACACTTTTTTTAAAGTGTTGTAAGCAATTCTGGCTCTATGTACAGCACTTTGGGTTCAACTTGGGTTCTTATATCAATTTTACTTACATACTAGCATTGTGCAACCTGAAGCGATTTTCAAGATACACACTATGGATGGTGTTTACTCAATATCATGTTAAATAAAATGTTAACATTATGGGGGAGAAATTTAATGTCTGGCACAAATAGTAGCTTTTTGTATTTAATGTATATATGCCTAGGTATATCTATATACACACACTGTGTATGTCTAGATGTATATTAATATAACACTATAAATGTGTGTGTTTATATACTGGTTTCATACTTATAGTTTTTATTCGGTTTATACGTGTATATATATATTTTATTCTTTTACATTTACATTTACAGCATTTAGCAGACACCCTTATCCAGAGCGACTTACAATTGATACAATCTTACAATCCAAGCAGTTGTGGGTTAAGGGTCTTGCTCAAGGACCCAACAGTGGCAGCTAGGCAGAGGTGGGATTTGAACCCTGGACCTTTTGGTCCATAGTCCAGTACCTTAACCGCTAGGCTACCACAGTCACCTTTTACACTTTTTTCTACTACTGTGTGCATTACTATCACTTTGCTACAGTAATATGTGAATTTCCCCATTGTGGGACCAATAAAGGATTATCTTATCTATACCTAAATCATTCAGTCCGCCTAACGTCAGCTTGAGGATACTTAAAACTACTAAAATATCTAAAAAAAATGCATATTGTCACTTAATTCATCTTTATATCCACACAGCACGGTCATATCACCTGACCTAATGTAGATAAGCTCTTTGAGAGGTTGTAAAATTGATGTTTCTTAAAAAAAAAAAAATACTCAAGTCAAAATTCAAAAATGATAACTTATAATAAATTATCCTGATCATTCAGTTCTGCACACATCCCAATGAAATCGCCACTATTCTTAAGTCAGTTACCAACAAGCCACAAACATTAGCAACAAAACCGACCTGGGGCAAGTTGCGTTCAATGCAGAACCTGCACAGTCCGTGGATGGTATGCATCGCTCCTACTCCAGCCCACACATGTACGCTACTGTTCTACAGCTCTGGGTGTTTTTAAGATCCGTAACTCCACACACACGATGATACTGTCATTTACAATCCAGCTCTACTGAGCCTAGGTATGCCCGCTCATGGGAACCGCTCAGTACAGAAGAATCACAGGAAGCAACCTTCCAACCCCCAGACCATAGCCAGGCAGTATGGCTGCACTTGATAAGCCAACAGGCTTCCTGAACACTTCGGGACAGTATTGGCCCTACTCTCTCTCTCTCTGTCTGTCTCTCTGTCTCTCCCTCACTGGAATCACACTCTCCCCGATAGGCCCAATTTCACGTAAACACAAACATCCATTATGACCACTGGGCAGTACAGTTTAAAGACATGTTTGTTTAAGCCGGGCACACGTCAGCAAGGTGTTGTGGAGGGGCCGTCACCTGAAGGTGTTGAAAACAACAGGCGAACATCTCCACTGTACATTTAGCATTCACTGTATGCAATTATAATGTGCATCTATACTTAAACTAATATAGAAAAAGTTAAGGAGCAATAATAAGAAAATACAAACAAGCACAAAATGT
Organism: Ancistrus triradiatus; assembly: GCA_025084515.1. Taxonomy (NCBI): domain Eukaryota; kingdom Metazoa; phylum Chordata; class Actinopteri; order Siluriformes; family Loricariidae; genus Ancistrus; species Ancistrus triradiatus. The sequence continues at coordinate 93,294 of JAJAGP010001243.1, forward strand.
TTTCTGTTCTTCTTAAGGTTATATTAGATTTGCCACAATTAAAATGCATATTTGGAACCCAAACTCTTTGCACAAGTTAAAAACCAAAGAATGGCATAACGCAGAACCCATAAAGCAGATCAATGTTTATTTTTAGACTAGTCTATACTAGGGGTGGGTGATATGCTAAAAATATGATAAAATCTAGTCTTAACTCTGAATCAATTAATAAAAAGTCTTGGTCTTGACTACAACACTAGTCTACACTGAAACCATTAAAAACAGCTACAACACCTGCATCAATCAACATATCTGCTACTGCTTCCTTATTCCATCGGTTTTAGATATTTCATCTCCATGACAGATTGACCTGCACATCTAAATATATAAGTATGCATAGTTTAACGTCCATCTGATCAACATCCGTTCTCCTCAACGGCCGAATCTGTCATAAAACCTGTCTTAATTCTGGACATTGTGGCCATAAACAACTGGTCATCAACAGCCAATCAACACTGTGGATCCATGAGCAGAGGTGGGAGTTAAAGAGCAGGAGTCCTTCACATACCATCTCCCATACCGAACTGTGTGCTCATTGTCTCACATTATCCCACATTTTGACTAGAGACTGTTCTAACTCGGTTGACGTGTTTAGAGACTTTTGTGTGTATGACTTTCCGCTATTTATTTGTAACAAGCTGTAAATGGCGTTTGAAAGTGTACGTGCCTGTCCTATTGTAAATAGTACTTCTGCTACCTGCATATTACCTATATTACATATAACCTCTATAAACTGGTTCACAGTCACTCACAGAGTTTCATCTGGCTGATCTTGTGTTGTTCGTAATACTGTACGACTTTCCCCTAGACAGGGTATAGTATTTCTATAATTACTGTGAATCTCCACACATTAAAAAAGGTTTTAACGTGTGTATAACTGTTTAGGCTTCAGACGAACAAAACGAAAAAAAGAAAATACTAAAAATACTATAAATCTATGCTAATATCTGCCGTCTACCATCTGTGCATACTTGTAAAAGTCCATCTGAAAAAATAAGATTACTAAACGAACCTTGTGCATAGAAGTGAATTAGTCCTTACTGGTCTAATAAAATAAATGTTATTTTATAATCATCCTATTAGTACATTTTTATTCAAACAGAATGTACAACCTTTAAGCTAAGACAATAGAACTAGTTTTATCTATTAAAAATATTGGTTTACTTATATACCATATATTTTAAGCCTCCTATTGAAGAAATGGGTAAGAACTTAAGGTTAGAAGTAGGGTGTTACTTTAGAAACTCTTCTTGATTTTTCAGACAGGTAAGAAAAAAAACATTTTATCCATTATAGATTACTGTGATATGTTGTAGCTTTGAAACCATTGGACTCTTCATTGGAGATTTCTAACAAACACTAGTCAATTTACTCATGGCTTGTCTTTGGTACCAAACAACTGGTCGTTTTCTACTTTCAGTATGAAGGAAGAAGTTTTTGTGTATAATGCAGATGTTGATCGGACTTCTTCATTTTTGTCTATAGTGTTGTGGATAAAATACAGCAAATACAACTTCTACTCTTGTGGTTACAGCCACGTTGTTGTTCCCTTGGTAGGGTTTGGATTTGGTGAAACATCTTTTAGTTACCAAGCTCCACCTTCCTGGAATGACAGAAACACCTAAACTTTGTTTCATTGAGGAATTTAAAATTAGTCCGAAAAATATTTTAAGACAATCTGTGTTGTGTTTAACTACCGGTATACAGAAACTGTGTGTGCTGTTATCTTGGCCAGGGCTCACTTATAAAGGAGATTCTTTTATAAAGGAAATAAATGTCAAATTAAAAGAGCATCATCCCACAAAGATCTTACATACATGTCACCTGCTATGGATGGCTCTCAAGATTGAACTGGTTTAAGGATAGTCTTTTATGAGTCCAATAAAAGGCAGCAAGTAACACAGCAGCTTCCTACGACTCCTAAACATGTAATTACAGGAAGAGTGGAAGGAAGGGTATCGATGATTATGACTGGCTTCACCAGCTTCCAGGTTCTGGGTAGGAAAACACTTCATTGCCAAGAACAAGCAGAAAGGCAGACGCATGAAAACCGAACAGAGATAAATTATAAACAGCATGTGGAGGCGGGCTTCCTATTACAGCCACTTTGTTAGCTTTTTCCCGTTTCCCAGCTTTGTCTACAGAGAAAAGCCCAATTGGAGCTCGAGGCCTGGGAAAAGCGGCTTGTTAAAGTGGATGGGCGGGTCTGGACTCAGTGTGTGTGTGAGACTGAAGGACAGACAGAAACACAGGGAGAGAGAAAGAGAGAGAGATTCCATGTGTGTGATTGTATCGATCATTTAACTAGAAAATGCACATCCACACCTCTGTGCTCTTCTGCATTAACACAGACTAGACCACTCAAAGAAGCCGCAATTCAAAAGTAACAAGCCATAGATTATGACCTAAAGCTGTATCATTGAGAAGAGGGTTTTACAGATTGGCTTCTTTAATAAATGTAAACAGACGTGCTGACTGTGATATATTGGTAAATTAGCTAAACTTGACGACTGGGCCTGTGATCGTTTTTGGTAAGCCTAGCCAAACCTGACCTTTGGCTTAAGGATTCATTTTCTCTCATTCATAAGTTATACATGTCATGCACTTTTATAACTGATATCCTCTCGGTTACTTGTTTATTAATGCATTTGTGTTTATTGTTAACATACAGTACTGTACAAAAGTCTTAGGCCACCAACAGATTTGTTGTTTAGCAAATGGTGTAAATGACCATACTGTATATAATATATTGTTGACTATTGTACCAAAAACTTGGATTCCTCACTCCATAATACTCTTTTCCAATGGCGTTCATTCCAATCTTTGCAAGATTTAGGGTACATTCACCTTTTCCAAAAATACCATTCCTGATCAAGACTGTAGAAGGGTTGCCTCTAGCCTACAGAATCTGTTTTCATGATTGCGTTCTATTTTTAATACTGCATACAAATGTCCTCTATCTTCTGGTTGTATTCTAAGAAAAAGACTGAGAAATAATTATATATTGTCATTAAAACATTGCTAAAACAATGGTATATCTAATCTAATGGTGGGCTAAGACTTTTACACAGTACTGTACGCATGATGTTTTATGTGAGTGAAATATTTCTACAGAAACAGTTAACAGCTTCAGAAAAAGCCTTTATTTTATTCCTATATAGGCTGAATAATAATAATAACACATTGTCCCTGTAGATTCATATTGAAGTGGAGACGGGTGATGCAGAAAACATGAAGCCAGTTCATGATGCACAGTAGTTTACAAAAGATATTGAAACAATCATTCATTCACTCTCTTATTGGCTTAATCCTGGACAAGGTCAAGGGATAGCCGGTGTCTAGGCCAATCCATCGTAAGGCTCACACACACACACACACACTCGTTGCACTTTAGATACACCAGTTAACCTAACACGTCTTTGAGATGTGGGCAGTACCCAGAGAGAACCCACTCGGACATGGGGGAGGACGTGCAGTCCAGAGTCGGGAATGAACCAGAGATGCTGGAGCTGGGAGGCGACAGTGCTAACCACCACGTCGCCCACTATTGAAACAGCTACAGTGGTGCTTGAAAGTTTGTGAATCCTTTAGAATTTTCTATATTGCTGCATAAATATGACCTAAAACATCATTAGATTTTCACACAAGTCCTGAAAGTAGATAAAGAGAACCCAGTTAAACAAAAATATTATACTTCGTCATTTATTTATTGAGGAGGAGGAAAATCATACAATATTACATCATCAAAAGTGAGTGGCAACAAAAAGAATGTGAACCTCCTAAGATTAGCAGGTTCACATTTTGAGGTGGGTGGGGAGATTAGAGTCAGGTGCTTTCAATCAATGGGGATGGAAAATCAAGGTGGTGAGTGGGCAAACCCCTGTTTTATTTAAAAGACAGGGATCTTATCAAAGTTCCTGCAAAGTCTGTCTGCTCTTCAACAACACAACGTTTGGGAGGAAGTTGTTCATGGCACGAACAAAAAGGGACCCTCAGAAAGAAAGTTGTTGTTGCTCATCAGCGTGGAACAAGTTTACAAAACCATCTCTAAAAGAGTTTTTGGACTCCACCAATCCAGATTTCTGAGGAACTCACGAAAAAGAGTTGTTTTATGCTCAATCAGGCTGGAAGACTCCACCACTCCACCAATCCACCAGTGACAGACTTGTATACAAATGGAGGAATTGAAAGGACGATTGGTTACCCTCCCCCCAGGAGTGTGTCCGACCAAAGAATTCAATCAAAGAAGCAAGGCGTTGTAATAGTTGGCAACAGCCAAAAAGGACCCCCGTGGTAAACGTCTAAGGCAATCACACGGACCACCAGGGTAAACTTCTAAGCAACTGAAAGGCCCTCTCTCACATTGGCTAATGTTAATGTTTCCATGGGAGTCACACCCCCCATCGAACAGAACCTGAGGAACCAACAATGGTTCGTGTATGGCAGGAACTGCAAGGAGAAAGCCACTGTGCTCTCAGGCTCCTCCAAAAAGAACATCAGCTGCCCCGTCTGCAGTTTGCTAAAGATCACGTGGACAAGCCAGAAGGCTATTGGAAGAAATGTTTTGCTGTGGACGGAATGAGACCAAATATAGAAACTTTTTTGGATTTTTAAAAGAAAAAAGTGTTATGTTTTTTTGGAGGAACGGAAAACACTGCATTTCCAGCATAAGGAACCTTTATTCCTTCTGTGATGACAAACAGGTGGTGAGTAGATCAGGGTTTGGGCCTGGTTTTTGCTGCAATCGGGGACAGGACGGCTTTGCCAATCAGTGATTGACACAATCAAATCTGTGATTCTGAATTATATCAGGAGAATTCTAAAGGGAAAATGTCCAGGTTTCCATCTGTCCATGAACTGAACTCAAGAGAAGGTGGGTCCTGCAGCAAGACAAAACGACCCTAAGCCACAAGAGTCCCCGTTTCTAAAATACCAAAGATGGGTAAAGAAGAATAAAGTTAATGTTTTTTTGGAATGGCCAAGTCAAAGGTCCCTGACCTTAATCCAACCAAATCGAAAATGTTGTTGGAAAGGACCTGAAGTGAGCAGATAATGTGAGGAAAACCCCACCAACATCCCAGAGCTGAAGCGTTTCTGTAACGGAGGAATGGGCTAAAATTCCTCCAAGCCGGTGTGCAAGACTGATTCAACAGTTTACAGGCAAAACGGTTAGCTGCAGGTTTTGCCTGCACAGGGGGGGTCACACCAGAGAATACTGAAAGCAAAGGCTCACATAACTTTGCCATCTCAACTAATATTATAAATATTGGATCATTTTCCCCCCTCAATAAATAAATGACCCAGTATAATATTTTTTTTGTCTCATTTGTTTAACTGGGTTCTCTTCTACATCTACTTTTTTAGGACGATGGACTTTGAAAAAAACAAAAATTAATAAAAGGGGTTTCACAAACCAAGCCACCACTGGTATGGCACAAATCCCACCTCTTTCCTATCTAAAGTCCCATAAACCCTTGAGCACATAAAGCCAAGATAACCTGAATGACCATTATTCTGCATTCTGTTATTATCTGTGTTTTACCAAACGTATCAATAGATCCCAATTAGGTCATACTGTGCAGAAAAAGAACTTAAATAATAAAGGGGCATAAAAAAAAATCAATACAGCAACATATTATCGATGTTTTCTCAAAACATTTATTTTCATGGGGGGATGTTACTACATCGACTTTGCACAGTTTCAGCTTCAAAGTAATCGATTTTTTTTTTTTTTTTTTTTTTTAAAAAAAAAAGAAAAAACATTTTAAATGGGGTCCTGCTAATTTTTCTGCTGGTTGTTTTTTCCTGAAAGAATTATTACTGGTGATGTGATGTTATTGAGACACGAGAGCGCGTACACCGAACCTTTTTCCGGTATTTCAGGCTGTTTTTATAATTTTCACTGAACCTTACGTGGAATAATCGCAATACATCGCAAATAAAACGCATAAGTAATCCTCAGTTGTATCGTGATGTAATCGCTATCATGGAACAATCGCACGTCGCTGATTCCAGTACCACCCACCCCTATTAATTGCGAAAAAATATGGCAAATGATGGAAATCCAACTTTTTTGAATTCCATATTAAGGCCCGGTAACATAAAGGATATTTTTGGATTTAGTTTGTACACTTTGAAAGATATTATTGTTTCACAGAGAACAACGTATTACGAAAATCTATGCTGCAAAACATGAAGGACCGACTGACCGTTTTTACAAAACATCTCGAAAGACTATAGTAGTATTAGGGCTGGGCGATATGGGGAAAACAAATCTTATCATGATAATTTTTTTCATTTATATCATTGATATTTAATATCCATCGCTTTAGCTCAAAATATCGAACAACATTTAGGAAATAAAACACTATTTCTGAACTTAAGTCTATAGGGTTATCCTTTTTACTCCTGATTAATGAGATGGTGAAGATATTTTATTTTAAGGTTAATTTTTGGTTTAAATATTGTTTATAGTCTGACACAGCTGTTTGAACAGGACAAATGTACTACAGAATGTCGCAATACAACTGTATTTCAGTGTATCGTGATGACATAGGTAATGTAATAATAAATAATCTTGACATTCTGAACCTTGACAGGACAACACAGACTTAACATGACGACTAAATATTCCAAACAGAGTGGGTACGATATGGCAAAAATATCACATTGCAATGTTTAAAGAAAGAGACATTTTCACGAACAAAATTGCCCCCAGTCAAAGACAGATTCTCAACAACTATCTTTTCAAAAATGATCCCATACTGGGGAAAAGTGATGTTTTTATTCATTCAAAATGTGTGCCGCACTCATCCAATTTAAACAAGATTAATTAACGCTCTTTTGTCACAATGAATCTCTGCAGTTTTGTCAGTGTCTCTACTAAGCACTTGCACACAGCCCCTCGATATATTCTCACGGCATATACTCACACAAACCGGACAAGGAGTAATTTAACACACCAATGGAAGACGTCATATGACATATCCTGAATCAATCATGCCTACGGGCCCACCCCATACCAAGGTTCAAACCCTTCCCTTGATTATTCTCATTTCTCGAAAAACATAGTCACAGTATGAAAAATCTGAATCAGATTTGGGAAAGGTCCATAAGTAAAAAGCACACTCTCACTGACTCAGCAGTGACTCGCATGTTTTCTCCGGGGACAGGGGCCCGTGTCAGGGTCCACAGCATGGTTGGAGACAGAAACAGCTGCTCCTGAAACATACATGACACAAAAAGAGTCCCGTGAGTTCCAGGTGGAAAAGGCCGGTGCACTTCGGGAACACCTCCTTCAGCCTGTTGTGAGGAGTCCTTTGGGCGCAACAGCCAACGAAGGAGTAAACAGTCTTGGGTCAGCTGTTGCCTTGGAGCTTCCAGATGGGACTGGAGTCAAAAGAAGGACCAAGTGTCGAGTTGTTTTTATTCATCTGACATGCTTTGCCTCTCGGCGCTCGAGCGGGGGAAAACAAGTGAGAGAGAGAGAGAGCGAGGGGGGTCCGAGGGAGAAAAATCCAACTTTCAGGGGCCCAATGCATTAATAAATTCTCCAATGCATTATCCCCAACCCAATCTAATTCTAAAACCGACCATCTCAGACCCTCCCCCCACCATGTAGCCATAGTGATTACAACTCTCCCAGGAAAACAATGAACTTTTTTGCTTTAAAGTAAAAGCATTTTTCAATGAAGCTGGCTTTCAGTTTGGGACACAATTACAGCTGGCTTCCTCCTCTAAGGAAGAGGTTCCCAGTGCTCTGCCTGCTGCTCTCTCATTCACACTCTGACCCGCTCTCATCGTGACTAAATCTTTTTTCAGATTTCAGACCGCACCACGTGTCCCTCCTAACGCAAGTCCATACCACTACCCGGTACGACACATGGTTCAGCTAGAATCATTAACCTTCAACAATGCTCTCTTTAATTACATACTCCATAAGCAAAGTTCACTAAGCGTTTGTCCTTCTAAACCACCTCAGTAGACCGTCTCCGAGCAGGGGGAGAGGAAAGGGTGGGTACACTGAACTCTTTTTTAAGTGGAGTCTGAAATCTGACCTGCTTGGAACTTTACATGCAATTTAGCCATTAAAACCAACAACGCGTCAGCCTTTGGCACATCACAGATATTCAGTGTGTGTAGCAGTCCTCCTGGCCCCTGGTGTCTGAATACAATGTAGAGAACAGCACACTGCAGTGACACAGAGTGCCTAAAACCATGTGTTGCAGGGCAGAGAGGCAGGGTCAGAAGATGCAAGGATTGCAGGCAGTGCTTCCACAGAAACAGAATACAAAGCAGCTTTTGTACAGATGACTACTATAAACTATAAAGCCTGATTGTCACATGGGTTGACTGACGCTGCCTGAAAACTAAACTGCATTTTTAATAAACCTAATCTGCTACTACAAAACCATAATTGGGTTAGTCCCGTTCCGAATTAAAACCCATCGTAAGTTGAATTGTGAATGTAATTGTTAAACGAGGACTTACTTGTACAGTGGTACCTCAGTTCCTTTCTCATTATTCATTCGTTAAGGAGGCTTTTTTTTTCAAGAAATGAAAGCCATAAGGAATAATGTAAATTGAAATGAATCTGGTTTTTCCAGACCCCAGAAAATCCCACACTATATAAGGCATTATATGCATTAAATGGAGTTGTATTGTACAGGTGCTCCCTGATTTATGATGGGGATATGTTCCGACAAATCCATCATAACTTACAGTGGTGCTTGAAAGTTTGTGAATTCCTTTATAATTTCCTATATTTTCTTTCTGCATAAATATGACCTAAAAACATCACTCAGATTTTCACACCAAGTCCCTAAAAGTAGAATGAAGAGACCCAACCCAGTTTTAAACCAATGAGACAAAAATATTATACTTGGTCATTTTATTTATTGAGGAAAATGATCCAATATTACATATTAGTGGCAGTGGCAAAAGATATGTGAACCTCTAGATTAGCCAGTTAGTTAGTTTGAAAGATGAAATTTAGAGTCAGGGTGTTTTTCAGTCAATAGGATGGACATCAGGTTGTGAGTCAAGCCTGCTCTTCACAACAACGTTTGTGGAAGTGCATCAATGGCAGAACAAAAAGGAGATTGCCTGGTGAAATGTTTCATCAGGATGGAAAAGGTTTACAAAACCATCTTCTAAAGAGAGTTTGGACTCCACCAATCCGTCGGAGGGGGGGTGGTTCCACACAGATTGTGTACAAATGGAGGAAATTCAAGACCAGTGTTACCCTCCCCAGGAGTGGTCGACCAAAACAAAAATCACTCCAAGAGTAAGGCGTGTTGGGTGAATAAGTTTTGACAAGGTAACAAAGGGAGCCCAGGGTGTAACTTCTAAGCAACTGAAAGGCCTCTCTCTCACATTGGCTTAATGTTAATAGTTCATGCAGTCCCACCATCATGTTTGTGGCAGGACCCCTGAAGTGAGCAGTTTAAATGTGAGGAAAACCCACCAACATTCCCAGAGCTGAAGCTGTTCCCGCTTCTGTACGGAGGAATGGGCTAAAAATTCCTCCAAGCCGGTGTGCAGGGACTGTGGGGGGTCTTAGGGGGGTTGGGGGTGTGAGGAAACCCACCAACATCCCAGAGCTGAAGCTGTTCTGTACGGAGGAATGGGCTAAAATTCCTCCAAGCCGGTGTGCAGGACTGATCAACAGTTACAGGAAACATTTAGTTGCAGTTATTGCTGCACAGGGGGGTCACACCAGATACTGAAAGCAAAGGTTCACATACTTTTGCCACTCACTAATATGTAATATTGGATTGTTGTCCTTAAATAAATGGCCAAGTATAATATTTTAGTCTCATTTGTTTAACTGGGTTCTCTTTATCTACTTTTAGGACTTGTGTGAAAATCTGATGATGTTTCAGGTCATATTTATGCAGAAATATAGAAAATTCTAAAGGGTTCGCAAACTTTCAAGCACCACTGTAAATGTATCATGAACTGAGGAGTTTAACATAGTCTATACTATTGTATAAAACACTTACAAATTAACCCACAGTTGGCCAAAGTCATTAACACAAAGCTTATTTTACAATAAAGTGTTGAAAACGTCAAGTCATTTAGTGAGTAATGGATTGAAAGTGAAAAGTAAAAGCACAACACTCAGGGCGCTAGCTGCTAAAGCTAACTGCTCAGCCTGAAAGTGATCCGGAGGACTCAGTCCTTGATTTCCTTTCGGTTGGCTCTAATCATTAACCTTTACAGGACCCATGGAGATCTTCACTGAGAAAGAGCTATTGTGAATCTGAATCACTGTGCACTGTTTAATGAATCATGAATCGTAAATCAAGTTTCAGCTGGAATGAGTCGTGTGGCTCGATACAATTGTAAGCAAGTGCCCCGAGTACAAAGCAAACGATGAGAGCTGAGACAAATTTTTCTGGTCAAAAAGCATCGATAATCGAATTACTTCAGTACCAGTACATTCAGTCTGTCTTGGAATAATAGCCAATCTTTCTGAATGTCAGGTGACTTTGAGTTTACTTTTAGCTCCTCTGCCTCACCACAGCAGGCAGCATGCATCTTTTGGGCTAATAATAGTCCTTAGCATACTTCATTGTAAGATGACAACTACTACTAGCATTTGCACCTTTACCTACAACTGGCGACCAACAAATTTTAGATATTGTTTTTTCTGCTCAGTGTCAGGGCTGTACAACCAAACCATATCCACATTTTAATCACAAATTCCTCGTCTTTAGTTGTTAGAGAGTCCTGCGTCAGAAATGTCCATCTCTTCTGCCATCCTTTCTCATGGCTCTCGCATATTACACCACTCTACTTACATCCGCTTGAATGATCCAGAAACTCTGCAGTATAAAAGTAAAGCCAAATTCCTACCACTAGATATATTTCTACCGTCACATGGTATATATTCACCAGTGTAGCTTTGTGCATCTAATTATACATGGATAGCAATAAAGCCTTAGGAAAACATCTCATAACTTATTATCCCTGCAAATCACACATGAGCTACAGATGTTGATAGAGATTTGTTGATAATCTGTGGAAATCACACCGATAAAGCATCAGTGATGGAGGATCTGGAGAGATTATGTATTGAGGAGATGCCACAGTGGGATCGTGGTGGCCCGGCTGTTAATAGGGGTGTGACAGCACATCGTGATAAGACGCATCGCGATGCAAATACAGTGGGGCAAAAAAGTATTTAGTCAGCCACTGATTGTGCAAGTTCTCCTACTTAGAAAAATGAGAGAGGTCTGTAATTTTCATCACAGGTACACTTCAACTATGAGAAACATAATGAGAAAAAAAATCCAAGAAATCACATTGTAGGATTTTTTAAGAATTTAATTGTAAATTATGGTGGAAAATAAGTATTTGGTCAATAAATTTGGTTCAACGCAGTACTTTGTAACATAACCTTTGTTGGCAATGACAGAGGTCAAACGTTTCCTGTAAGTCTTCACCAGGTTTGCACACACTGTAGCTGGTATTTTGGCCCATTCCTCCATGCAGATCTCCTCTAGAGCAGTGATGTTTTGGGGCAACACAGACCTCATTATTTCGCCCCTCGCTATCTCGCCCATCTCATCTCTTGCCCCCTTGCCAAGCTTACAATGTGACAAATGTCCTGCCACTAATGAAATTCTACCCTGCTAAGCTGCCATATTTCAGACCATCAGTAGAAGTCCCTTTAATCCCATCTCAAATTTGCAACCACAGATGATGTACAGCCCCTGTCTGTTATCAGAGACATTCTATAAGGAGGAGACTGGTCACTGGTTGAAATATAAATGGAACTGTAGCACAAAAGCCCCGCCCCGCCATTCGAAAGAACCAATCGGCATATTAGTAAACGTGTCGGAGAAGGGGGCGGCAAGTCTCGGGCCCCTTTATAGTGGCGGTATGCGCCTGCGCAGTAGCCAGAAAAACCTTTTAAAAAAATCTTATTTTTCTCTGTTAATTGAACCCACAAGTTATATAATTTTTGTCAGATTATACCAGCTATTCTAAATATGCATTTAAAACGTTAATTTCTCTTTCAGTTTCAGATATATAGGTCTCTCCCCATTCAAAGAGATAGGAGTCTGGTCTTGTATGGTTGGAAATAACTTCCCAGTGGTGTTAACCAAGATGGCAGCGGAGGGAACAGCATCAGGTATGAAAATCACTTTGTCTAGTTTTGTGTAACCTCGTTAAGTCTCCAAACTTGCCTGTCACCAAAAATAACCATGAAACAAACGTGGGCACGAGTTTAGACTGTAAATTCTTCTGTATTCTCCTCAGTGAGTGCAGTTTTGGTTTCTAAATGCTGAGGTGTCAATAACTGTTATGTGGTTGTAATAACTTAAACCTGAAAAACATTTACTTCAAATAGTCATTATATTTCTGTCATAGTTCTTAAAATTAACTACTAAAGACATTTTTTCATAACTATTTTAAACATCTTTACCAAGTGTGGAATTAACACAGTGCATAAATAAGTTGATATAATCAGCTATAGTCATAAGCAAAGGGTAGAGTGAAAGCTGTGATTGGGATTTAGCCAACTTAATTTACTTGACTTCCCTACAAGCTATCAAAAACTGAATAAAAACCAGCATTACACGCAGAGAGAAATAATCCTCTAAACTCACCACAAGACTGCTTGATGCGGCGTGAGGCTACTCGCAGATGTTTAGTCCTGCCCAGCTCTTCACCCAGGAGATAATACCAACCCCTGATCTCCTGTTCCAAGAATTCAGAGACACATACAGTCAGTGCACTCCCACACAAAGAAGCACAACAGAACAGAGAGAAGAAAAAAAGAAAGGAATAAAGAAGAACATTCACTCTCTTTTTGCAGAATCCAATATCGGGTCAGTCCCTGCTAGGCTTCATCTAATGCAGCTTAAATTACCACCCTCTTGAGCTGTATTACCTCATGTCGTGGTACATTTGAACGATGTGGTCTTTCTAAATGTTAGAGGAGTCTGGCTTTCCAGCCGTACTGAGCAACCACATACTCCCTTCATTAATTGTAGATCATTTTCAAGCAACAAAACTGAATTTGCAGCTTAATGTATTATATAATAAGTACAGTGTGATTTAAAAGAAGTTCCCCAGTTGTAAAAGTGTCCCAAGAACATCCAGGCTAATCAGTCTGAATGCAGCACCTGCATGGAAAGATTTAAGGCCTTAGACTGGCCCAGTTCTTTGCTGCACCTTTGTAGAGGGTCAACTGGTATGGTACATTATACCACAGTTAGTTCCGGCCCCGCAATCTGATTGGCTGAGAGACCATTTTCCCGTGACTTTATTGACAATAATCGCACTGTGGCCGACACTCTAAGTATTACTCCGTGGCATACACACGTAACCTAGCAACAATGCCCGCCCTGAAAATCAGCCAAGTTATACGTCAAGTCAAGTCAAGTCAGATCTATTTATATAGCGCTTTTTACAATGCAGCATTGTCTCAAAGCAACTTTACAAGTTTAGATTATCTCCTAATAACTACGTCCAATCCCAAATTGAGCAAGCCTAGGGCGACAGTGGCAAGGAAAAACTCCCCAAGTGTTATAGGAAGAAACCTTGGGAGGACCAAGACTCAAAAAGGGACCCAACCTCCTTGGGCGGCGTAGATGATGAATCTAAGTAAAAACGGAGTAAAACACTGTTCGAAATGAAAGCGATAATTAGTTTAGAAAATATACTGGTTTTGAAAACGATTTAAATTTGGACGATGAAGCTAATAAATGACCAACCTGAGCCAAAGGTTTATCACCTTGGATTTGGAAGAGCTGGAAAAGTGAAACGAAGTCAGTCCTTTATAACTGAAGTACAATTTTAGTCCCATCAACAAAAATGACCTGAATCAGATTCATCACTCACAAAGACGTCATTTGCTGAAGTTAAACTCGGCGTCTTTCATTAAACACCATCCGCGGCTGATCGGAGCTTCATATGACAGGTATTGCTATGTTATCTGTAAGTCCAGCTCTAACCCAGAGAAGCTGCTGATGCTCTGTAACTCTGCTGTTACATTTCTGACTGATAAGATTAACATTAAGAGCTTCATCATACAAATTTATAATCACTAATCAAACGGGATCCTAGACTTTGGTTATAACATTGGGATCTCACTCCGGTTTGCTTCAGTCGGTAGAATAGTGGATCTTAGTAACAGCCTGCCTTATAAACCCCAGCCATTTTATTTGCTGAATGTAAATAAACTTTCTTTTTAATAAATTAAAACTTACCAATAGATATTTTTGTGTTTATTGTCTGTATAATAAATAGTTATTGGTAATTCTATTCCTCGACTATAATGACTGAAGGGCTTAGCCATGGGGTAATGATAGAATGGAACTATTTTACCTCGCGGAAGGGTGATAAACAAATCGTTTTTGCGTGTCCTCCTTATCTTAACAGCTAACAATAAGTGGCGATAACAGAACTGTGGTATAATCACAATAATACACTCGAGGTCGTGCTTTATATTGGCACACTCGTGCCAATATCTCACGTAAAAGCACTCCCTCTCCTGTATTATTACTTAATTTGAACATTGTGTGTTACAAAAAGAAAAAGCAAAAGAACCTAAATCAAGCCTGAAGGCAGAGAAAAAATATTAACTGAACAAAAAACTTAAATTGGGAAAGCAATAGATAATTGATAACAAACAGATTTGTTACGATACATAGGAATATCACATATGAATGCTGTTTTGTTTTAAAGCTGGGAGCATCTGTGTTATAGTCCAAATACAGAAAGTCATAATTAAAGACTGATCTGGAATCTGACATCGCACTCGCCGCTCCTCAGGATAAACAGAAATTCAAACTCCTCCAGATAAACAGACTGCACAACTCAAACTGGAATTTTCTACATTTTGTGATGGTATCAGGACTTTTGAAACATTACTCTTGTCTGTTTCCTCTCGTCTCTCCTGACGAGAGAAAATTTCATTTGATTTTCACCTTTTCCGAAGTGATGAGAGAGCGAACCCCAAAACTCATACAGCCCAGGAACTCACTCCGCCTGCAAACACAAATACACCTCCAGTCAAACACCACAAGCCACAAGGAAAAATAGATGCAAGGTGTATATACACTATTCAGACAAACGTTTGTGGACAACTAAACAATTACATCCAAGTCATGGGTATTGGTATGGAGTCTACCCCTCAAATTTGCTGCCACAACAGCCTTTGTCCTTCTGAAAAGGCTTTCCACTAAATTTTGGAACGAGCTCTGGCCCACTTTTGGCATTTCAGTATAAGGTGTCTGATGGAGTTCAGGTCAAGGTTCTGTGCAAGCCAGCCAAGTCCTAAAGTTGGCAAACCAATTCTCTATGGGCTTTGTTTAAGGATAGCAGAGCAGAAAGTAGATGAACTGACTTGTTGGAAGCAGAAACCTATAAATGATGTGTATGCTTTATATTATGAATGTGTTACAAGTGAGTGTTGCTGAAATAACAGAGCTCCATGGTTAGAAGGGGTGTCCACAGACTTTTGTCTGTACAGAGCATGAAATTCACTTACTCTTTCACTATATCAAAATTGGCAATGATTTTAACTGGTTTTAGGTTAATGCAGCAGTATATTCTGAAATGCATGAAATATGTTTTTTATATATATCCTCCTGAGACCCAGGAATACTGAAGTTTGATCATTTCAGTAATTTTGAAATACCTTAAGTCTATGAGATTAAAAAAAATAATAAATACTTCGTTCAAAAATACTTTGTTTATTTTTTATCAAACATCCTTTATAAGGGACAATGGGACATGGTATAGTAATTCTCTTTATGCATTTTGTTTCCCTTCTGCTTCAGATCAAATTGTAAGTCCCAATGTCCACTACAGAAGACATTAAAAAAAGTACACCTTTAAGTGGTTAAACATAAGTGCAAATCAATTAAAAAAACGGCTTTGAAAATGAGATAAAACTGTTTTCTACCTAAAATATGTAAATTATAGGTTTTAGAACAATCATTAATACATATTATTCAACAATTTACTTCTCTAGCGTCCATAAAACTGGCTGCTGAGATTGCAGCCATTTTGAAAACGCAGATCTCCGGTTGCGAATGACAACCCCCCACAAATGATAGATCAGTGTAAAGGCCAGGGTGTCCTCTAGATGGCGCATCAGCGTTTAGCTCTGTATATTATATGGTTATTGAAATATTCTCTGTGAACTCATGTTCTCTAATGAATTAGCAGGTCTTACGAGGATATACAATAGTTATTAATTTTTATAACTATACTGTTTGGAAATGGCAACTCATTTACACAGTTGTTAAAGCTCACTTGATTTATGTAGAGAGCAGCATTCCACTGCTTTCAGCGGTATCTCTGACGCATTTCTTGTGAAAATACACATTATATTTAAATTATAGTAGCATAAGAGACTGGTCTGCATCCATTTTGGGTGATGTCCTGTATCACAGAATGTACTGCGGACGTTAAACAGTGCATACCTGCAATTTAGATACAGTTTAGATTTTATTCTGACACCTCCCTTTTTGCATTTTAAAACATATGAAAGAGGTTGTTCCTGCCTTGTGCCCTGTGCCATCGGCTAGACACCGGCTTTCTCTGTACCCTGTAAAGGATTAAGCGGATAAGAATGTGAATGAATGAATGAATGACTGAAATATCACACCTAGAAGTCCTACTACGATTCCAAGCAGTCACCAGCAGTCTCTTCTTTTGCGCATCCTCTCTCACAGGTCTGCACAAAAAACAAAAAGCTGAAAACCTCATCAATCACTGGTCAAGTACTTCCAAAAACAGGAACTCTCTTCTACAAAGAGCTTCTGAATCCTAAGAGGAAAAGCTTTTTCCTTTCTCTGATTTAAGGTAGTCAGCAGACCTGGGCCTATTGGGCAGGCCATAGCTTCACAATTAAGAGTGACAGAAGGAACACGCACTAAATTAGCGCTGGGCAACGAAACAAAACAAAATCAAACCCAACATTCAGAACCATTAACTGACATAATCTTGCCCATGTCGATTATTTCAGTTTTGTCTTTTTTTATTCTGCTAATACAGTGGTACCTTAGTACGTTGCATTTTCCTTAAATGACTGCAGTTACATTATGGCGCCTGTAGATGGAGATTCCACCTCATGATAAGTAATGATAAGTGAGTTAAAGTTTAAAACACTTACATTAATCTACAGTTGGGCAAAATCATTAACACAAAGCTTATTTTATTTTTATTTTTTATTTTTTATTATAAAAAAAGCTTTGTGTTAATGATTTTGCCCAACAAACCTTGTCAGTGAACTGAAAGCAAAAAAAATAATTAATCGTAATCAAGGTCAAGTTTTAATTAATCGTTATATTAATAGGAGGTCATGCCACCCAGCTTCACACCAAATGATTTAGAAGATAATGTGACATTTAGTTTACACTTTTAATGCATAAACGTTGGTTTTACTTAAATCCATGAAAGCACTTACACAACAAATGTCTCGTTGAAGATAGGACTCTTGCAGTTTAAGATGGTCCTCGTCTTTTGCCTTTTGCTGTGGTCAACATCCGGAACTAAAGTGACCTGGAACCGACCATGACTTACAGATTAATGCATGCTTTAACCTGAGAGATTTGACTTTAACATGAAGCAATTTCTGTCATGGACACAGCGGATGTCACCAGACACATTAGGTCGTAACCAAGGGGACAGGTGCCATCCCAGATACCCTCCTCTGTCTGAACTCAGAGCCAGAGACAAGGTTCAATCTGAGGGTAAGAAACCCCTGAGGGAAACGTGTTAAGGAGCACAAACAACATTACTGTTATTAGTTCGAGTAGGAAAATCAGTCATGTGTACAAGTAAAGAAGGCTTCAATTAAAACTGGCATCACTAAAGCCTCAGTCCCATTGTGTGTGTGTACGTGTGTGTGTGCTCTGCATTGGGCTGGTGCCCCGTCTAGGGTCGGTTCCCACACTACATCCTCTGCTGCTGGTTAGGCCCCAGCCTGAACCCTGAACTGGATCAAACAGGTATGGGAAGTGCATGAGTGGGCTATATACACTCACTGGCCACTTTATAAGATACAAACCATTTTTAAGGAACAGCCTTAGTACTTTGGGACATCGCTTGAACAGTGTGTTGGAAACATTCCTCAGATTTTGGTGCATATTGACATGATGGCATCACGCAGTTGCTGCAGATTTGTCAGCTGCACATTCATGATGTGAATCTCCCTTTCCATCACATCCCAAGGGTACTCTATTGGATTGAGTTCAGACTCGGTTCAACTCATTGTTATGTTCAAGAACTCAGTTGGAGAGGATTAGAGCTTTGTGACATGGTGTGTTATCCTGCTGGAATTAGCCATCAGAAGGTACACTGTGATCATAAAGGGATGCACATAGTCAGCTACAATACTCAGGTAGGCTGTGGTGTTTAAATGATGGTCAGTTGGTATTAAGGGGCCCAAGGGGTGCGAAGAAACTGTGCCCCACACCATTACACCACCAGCCTGTGGTGATATAAGGCAGGATGGATCCATGCTTTCATGTTGTTTACACCAAATTCTGACCCGACCATCTGAAGAGCATGGCAGAAATCAATTTGTGAGTTCTCTATACATTTACATCATTTAGCAGATGCCCTTATCTAGAGCGACTTACAATTGGTAATTTCTTACAATCCAAGCAATTGTGGGTTAAGGGTCTTGCTCAAGAACCCAACAGTGGAAGCTTGGCAAAGGTGGGATTTGAACCCTGGACCTTCTGGTCCATAGTCCAGTACCTTACCCACTAGGCCACCACAGTCTATAAACCCTAGAGATGGCTGTGGGTGAAAATCCCAGTAGATCAGCAGGTTCTGAAACACTCAGACCAGCCCATCTAGTATTAACAACCAAACCATGTTCAAAGTCACTTAAATTCGCCGTTCTTCCCAATTCTGATGCTCGGTTTGAACTTCAGCGGGTCATCTTGACCATGTCTACATGCGTAAATGCTGCCATGTGATTGGCTGATTAGATATTTACATTAACAGGTAGTTGAACAGGTGCACATAAGGAAGTGACCGGTGAGTGTATTTGAATAATTGACTAATGGATATGGTATGGTGAATATTAACCATCCCTTAGCTATTTTATGCTGTACATCTCTCACTGTAGAAGCTTTGGACACCCCTGCTTTGTTAGGAATCACTGTTTTAAATTCCACAGATACCCATGTTCTTTAGAGCTGTACTAAGCTGAGCTGTACTGAGCTGACTTACCTTAACATATGAGTCACAAGGTCTGGAATCATTTCCAAGAAGACCTCTGGCCTCCAGTACTGAGAGTTTGGGATAATACAAGCAGAAAAGAATTGTCATTCATTCATGTTTTAAAATATAGCATTTATTAAAGGTATATTTTAATGGATGACCATTAACTTTAAGTTATTACATTTAAAAAGTCCAGACAGACACTAAATACTGGCGCCTCATTTAAGTTGTCTCCACGGCAAAAACAATTATTACAAATTCCATGTCACAATAAAGAATTATAAATCCAATACAGAACACGACTCACTTTGAACATGCAGTTGGTCTTTATCTGGTGTTACAGTCAGTTTCAGCTGACCTGTGGGGAAGAAAAAACATTAAAACTAACTTTAAAACAGACAGCTGCCTCCTAGTAGTGAAAAGATGGTGTCTGTTTTCCCAAACTAGTGCTGGGAAAATATATACAGTGGAGTAATATCTGAATCCACTAGTAAAAAAAATGCTTCAATTTGAATGTACAATGTTTTCATTACATACTGTACACTCACCATTCACTTTATTAGGTATACCTCCATCCTTCTAGACTCATTGTCCTTTTTATCAGTTCCATTTACCATATAGATGCATTTTGTGGTTCTACAGTGACAGACTGTAGTCCATCTATGTCTCTCTACATACTTTATTAGTTATCCAATGGTCAGGACCCCCACAGATTAGGTACCATTCGACAAACTTCAGCATTGACTAATATTTGGTATGTTCCCACTTTCCAATGTACTGAGACCACACACTTAAGGTGGCATAGAGTCAACAAGTCTGTGCAAAATCTGACGATCCATGTAATCCCAGCAGCACAGGGCGCAAGGCAGGAAACAGTCCTGCACAGGGTGCCAGTCCATCACAAGGCACACTCACACGCTTTCACACACACTTTTAGAGATGCCAACTGACCTAACACGTCTTTGAAATGTGGAAGGAAACTGGAGCGCCCAGAGGAAGCACAGGCAGACACAGGGAGAGCAAGCGAAAGGCGGTGGCAACATGCCTTTGCCTTTTAGCAAAATAGTAAGTGCCACATTTTGAGGACATTCAAGGTTATGCTGAATGTGGCTCTGTAAGAGAAGTTACGGTGCACAAAACTGCAGTTCCTGAAGACCTGGGTTTAAATCACTACTCCATTCAGTAGGTTATATATAAAGCAGTTAATACACATGTAATAGTATGTAATGTTTTCACATCTTTCACAATCTTTATACACCAAACAGAGGAAAAGTTGTATAGTATGGAAATAGCTTAGTATAATTGAAGACAATGAATTATAAAAGGCTAATGTTATATAATAAAGAGCCGTTTGGGAGCCAAGAGAGTCGACTCCCTAACAAGAGCCACTACTCAAGATCGTCTCCCGCTATCTGACTCTGACACACCCCCACACACACACACACACACAAACACAGACACACAAGCACACACACACACACACACACATATCCGATGGAGGCCTTCGCTGATTTTGGACGGTATATTAAAAATATATATAAAGACGGTGATATCAAATATTAAAAATTATATCTGGGGCTATACTTAAATACTCAGGCTTGCTCAATTAGGGCTTTGAGCCAATATATTTGTAAAGCTGCTTTGAGACAATGCTTTATTGTAAAAAGCACTACATAAATCAATTTGACTTGACTCAAAACCTAAAATGACCTGGCGATTCTGCTGCTGCTGCTGTTCCTCTTATCACATATCTTCCAAAATTTGCGTGTTCCTCTAAAATCTATCCTTAAGGAAACATTCAAATTTTGCTTAAACAAAATGCAAAGGCAAGAATCTAGACCTGTAAAACTTTGCTGGCGTTCGCACCAAAAGGTGACGCACTGAGCGTGTGCAGATGGGCTTCAACAATCGGTGACGCAATCGGTAACAGTATATCGTCTCGATAACCAGCCTTAAGGGTCCATTGTCGATTAAAAAGCTTCACATAGGGCAGCAAGAGCACTCACTAAATACTGAGACAGACTCGCTTGAGAAATCCCGACTTGCTCAAGTGCTCCTAAATAAATATTCCATTCTCATATCTTTTAAAAAATGCCGCAAATGCAAGCAAAGCGCTCGCACTGTTGAACCCTGCTCTGTTTCGTGTTGTTCGTAATACTGCCTCTCATGGCATTGTTTGGCATCTGTCAGAAGCATCAGGTCCATCATGCCATCCTGTTGAGTGTTACAGCTTTACCCGACACAGGCTTGTAGCAGTAAATTAATAAAGGTTTAGTAAGTTTCGTCTTGAGATGCTTGAGATTAGGGATGCTGTGCAGATGGTAGCGTTCCACTGTATCTGTGGAGCATCAGTATCTCTGAGGTATTTAAATATCATTTGCATCCAACTTTTTTGTGAAAATACCCCTTTTATGACAGCAGCACCAAAAGAATATGTGACTATGGTAACGGTGATCAACAACCTGCTTCGCACAACGATATATAGACGTTAAACAGGGCATACCTGTAGAAATATCAGCGTAACCATTTAAAAACAATCTGTCATTCATTAGAGATTCACTGTGATAGAACTTACCATGACTTTGTAAAACAAAAAATAATTTCTGCCATTTGTTAGCCCAACCAAATGGTCTGCTCTTTGTGTATTGATAGTTCATATCCATGTCCAGTAAATCCATTTCACCCTAAGCTGTCAGTGGAACTTACCACAAAGCAACACTGGCAGACAGGAGCACATTTTAACCGCCGTGTCATTTTTGAATTGCTGATAAGGCAGCAAAGGTCCTGATTGGCCAAGGAGAAATCAAAGGAAGGAGGAGTGTCAGCAGCTGTTGTTTTGCTGACATCACTAGTGACCAATTGTGATCTATTGTCTGAGATCTGTCTAATTA
The DNA here is from genome assembly GCA_025084515.1 of Ancistrus triradiatus. Classification (NCBI taxonomy): domain Eukaryota; kingdom Metazoa; phylum Chordata; class Actinopteri; order Siluriformes; family Loricariidae; genus Ancistrus; species Ancistrus triradiatus. The sequence goes on from JAJAGP010001243.1 coordinate 115,427, forward strand.
GAATGAAATGTATAGTGTAGTGAAAGCAGGAAAAACTATAAAACCATCTCAAATCACACAAATGAGAAACAGTAGAAAGATCTGATTTAAATCTGTGTAGATTCCCATGTAAAACCTCATCATAAAACACAGTACATTTAAAAGGGTTAAATTAATCCCATAATTTTGGGACGATTCATTGTAATATTCATAGACAGTCATAGATCCGTATCAGTATGTATTATTATGCACTGCACAAACTGTTTATGCTGCCGGGATATCTGTGTTTTGTCTGTTAATGGACTTTAGCCCTTGTTAGTTACTCATTAACCCTAGAGGAAATAAGCTACTTGTGATGCCCACGGCGCCTCATTAACACCACCACCAGGTCACTCATGGCCATCAGCTAGACCCAACATTGCCGACATGACTCACTGAGCAGGTTGGAAAAAATAACAGCAGCTATTTGTTGACTATGTCATAAGCTGATGGATGATCCAGTTGGTGTTCATATACAGGGGAGTGATGTTCCATGACCAGAGCGTCCATGTCGTGATTTTAATCTGGGAGAGACATGTCATGAAAAAAAATAATTCCAACATATGGGTGTGCCACTGGAACTCATTATCTCTGGAAGTGTTTTACTGCAGAAAATTAACCCTTAAGACAGAATGTAGACCTGTAGTATAAAGGTACACTACATAGTTGGTGAAAATAAAAAAATGACAAAAACCATGGGTACTGGATAGGGCTGTGCTTAAAAAAAGAATCGCGATATTTATTTTCACAAATTTTTTGGGGTGTAAAGTACAATTTCCGTTCCTGTAGCTGTTGCATGATGTGATGCATTAAGACTACTCAGATCATAGAGCGCAACTTGGATTTCAGCTGTTTTTATGTTCTCAGTGAACTCGCCCAAGGAGGTTGGGTCCTTTTTTGAGTCTTGGTCCTCCCAAGGTTTCTTCCTATAACACTTGGGGAGTTTTTCCTTGCCACTGTCGCCCTAGGCTTGCTCAATTTGGGATTGGACGTAGTTACTAGGAGATAATCTAAACTTGTAAAGTTGCTTTGAGACAATGCTCCATTGTAAAAAGCGCTATGTAAATAGATCTGACTTGACTATGAGGAATATCGCAATATGCATCGTATCGCAATGCATCTATATATAATCGTATCGTGACCTTTTCAATGTCCATCTAGTATTGCTTGAGTTTGTCTCCCTTTGCACCTACAACAGTCTTCAGTTTTCAGAGAAAGCATTCCACTAGACTTAGGAACATGAAAGTCAAAGTCAAGCTGTGGTTTAGATAGCACTTTTTATAACAGAGCATTGACTCAAAGCGGCATTACAAATATCTAAGCCCACAGCCGCAACTGTAGCAATCCTCTAGTGACAGTGGCAAGGAAAAGTTCTCTAAATGAGACTCAAAAAGGGACCGAACATCCTTGGGAATGTGAGGCCAAGCACTGATATCTATGGACCTGGAGATTCCAGTGTGTATGCCTCATATTATCAACATGTTAGTGTGGCTGAAATAAAAGCTCGCTCACTGTTCATTTGATCAGTTCCACCTACCATATAGCTGCACTTTGTAGTTCTACAATTACATACTGTAGTCCATCTGTTTCTCTACATACTTTGTTAGTCCCCTTTACTCTATTCTCTAATGGTCAGGACCCCCACAGATCAGGTACTATTGGGGTAGTGGATCATTCTCAGCACTGTGAGTCACTGTGAGCAATCACAGTGTTTAAAAACTCCACAAAACACACACTAACACACCACCACCACATCAGTGTCACTGCAGTATTGAGAATGATCCACCACCCAAATAGGACCTTATCTGTGGTGGTCCTGTGGGGGTCCTGACCATTAGAGAACAGAGTAAAGGGGACTAACAAAGTATGTATAGAAACACATGGACATACAAAGTGCATCTATATGGTAAGAGTGTAGAATAAGGATAATTTCAAGCCTTATTAAGCAGCAACATTTCTTCGCCTGGAAAAGATAGGCTGTTTCGTTAATGCTATCTGGCACTGTTACATTAATATTTAAACACTCGCCCACAATTCTCCAGAATGGCCATGGGTCATTACAGAAGCACCACTCATTTGACTTTTCAAGGCCAGTGAACCGTCTGCTCTGGTTTGATTAGTACATTTACATAGTACACCTGTGGTGCCTGATATTAATTCTGTAACAAAGCCTACATTTCTAATATGCATTTAAAAAGCTGCAGTCATTAGCAAAAGTGTTGCTTGTGCTCACAATGGGTTTAGTCAGAAGCCACATACTGCGTAGTAAATAGTAACAATGAAGGTGTATTAGTATTATTGCCATACTATTAAGTTAACAGGTCATTTGTGAGATGCAAATATTAACCCGGTCAGTCCTGTCAATGCCAAATGAACCCGTTTTACATGATTTCAATATTTTTGGCATAAAATACACGATAGTTGTGCGTTATTCACTGTGTTTCCACTGAATTATTGCACAAAAGTTCATTTTGCTTTATTAAAATAAAGGGTTAAATAACATAAAACTATTATTAGATTCTTCTTATTATACTATTATATTGTATTCAACCATAATTTAAAAAGCAGTTAAACAAAGAAACCCAAAAAGTGATTTTACCCAAGTGTTTCAATATAATATGTAATAAGCAACTGCAACTGTTACTGGCAAAATGAAATGCATTAGAAAATAATGAGTGACCCAGCAGCAATGACAGGCCATGACCGAGGAAGGGAATACCAGATGGGATAGAGGGATCACCCATGCCGCAACACAACAGCACCCCAACAGCCTTGAGATGGACTGCCTCAGGGTATACATGTTGAATTCAGGGATAAGCACCGGACATCCTTTTTGACATTTTAAACAAATTTAGATTCTTAACTTTGACTCAAACGCTCTTTCTGTGCAAAAAATTGTATCTTTATCCGAAGCTGCTGTACAGTCAAGTCTAAATTATCGTCAGAAGTCTCTGTGACTGGATTTAAACCGTTAGGAAGCTTTCCCGCCATGTTATACTGCCATCCAGCGGTAAAAAATGTGAATCATAAGAATAACAGTAGATGCATTTAGCTTTTATCATCATGGTCCATCATTTCTTCAGCTGAACTGTGAAGAAAGCGTGTTAAATAAAAATGCTGTTGTGAGTAGGGGTGGGCAATATGGTCAAAATATTATATCACAATATTTAAAGACATCTTGCACAATACATGTGATTACGAGCAAAATGCAGCAGTAGTGAAAGATTCTTAAAGTAATTCAAACAATATCCTTTACTCAAATCATCCAATTAAACAGAAGTGATAACACGCTTCACAATGAAACATGCAGTTTTTCAGTGTTCTGTAAGCACTGATGATATCCTCATATGCTCAGGAAAGCATAGCGTCTATCACAATAACACAATTTACGATAAAATATCGCCATACTGCTCACCCCTAGTTGTGAGTATAACATGGAGGAACAGTTTTTCTTGCTCAGTGCACACAGTTAAGCTGTTAAACATTATACAGGTATTCACTGTTAATATACTGTATATCATTTAGGCCTGAATGACGGAAAACTAGTACGAGCAAACCTTGACGAGCCATCTTGAAACAAAGAAAAAGCATGGTATTATTCTACTTTTTCCTTTTCGTTTTTGGGAAGTTTTATAAAAGTTACAGAATAAGAGTTAGAGTATTGTAAAGAAGAGTAGTGTACTAAATCTTTTCATATTATGTTGTAATTAATACAATTTTGTTAGAAATAAAACACTATGTACAAAGTACCTAAACTACTACAGTGGGGAAAAAAAAAGTATTTAGTCAGCCACTGATTGTGCAAGTTCTCCTACTTAGAAAGATGAGAGAGGTCTGTAATTTCCATCATAGGTACACTTCAGCTATGAGAGACAAAATGAGAAAAAAATCCAGGAAATCAAATTGTAGGATTTGTAAAGAATTTAATTGTAAATCATGGTGGAAAACAAGTATTTGGTCACTCACAAAGAAGCAATATTTCTGGCTCTCACAGACCTGTAACTTCTCCTTTAAGAAGCTCTTCTGTCCTCCACTCGTTACCTGTATTAATGGCACCTGTTTGACCTCATTATCTGTATAAAAGACACCTGTCCACAGCTTCAAACAGTCAGACTCCAAACTCAACCATGGCCAAGACCAAAGAGCTGTCGAAGGACACCAGGAAGAAAATTGTAGACCTGCAGCAGGCTGGGAAGAGTGAATCTACAATAGGCAAGCAGGTTGGTGTGAATAAATCAACTGTGGGAGCCATGGAAGACATACAAGACCATTGATAATCTCCCTCGATCTGGGGGCCCCACGCAAGATCTCATCCCGTGGGGTCAAAAAATGATCATGAGAACAGTGAGCAAAAAATCCCAGGAACTACACGAAGGGACCTGATGAAGACCTGCAGAGAGGTGGGACCAAAGTAACAAAGGCTACCATCAGTAACACACTACGCCGAGAAGGACTAAAGATTCTGCAGAAACCAGGCGTGTCCCCTGATTAAGCCAGTGAATGTCCAAGGCCGTTCTGAAGTTTGCCAGAGAGCATATGGATGATCCAGAAGAGGATTGGGAGAATATCATGTGGTCAGATGAAACCAAAAATAGAACTTTTGGTAAAAAAACTCAACTCGTGTTTGAGGAAGAAGAATTCTGAGTTTGTATCCCAAGAAACACCATACCTACTGTGAAGCATGGGGGGTGGAACCGCATGCTTTGGGGCGTGTTTTTCTGCAAAGGGAACAGGACGACTGATCCGTTGTCTAAGGGGGGAAGAATGAACGAGGCCATGTGTCGTGAGATTTTAAGCCAAAACCTCCTTCCATCAGTGAGAGCATTGAAGATGGAACGTGGCTGGGTCTTCCAGCATGACAATGATCACAAACACACCGCTCGGGCAACAAGGGAGTGGCTCCGTAAAAAGCATTTCAAGGTCCTGGAGTGGCCTAGCCAGTCTCCAGACCTCAACCCCACAGAAAATTTGTGGAGGGAGTTGAAAGTCCGTGTTGCTCCAAAACATCACTGCTCTAGAGGAGATCTGCATGGAGGAATGGGCCAAAATACCAGCTACAGTGTGTGCCAACCTGGTGAAGACTTACAGGAAACGTTTGACCTCTGTCATTGCCAACAAAAGTTGTTACAAAGTATTGAGTTGAACTTTTGTTATTGACCAAATACTTATTTTCCACCATCATTTACAATTAAATTCTTTAAAAATCCTACTATGTAATTTCCTGGATTTTTTTCCCCTCATTTTGTCTCTCATAGGTGAAGTGTACCTGTGATGAAAATTACAGACCTCTCTCATCTTTCTAAGTAGGAGAACTTGCACAATCAGTGGCTGACTAAATACTTTTTTGCTCCACTGTATGTGGCTATAAGCTTTCGTTTTGACTTTTGCCATGTTCTCTTATGATGCTGGGACAACCTGTGCTACTTCACCTGTGCTACAGTAGTCAGAGTGATCTTCCAAGGACATTTTTTCCTTAATTTAATATGATGCTACGTTCATCCAACCTGCAAATGCTGAAAAAATAAGGAACAGAAATGCTTGCCTTTGCCCCTAAACCCAGAGGGGTGAATCTTCCTCTTTTTTCTGAGTGCAGGTTGTGTGGAGGTTTTCGGGGCAGTTTTAACCACTGCGGCTACTTTAACTTGTTCTGCTGGACTCTTGCCACTTATCGCCCTTTTCCAAGCGCTTCTCTCAGGCGTCCCTGCACAGAGACTGACATGACAACAACACATTTAAATGTACATGAGCTATGTAGTGAACAGTGTTTAGAGTTCAGGTGTAGTTAAAAGATTGATGTAAGTAACAATTTAAAGTGAATAAATGTTTGAATGTTAATTACATATTTACTTATATATGATGATTTACTTACTGGAAAAAACTGAGACCATTACAAAAAAAAAAAAAAATCATTGTCTCTGGTTCTAATGTTTGAAGGTACTGGACGCATTACTGACAAATTCCAAATAAAAATGTGTGTTTGCAGCAATGACAAGAGCACTTATTCACTGTACATGACAACAGGTCCAAATAATAAAGAAGATCCAAACCTTCAGACCTTGATTAATAACACAACTAATAATACAAAGAAAACAGATTTATATTCAAGTCTAACAAAAACATTGCTAACCTTTTAACTTCAGAAAAAAAGTTCAGAAATCAATATTTCACTCATAGATCTTCTACAAGTAAGATTTGTTTCAGGTGATCACCTAATCAATACCTCGTTAAGTAGAGCGAGGCATGTCTGTGTGAATTCATCAGACACTGCAATGCAGCTGCTGCCAAACATGTAGATATACATAGCACACTGTACACTGCTCCAGTGTTCCACCTCTGATCTATTTATTCTGCACTGCACTTTTGTTCTTGAGTGACAATATATATTCTATTTTGTGCAATATCTCTTACTCAAGATGTGCAATATATCCAAGGAATGCACAACAAATGCTACCCCATTTGTCTATTGTCGGTTTTATAATAGTGTTATAGTCTTACTGTCTATTTTTTAAAATCTATATTTTCTTACTGTGTGCGTTTACTTATTGAATGCATAAACACCGTTGGATTGCCGCTCAATCTCATTGTACACTGTGCAATGACAATAAAGGCATCATCTCTTATATGTTGATTTAAGAAAAACTGGAGTGGTAACTTATTTTTTTTCCAAAGTTGTATACAGAAGCAATGGTTTAAATCAGGGTCAAGTCATTTCTCCAGAAATGGCCACATTTCTAAATGTACAGCTAGCTTGTGAAGAAGGAATCAAACAATACACTTAGAATACAGTGGGGCCAAAAAGTATTTAGTCAGCCACTGATTGTGCAAGTTCTCCTACTTAGAAAGATGAGAGAGGTCTGTAATTTTCATCATAGCTACACTTCAACTATGAGAGACAAAATGAGAAAAAAATATCCAGGAAATCACATTGTAGAATTTTTAAAGAATTTAATTGTAAATCATGGTGGAAAATAAGTATTTGGTCAATAAGAAAAGTTCAAACTCAATACTGTGTAACATAACCTTTGTTGGCAATGACAGAGGTCAAACGTTTCCTGTAAGTTTTTCACCAGGTTGGCACACACTGTAGCTGGTATTTTGGCCCATTCCTCCATGCGATCTCCTCTAGAGCAGTGATGTTTTGGGCCAACACGGACTTTCAACTCCCTCCACACATTTTCTACGGGGTTGACGTCCTTAGGGACTGGCTAGGGCCACTCCAGGACCTTGAAATGCTTTTTACAGAGCCACTCCTTCGTTGCCCGAGCGGTTGTGTGTTTGGGATCATTGTCATGCTGGGAGACCCAGCCACGTTCCCATCTTCAATGCTCTCACTGATGAAAAGGAGGTTTTGGCTTAAAATCTCACGATACATGCCCCTTTCAAATCCTCCTTTAACACGGATCAGTCGTCCTGTTTCCCTTTGCAGAAAAACAGCCCCAAAGCATGATGTTTCCACCCCCATGCTTCACAGTAGGTATGCCGCAACTCAGAATTCTTTTCTTCTTCCAAACACGACGACGAGTTTGAGTTTTTTCCAAAAAATTTCTATTTTGGTTTCATCTGAACCACAGGATATTCTCCCAATCCTCTTCTGGATCATCCATATGCTCTCTGCCAAACTTCAGACGGGCCTGGACCATGTACTGGCTTTAAGCAGGGGGGCACGCCTGGCACTGCAGGATCTGAGTCCCTCTCGGCGTAGTGTGTTACTGATGGTAGCCTTTGGTACTTTGGTCCCAGCTCTCTGCAGGTCATTCATCAGGTCCCTCCGTGTAGTTTCTGGGACTGGGATTTTTGCTCACCGTTCTAATAATCATTTGACACCACAGGATGAGATCTTGCATGGGGCCCCCCAGATCGAGGGAGATTATCAATGGTCTTGTATGTCTTCCATTTTCTTACAATTGCTCCCACAGTTGATTTTGATTCACACCAACCTGCTTGCCTGTTGTAGAATCACTCTTCCCAGCCTGCTGCAAGTCTACAATTTTCGTCCTGGTGTCCTTTCAACAGCTCTTTGGTCTTGGTCATGGTTGGAGTTTTGGAGTCTGACTGTTTGAGGCTGTGGACAGGTGTCTTTTATACAGGTAACGAGTGGAGGACAGAAGAGCTTCTTAAAGAAGAAGTTATAGGTCTGTGAGAGCCCAGAAATCTTGCTTGTTTGTGGGGTGACCAAATACTTATTTTCCACCATGATTTACAATTAAATTCTTTAAAAATCCTACAATGTGATTTCCTTGATGTTTTTTCTCATTTTGTCTCTCATAGTTGAAGTGTAAATATAATGAAAATTACAGACCTCTCTCATCTTTCTAAGTAGGAGAACTTGCACAATAAGTGGCTGACTAAATACATTTTTTGCCCCACTGTGTCTGTGTGTGTATATATATGTTTTCAGATTTGCAGATGTGGCTCATAGAATCTGGAACCTGCAATCACTTTACAAAGCGTGTTTGCGAGAAGAAGAATTGTGAGGGTTAGTTAAACAGTGAAGTCATCAGCTGAGAGGCCATTAAAAAGTAATCTTTCATGTTAAATACAAGGTGTTGTAAATTTGTCAGGTCTGAAAGTAATGCACAACCACAAGAAGTGGAAGGGATCGGTCATAAAAACATGCACTAACATGATCATTGTCACACTGCTTCAACGATATCGTTATTGAGCCAGCTGAATGCACTGTACATGTGCACATGTGTACACATGATCAGGATGGTAGAACCTCCGCCTCATTTTGAGCCAGGAAAAACCCTGCTCACCTGATTTGGATTAACATCTAAAAAGTGAAACCTTATAAAAACAACAGAAGGGTGCCCAGCCTTTTGTACATTTATTTTTGTTTTTTATATTTCAACCCCAAATCAGAAAAAGTGGGTCAATATGGAAAATGCAAATTTAAAAAAAATGCAGTGTTCTTTAGATCGACTTTTATTTCATTGCAGACAGTATGAACCCAAGATATTTCATGTTTTTTTTCTAGTCAACTTCACTTAATTTGTTAATAAACATCCATTTGTGCATTTCAAGCCTGCAACACATTCTAAAAAAATGTTGGGATGGGGATAATTTAGGGCTAGTAATTAGATTAAAAAAACGTAAATAATGATGTTATTTCAAACAGGTGATGTTAACAGGTAATTACAATCATAATTTGGTACAAAAACAGTATCCATGAAAGGCTGAGTCTCTGAGGAGCAAAGATGGGCAGAGGATCTCCAGTTTGTCAACAAATGAGAAGTTCCTTAAAGAAAGACTGTTGGGGATTACATATCTCCCCCTCTGCAGTGCATAATATCATTAAACGACTCAAGGAATCTGGAGGAATTTGAGTGCATAAAGGCCAAGGGCACAAGCCTAAACTTGATCTCTGATCCCTGAGGCATCAAGAACCGTCATCCATCAATAGCTGATAGAACCACATGGGCAAGAGATTACTTTATCAAGCACTACAGTAAAGAGTTGCATCTTCTTACTTTGGCAGTTGGGATGGATGGAGTGCCCTCTTATATCTCACATCTCCAACTGATCTTGCTGACACTCTCCTCTTCGCATGCTGTGACTGTCCAGCATTTTCCCTGGTTTCTCTGAAAGGCCTTTTTACTGAACATCTCTGGTTTGGATCTGGCTCCCGCAGCCAGTATGACTCTCTAGAAGTGCTCCTCCTAAAAAAAACATTTAAAAGAACCAAAACAAGACGATGCTTAGTCAGTGTACGCTTTATGGATGTGGAAGGTAAGCAGCATGACTAATTAGCACAGCAGGAGTTACTAATGAAGTCAGGACAGAACATCTCCATACAGAATAGACGTCCTATTATTAGTGTCACCACAGAAACCCAGAGTAACCTGAACAAACTATGTAATTACGCTTGATCGGTGCGCAAATGCTAAGTGACACCTAACCTAATCATGTAGTGAAAGGTAATGCACCATCTAAGACTAATTAACCCAATATTGTAAGAGCTGAATGATGACTCCTGACAGCTGGAGGTCAGGGATTCTTCACACAGAGCTAAACCTCTGTAGTATGCACTGACAGCATGTTTTAGTTTGCTTAACATGCAATGAATGGGCAGTTGTGCCCGTGACTGACTGGCAAGCAGAGGGGTGGGTACAGCTGTGCCCCTCTGAATTCTGTGTGTACCCCACTAGGACAAGGAGAAGGTCAGGAAAACTGCTGGGGGAATTGACAATAGATGTTAGTGTTATACATTTTATCTTTTTAACTCATTTTTAACCCATTTTTCATCATCGTTTTGTTGTAAATGGGTGACAATAAGTGTTATGTGCTTATATTTCGACCTTTTAAATCGCTGTCTTGAGGGTCGTGTGGAAGTTGTTTGTTTGTTTGTTTGTTTTAATAGCAAACAAATAAAAGGTCTGCAGCGTGTTTTCCCATTAGCGTGCAGCTTAGCTTCATTAAACTGGTGCAGTTACACGGTTGCATTACCAGGTAAAGGACTTCGGGTTAAATAAAACTCTTCACAACTCCGGGTTATACTGAGCCGCGTTCAAGTTCTCACCTAATTTGACTTCAAACTTTCCCATAAAAGCATGCCGTTGTGTTACACGTACCTGTAAGCGACGTGTGTGGACTGTGTGTGGATTCTGCAGTGCTCCATCTCTGCACTCAGCGGGGCTCAGGCCGCTACCTCCTGCTATCTCTGTCACATACATGAAGTTCGCAGCAGCCCCTTCACATTCAAACGCTACACGCCCCCTACTCTGAGAGCGCGTGCGGACCCTCAGCCAATCACAGCGCTGCATTTTAAAACGCTGGCTACGTCCGAAAGCGAATACCTCCTCACTTAATAGTATGCATACTCAGTCGGTGGTTGTTTAACATAGGTACCAGATGTGATGCTAATTAGTGTGGAAGTATTAGGTTACATTCAGTCAGGAGCTGAGAGTAACGCACTACATATGAACCTACTGTACATACTTTTAACACTATAAAGCAGACATTCTTTATTCTCCTTAGACAAACAGTGGCAGAAGAATGGGTTCTACTTAATATAAACTTTTGCCCTGCTGTCTTTGAACAAAGTCCACAGAGAATGGGTTTACACAGAACCTTAAGCTTAACTCCTTCACACAAGTTGAAAATGCACTGGAATGCCAAAAGTGAGACAGGGCTTATGTCTAACATCAGAAACCAACCTCACAGTCATGTTCCAAAATCTACTGAAAAGCCTTTTTAGATCAACAAAGGTTGTTGTAGCATCAAACAGTGCGTTTTGGATGTAATGTTTTGTGTACAGTGTATAGTGTCTTAAATCTACGTACAAGCCAGGAAAAAAATGTACTGTGAAATTTGGCAGTAGAACCATGAAGTGGCCAAATTACCATCAAAAATTCATAGTAGGACCGTGAACTTCATGGTCAAACTGTGAAAGTTCACAATAAAACTGTCAAGCAATTCAGAGTTGTAGTATGAAAATTCACAGTACATTTTTTCCTGGGAAATAATTATATAATGTGTACATTTAAAATGTTGGCAAAATGTTTCGCCAGGTCTGAGTTTTTGACGTTTTGCTATGTTTTTTTTTCCACGCAGATGTAAACTCCATTGCTAACTACAAAACGTTTACAAGTGAGTTGCTGAAATAGCAGAGCTCAGTATTAGATGGGGTGTCTGTATATATTGTATGTTATGTATGTTCCTTAAAATGTTTTATTAACTAATTTTATTTAGAATCTCAGCAAACACAAACGTTAAAACCTTAGTCTTTCTATCATTTTGAAACCTTTTCATTGACATAATATTACTGTAACTAGTTAATGCGACAAAGAGTTTGACTCTTTTGGTTTTTCAAAAGAAAGTTACCTTTTTTAGTACTGGGAGAAAACCCAGAACATGCAAACTCCACAAAGCTGTAGTGCGAACGTGGAATTAAACTGGAGATCTCTGGAGCTGTGAGTGTTAAGTACTTATGCTACATGCAGCCCTATATACATAATATGCATGTATATAAATACAAACACAAAAAGGCCTGTTCTCCATATGTGCCTGCCTTCACGGAACCACTGCGTCCAACACCTTCTAAACTGCTAGGTCATTACAGCCTAGATAGTGGGCAATTCATCAAAACGTCCATCCTGCTTCTCTTAGTCCAGTGATGCATCCCCTCAAAGTCTGTCAACTGGGCAAGATGTCTTGAAGTTCCTCATAGTGACATGTCTAGCAGTCAACAATCTCTCACCAAGAGGTACACTACCCAAAAGTAGACCCTGAGAGAATTTTTATTGTGCATCGGGGAGGCAATTTTATGCTCTCTTGTGGCAAGATATTGTGTCAGACCACACCTATAATCATTTACATGAAACAGAATCTTGATCATTATTTTGAACATATTTTAGTTTATTATGAGGGAACGTAGTACTGGGCTGAGAAATAAAATGAAAGTAAAATAAAAGTAAGTTTCATTTATTGGGGAGAATAAAATGTCGCCCTAAAGAAGAAAAAAACTTTGAGCAGTTTAAATCAATCTGTGTGTAAAAACTTCACCATTGGAATTTTGTAGATGACTACCCAATGTATTGATACAACTTAATTTTGAGTGGTTTGTATTCAGTACACTATGTGGAGCATTGAATGTTTCATCATTTAGTAAAAATTATCATAATAATAATAACTTGAATAAAAGTATTCAAGTATTTTAAAGCATTTACGTTTGAATCATGGACTTTAATCACATTATGGAGACTGCTAAGTGTTCTGGAGGAGAGAATCTAAACTGTCCCTTGGGGTGCAGATTTATTAACTGTGACCGTTGGTCAGGAATTGGTAAAGAATTTAACAACATCAGCCCTCAGACTGGTGCTGTGTAAATGTAGTAGGTTGTTTGTTTTACTCGTCGTATTTCCAACACACCCAACCAACACACGTGGAAATAATTCTGCTCAGTAGTTATTCAATACTTAGTCACAGGTTAAATCTTAAACTATACATGACAAGCATTTACATGACTAGGAGCTTTACAGTACTGCTTTATTTTTCTTAACCTGCCAAGAGCACATATTTTAAGTATTTTAAGTCAAAGCTGGGTTCTTTCAAAGTCAGTGAAATAAATAGTAATGAGCCACCAGAAATGGCAAGTGGTTTTTGAACAGTGGGGGACAAAGATAGAACAAAAGAACAGGCTTGTCCCTGGACAAGGGATTAACGACAAAGGGGATGACCCTCATTAAAATGTGAGAACAGAATCTCAGCATGTTCTGTGTTACACAAAGACGTCCAAGTTGTTAAGAGCAGAGGATCACTCGTTAAATGAGCAGTTCAGTGAAAAATCGAATTGGGTTTGTCATGTAACCAAGGTTAACAGGTTGTCAGTAGACTAAGATATATTTAATGTCCCAAATTTGCATCTTCTATTGGAGTTATGATGCAGACGCAGCTAATAAAACAATGTCTGTCTCCCAGTTTTCTTTAGTACATTTCCAGTATGTGGTCAAATTTCAATCCAAAATTGGCTCAAACCTTATCCATTTCTACTGTAAACCTAGAAAGACTTTCCAGCTGTAATATGGGGACACCTTGGGAAACAGTGACATTTGGGGACCATGGTGAGACAGGAGATAATCCAGTGCAGGAACATGAAACAGCAAGGAGTAAATTACGAATCTGTACAAACCAGAGTGGCTCAGTGGGCAGAGCACTGGTGAAGTGAGATCTGTCAAGTTGTGTTTTTGTTATTATTACTGCACTAAAACCAGATGGTTGCATTCTGCACAATGTCCAGTATCTGTGAGTGTTCAGCAGATTATCTCCTGTTTCGTCAGGGGCAGTTTCCAAGTCTCAGTTTTCCTTGTTGTGGGGGCTGGGTCTGGTCTAGATTAGCAGATCTGCTAACAGTACGTGACACCGAACAGCCCTGAGTCCAGATATGCAGTAAGTTTGTCCTCTCAACTTTGTTTCCATATGAAATTACCTGTTTTATCTTCATTCACCTGCAGAAAGTCAGTCTATCCAGCTTATGATATGTTAAAGGCACTTAAAAAAGGAAACCAACTATGAATTTTAGGAACCTGAACCCCTAACAACGTGACTCACAAACAGGGCAGGACAGCGACATAAGAAAAGGATAATGTATTAAACAAAACAGACAAGTTGCCTCTGTGTGAGTGAAGAAGGAGTTTCAGGAAGAAGTGAGTCGACACAAACTTGGATCATGGAAGGTGATTCAGATTTGAACCTCTGGGAAGTGACACAGACCTGGACCTTGAGATGCTCTGAAACTTGGACCTTGAGACGCTCTGAGATTTGGATATTGCTCTCTCACAGGAACAAAGGGCAGAAAACAGGTGAAAGAAAACAGGTTGAAAAAGAAACATTCACAAGAAGGCAAAGGGCAGAAACCCAGTGGAATCTGAAAAATTGTGGGTAGAACCCACAAAATGGTGTGGAACAGACCAAACTCTAAAATTAGATACTTTGCACTTGGTGTTTTATGTAAACAATATATTAAGTAAAAAACAACATGAAAACAAACAAAAGTGATTGGAAAACGTCATTGTTTTTAAGACTTTCTATTCTCTGTTGTGTCAACAGGGTGTCACAAGGGTTCACTGTGCTAGTTGATGTCATTTAGGTTACGTTCACACAGATGGCAAAAAGTGGCCCAAAATCTGATTCTTTTACGTCATGTTTTGACACAATGTGTTAGTATTAAGCTGTTTGCAGCCCCCAAACACACATGAATCTGACATTTCAGTTCCGGGAAATAGCAAAAATGTCCCACAGTAGTACGCGGGCGCAGTGTCAAAGGAAAATAAAAAGTTAAAGCAAAGTTATGAAATCAAGAACTCAAACCAAAGAATTCCGTGACAGATAATGTGTGTTTTTTAACATGGACCATTAATGGAGTGCCATTTGATGTTTCAATCTGGACGGGGGGGTTCATGTGAAGAATTTTTTTTTTGCTCATGGAGGTCTCAGTTTTGGAAGCATGTACTGTTCGATTGAAGGTCTCATATAGGCTTAAAAATGGCGTGACGTGAAAAGACTAAAACAAAATTCAGATTTGCGTTTTTGTCTGCTGTGTAAACGTATACATAGACAGGAATAAGATCTAATAATGATTTTATTTCTATTATAATTCGGTAAGACCTCGGGTCACTGCATTGAAGGACATTGATTTCAAAACCAGGTAAAGCTTACCTGTTAACATTACATTAATGCCGACCCAGCGGGTTGCCCCACGTACAAATGTTACTGTATTCTAAAGAAATAACACAACAGTTAAAATTACATTAGTCATTTAGCAGATGCCCTTATTCCAGAGTAACTTACAGTTGATCAATCCTTACAATCCAATGAACTGTGAGTTAAGGTCGTGCTCTTGACCCAACAGTAACAGTAGCCACAGATGGATCTTGGAAGCTTGTTGTTGTGTTTCCACAGTCCGTAGTAACCTTAACCACTAAGCCCCAAAGTCTGTTTAAATTAAGTCAAGTTCAAGCAGATCTCTTTATATAGCGCTTTTTACAAGGAGCATGGTCTCAAGCAATTTACAAGTTTAGATTATCTCCTAATAACTCCGTTCCAATCCAATTGAGAGCAAGCCTAGGGCGACAGGTGGCACGGAAAAAATCCCTGAGTGTTATGAGGAAAAAATGCCTTGGGAGGACAAAGACTCAAAAAAGGGGGACCCAACCTCTTGGGCGGGCCGGCCCATAGATGATAAATCTAAGAACGAAACTAAAAGTTCATGGAGTCAAAGTTCGAATAAAATGTTGAAGTATGCACATCGGCATAAGGGCCCGGGTTAGGTGGGGCTGGAAGCTGATGACGAAGCAGCTTGAGTGGAACTCCAAGCAGATGAACATCATGGGTGGTGCGGATGGAATGAGACACATGAGGACATCGGGCAAACCCCACGGGAGGGCAGAGACAGCAACCCCAACATCTTCTGATCACCCTAAGACTTTGACTAGGAACCCCCAGCTTGCCCTTTGTCTAGGCCAGGATGCACGCGATTCAAGATCACGAGGACCGAAGCCCGTTCAGCCAGAACCGCAAACTCGGACATCTGGCTAGCGTGACAAGGCAGGCAGGCCAGGACATGACTCCAGAATCCGGGCCCCAGTGACCCACGCATGCATCCCTCTCTAAATCTAGTCAAAAGCTTGTGTAAATAGGTTGTCTTAGCTAGACTTAAAAAACTTTGGAAGTGTCTGAATCTCGAACGAAAGTGGGAAGTTTATTCCATAGTTGGGCAACCTTAACCGCTACGCCACCAAACGTCTGTCTACATTACTCTGTGTTTTTTTCCATTCAAGTCAATAACAGGCTATATTTTAGCCGTCATGCCTAGACTTTGATGTTAAGGTCTAAACTAATGATTGGGAATATATGTCCAGAAAAATTGTTGGGTGAGAGAGACTTCCATCCTTTGACTCACAACACAGAAAGAAACAAAAATCAATACTTTAACACAAGCAAAAATATTTATTTCAAATGAGGCAGGGGCAGGAAGAGATTTCCCCTAAACCATAACTTCCTGTTTTCAAGAACAAGGGGTGAATGAGGCTAAGGAAAGTTCTTCTATATTGCTCGAAAAGAACGGTGTCTCTTCCATTATACAACTATGCCATTGGAACCAGATTGTAGTCTGGTATGTTCTGCGTTTCAGTGTAACTTGAGACTGAAAAATCCAAAGAATCTACACCATAGAGTATTTTTCCAAGCATTGTCTAGTCTGCTTTAGGATTATTCACAGTTATAAGCAAAGAGTTAGAGACATTTTCATTAAATGGTCGCCATTTTCAAAGCCCAAGGCACCCAAAACTGTTTGCATGACCCCATGTAGTGTTAACTGCCCACTCTGTATTTGCCGGGTGCTGAGACAGTTAACGATTGATATGGGGAGTTCCTGTCCTCTGATCTGCATGGTAACCTTCCCTAGAGATCCACTGCATAGTGGAACTGCTGCTGAAAAACCCTATGCTAAGGGGGGCCCCCAAGGAAGACGAGAGAATGTAGTACAATGCCCAAAAAAAACATTTTAAGGACTAGCTAAAAGGAATACTTTCAGTATAATCTCTATGCGCTTGCACTTTGCATTCATTTCCTCCAGTCTTGGACTATGCAATTCTACTTCGGTCTCAGTCAGTCCAGCCTTTCAACGTTTGTTTTGCAGCTTGTTCAAAATGCTTCTGACAGGCACACCGAGAGAAGTAAGATTATTATTCCTGTACTCCCTGTAGTGGTTACCATGAGATTCCAGGACTGGAATGTAAGGTTTTTTACTGTTTTTATTTATAAGGCCTTACAATGGTTGGGACCTAGCTATATATATCTGTTCTGCTCTGTTTTTCACTCCTCCTCTTGAAAAACATTGCTCCAAATGGGTTGCTTTTAGCTGTTCCATGTTCCTGGCTGAAGTCAAGGGTGATCAGGCATTTTCTGCCCGCTGCCCTAAACTTTGGAACAGCCTCCTGCCATTTTTTTATAGCCTCCATTCCACATTAGAAAATGTTATAGACAAACTTAAAAACCCATTTATTAGCCCTGGCACTTGAATCCTCTTAGAGATTATGTATTGTAGGCCTACTGTTTGTTGGTTTTATTGGTTTTGTCCATTTTCTTAATTACTTTTATTAGTTATTTTTGTAAGGTAAATCTTAGAATAGAAAATGTGTACTTTGAATACTTTTGAATAATTGAATAAATTGAAATTATTGGATAATTTTATTGTGCAGCTTGACACTTGATATATTTCCACAAAGAAAGGACCCAAGCTGCTCTACTCTGGGATTGAACCCCAGACCTTCTTACTGTGAGGCAGCAGTGCTACCCACTGAGCCACCCTAAGGATAAGGAACTGGATTATGGACCAGAAGGTCCAGAGTTCAAGTCCCACCTCTGCCCAGCTGCCACTATTGTGTGCTTGAGCAAAACCCTTAATCGACAATTGCTTGGATTGCAGGATTGCATCAGTTGTAAGTCGCTGTGGATAAGAGTGTCTGCTAAATGACATAAATGTAAATAAAGTTGTCTTGCCTGTGTAGCATACAGATTATGGGTGGTTTATGCCAACACAATACTGTATACACTGCTAGCAGGTACATATTATGAAACATACAGACATGGAATCTCTAAACAAAGGTGATAGAATGAGATCTACTGAACACTTCAGTGACTTCCAGTATAACACTTCCATAGGGTTCCACCTCCAATGTTGGTGGTCCAACATTGATGGAAAAGTTGGCTTGTTTGGATCTAACTTTTCGCTGTCCAAAAGCATTTGGATAATAGTGTATAGTGTATGTTTATTTACCATGAGCAGTCAGCTAACCTCTGTAATTGAAAGTCAGGAAGATATGCCTTAGACTAGCAAAAGTGCAAATGAGCCTCTCAAGTCTGAAGTTGGAAACCCAAGAAACACCTGCTGCCAAGTTCAGCAATGTAAACAAACTTGACATCACAGTGAAAGTGGCCGTGCTCATGGTGACCAATATGGTGGACCAATATGGCATACTCAATGTGGTGATCAATAGCTTCTTTCACTCGCTCTCTCGTCTCTTATAAATCAGCTTGACTTTTTAAATTATTTTCAACTTTTTAATGATTGTTCATCTCATCGAAATGTGTATTTGGATTTTGTCATATCAGAACTCATGCTATTGATACCGTGTCTGTTTCCTGCTTCAGTTGAAACATGTTCAAAACAATGCCTTAATAACCTCATTAGTGTAAACACAAATAGCTCTAAAATAAATAACAATCTTAACATGATTACTCAACATTAGATCACTTACAAATAATTCAGTAAATATAAATGGACGTATTATACTGATAACTGTTTGTCTTAATGAAACTTGGACTAGACTTGATGAATATTTAGCTGTAAATGAATCCTCTCCTCAGAGATATAGTCTCGTCTTAATGGTTTTGGGGGATGTGGGGAAAAAAACAACTTTTCAGCTTCTGAAAATCTTCTTTTGAGGAACATTGTTGTTAAACATTTCTATAATTTTCTCATGGATTGGCTGACAAACTGGAGATCCTCTACCCATCTTTGCACCTCAAAGCCTTTAGTGGATATTGGATATGTTTTTGTTCCAAATTATGAATTGCAATCACCTGTTGGCATCACCTGTTTGAAATCACATTATTTTTTCCCCCCGTTACCTCATTACAAGCCCTAAATTGCCCCTGTTCCAACTTTTGTGAATTAATTAGTCAAAGTCAAGCTTTCTGAGTCTTGCAATTTAATATAGTCACAAATCGCTGGTCAGTTTCTGAGTCTAGACCAGTGGATACAGGACACAGCAGGCATCAGGGAGACACTTACACATTCACGTTATTCATTTAAATAGAGCAACTCATATGTACACATATCTCTCATTTTTTACAGTCACGTCTTTGACATTGTTATTAGTACTTCATTATTGTACCTGTACACAAAATAACGAGCACAATTCACAGAGATGCACCACAACCACATCAAAACATTACAGCATGGAACAGAATTACTCTCAGATTTGTTTATGAGTTCCTATTATAATAAATATGGAAGCCCTAAGTGACCAAGGTGTCACGTAGTTTTATTTCTTTTTAAAACCTTGATCGTGAATTATGTATGTTATTGTACAGCTAAATCTCTGTGGAAAGTGTCATTCTGTATAGCAACATCAATGATTTATGTTTTTATTTCAAGTCTGACGTGATGAAACTACTATTCACTGTAATTATTAACTCATCACTGGAAATAAAACATGAGGAAATGAACATAAAAATATGTGAACTCATGGCCTCTTAGGGTTTCCAAGGTTCAATACCCCATTTCAAAATCCCACATTTGAAATAAACTTTGACTTATTCCACCAAGGCAAAACTAATGCAGAATTCTGACAACTTCAGTGAGACATATTGCACAATACACATCCAACCATATTCCAACACGCTTCATTCAAACACTACACCTCGAAGCTTTTTGCGAATAACAAAGGAAAAAAATAGATCGGTTAGCACATTTCCTTTGCATAATTACTTACTGGTAACATTAGAATTTATTCCAAAGCCTCAGCACCCAGGATAACATTAAGGTTCGTTTTAAAACTTACAGCACAACAACACCATCAGGAGAGGACGGAGGCTGAATACATTTGCATGCATACCGCATGTGTACAGAATGTGTGAGCTAACGGCAAAATGTGCTGCAGATAACCGTGATATTGTAAGAAGAAATCTGCGACATTATTCATTGTGTAAACATTGAAACACAGCACAGCAGCTTCAGTACAAACGACACTGACTTAACATAGTGATACACACGAGTCCATACTGTGCATTCCACCCAGACACTCTCCACAAAGTGAGTAGGTTATAGACTCCTGAATTCTCTCATCATCCATGCATGCCTCTCATCTGCACCAGATCATATATTGCTCACATTTATCTTCATGGATAATAACTACAGCTATGCAGTACCTAAAGTCTATCTGGCCTTCCTGTCCCGTGGTCAGTGTCAAGGCTGCAGAGAGGTGAGGAGAGCGAGGGAGGACGGATGAGTTCTATGACTCAAACGAAGGGCTCTCTCCATGAGAAGGGCTCCCTTTGCTTGGACGGCTGGGAGAAACAAAACAGAGCAGATACAGCGAATAAAAAGGGCAGATCTTAGCAGTAAAGTCCACTCATCTCGTTCAAGGTTTAGGATTGTTAACTTAGGGCGTTTTCCAACTGCACGTTCAGAAACGTTGATCCAAACAACGGCCACAGAAGATGGAAATTTTATCAACTTTAGTAGCAATCATAGTCTTGACACTAAGTGATTGCATCAACATTACAGCAAAAATGTGTTTGGATTAAGGCTGCAGTCCATTCTGAAGTGTTGAATTCTATGCAGTGAACGTCAAACAAAAGAAAGATCATTATAAGCTGAAGTGGTTAAATACGAACAGCGAGGGCCAAAAGTTTGAGACCACTAGTGAAAATGCTTGTTTAGATCCTTGTGGAGAAGATTCCTGACTCGCTTCTCCAAAACACCCCAAAGTGGCTCAATAATATTTACTATTTACTAATAAACTGGTGACTGTGCAGGCCATGGGAGATGTTCAACTTCACTTTCATGTTCATCAAACCATCTGAACTCTGGTATGTCACGCATAATGTTGTGTGCATTGCAGTATTTTGAGCAAAATTGTGATCTTACCCTGCTAATTGAACCTTCACACTCTGCTCTTACTGGTGCAATGTGCAATTAATGAAGATTGGCCACCAGACTAGTCCAATTTAGCCATGAAACCTCCCACACTAAAATGACAGGTGTTTCAGTTTCATTGTCTAACCCCTGTATATATATATATATATATATATATATATATATATATATGGAGTTTTTAAACACCTCAGTCTGACTGCTGGACTGAAAATAGTCCATCAACCAAAACTGTCCAGCCGCCAACATCCTGTGACTGTCTCTGACTTTACATCTGCAAGGTGGATCAATATGTTGTATAACAGAGTGCACAGCGAGTAAACCCTGTTTAAAAACTCCAGCAGCACTGCTGTGTCTAATCCAGGAAAACACACACTAACACACCACCACCTGTATTGCAGTGCCGAGAATGATCCACCAACCAAAGAGTACCTGACCTGTGGTGGTCCTGACCATTAGAGAAACAGATGGGACTACAGTTTTTTAATTGTAGAACTACAAAGTGCATCTATATGGTAAGTGGAACTAATCAAATGGACAGTGAGTGTAGAAACAAGGAGGTGTACCTAATAAAGTGAATGGTGAGGGTATATGATGTAGCAAAAACATTTCTGCCAACACACAATCTCTTGGTAATCTTAGTGGTTCTGTAAAAGTTGTGCTGGCAAGGTCGGAAATATATTAGAACAAAATGATATGATATATAAACTATTCTCTTTGCGTTTTCACGTGGATTTTACAAAGTGTGTGACATTGTGCAGCAAGCCAGTCAGCAACCAACAATAATCCAGGCCGTAACTCAGGCACCATTATGTTCTGTTGGTGGAATTCTTGAGCATGTATCAAAAAGCTTTTAATTTTAGAGACACATTTTGTGGCCAATGGAAAAAGTTTTGGAACTTTGTGCAGTGGAAAATCACCCTTAGTGCTACGAGTAGGTGCAACTGTAGATACAATTTTCGAAATTCAAAGTGTTTGGATTTACCATGTGCAAAGTTGCAAAAAGAATAAAATGTGGAAACAAATAAACCCAATTAATGACATATTGTACTGTTTACATACAAGCTTCATATGTCACCCAAACTACCTTATTTTCTGTCCTCTGTTTTATCCATGAGGTTACTGAGCTACATGGTTCTGTTTGAATCTTTCTTTGCCATAACCTTATCTAAGCAGAGATCCTGGATACACTAAACCTGGGATGGTCTTTGAATTAAATTCCCAGTTAATTTCTGTTACAAGGACAATATTAAGGAGTAGTTGTGGCTACATGCAGGCGTGAGAATGAAGCAGGTCTCAGTCTCAGGGAAATGGCAGTGAGTGGGAGAAGAATAGAGGAGAGGACATGTGAGAAAACCATTAATGAGAGAGCTACACACAGAGATTTAACTTCATCTAGCAACAATGTGCTTTTAGAGTGCGGTGAAGTTTTGAGAGCATGTAGGCTGGATTTTTGATATAATAACAGTCTTCATTGTGAAATATAGCATGTGATTAAAATGGCACAAATGACTGAGTCACCTGGGAATACTGCATTCATTGCTACATACTGCATGGTAGTATTGTGCACTGTTAGCATTAGCAATTTCTTCTCTGTTTGTGATTGTTCAAAGAGTAAACATGGTGCATCTGTAGAAGTATCAAGAGTTCGGCTTGTGTGTTAGCATGTCGATGGCAGGGTGGGTGGTTATGGGTGTGTACGAGTAGAGGAAGGCAGCTATTTCCCTCTGCCCACAGGATCCCGAGTTAATAATCTGTAAAGTAATCTGAAGATCTGTTGGATCTTGTTGGTGAGGCTGCCGCTCGCCGACTTCAGTGATGAATGGACAGACGAATGCAGAAAGACAGAAAGGACAAGAGACGCCATCAAGAACAACAACAACAAAACGTCAATGAAGACACACACAGAAAGTTCAAATGAACACACAACACACACTGAATATGAAACTGATTTGAAAACAGCATGACCGTGTTGCTATAGCATATCTAAATAGAAATTTGTATGCCTTAACCCTATTTTGGGGGGACAAAGGTGAACCACGGGGACACAAAGGAGACCACTAGTGAAAATGCTTCTTTCTGTCCCCGTGGAGACGGATTCATACTGCAGGATTATGACCCAAACCACGTCTCAAAGCAGGAGCATTTCTAGACTACGTGTCATAATGGGACACACAGAATTTAGAGGGGCACAGCTACAGTAGTATGAAAGATATCCTATTTTTTTGCATTTTTGTCACACTTAAGTGTTTCGGAACATCAAACCATTTTAAGTATTAGTCAAAGGCAACACAAGTAAACACAAAATGCAATTTTTAAATGAAGGTGTTTATTATTAAGGGAGAAAAAAAATCCAAACCTGCATGGTGCTGTGTGAAAAAGTGATTGCTTCCCCCTGCCCATGTTATAACATAACTTAACTATGGTTTATCACACCTGAGTTCACTGTCTCTAGCCACACCCAGGCCTGATTATTGCCACACCTGTTCTCAATCAGGACATCACTTAAAAAGGACCTGCCTGACAAAGTGAAGTACACCAAAAGATCCTTAAAAGCTACACATCATGCCGAGATCCAAAGAAATTCAGGAACAATTGAGAAAGAAAGTAATTGTGATCTATCAGTCTGGAAAGGGTTATAAAGCCATATATGGGACAGTGGTGAATCATCCCAGGAGTGGCCGGCCGACCAAAATTACCCCAAGAGCGCAGCGATGGCTCATATAAGAGGTCACAAAAGACCCCACAACAACATCCAAAGAACTGCAGGCCTCACTTGCCTCAGTTAAGGTCAGTGTTCATGCCTCCACCATAAGAAAGAGGCTGGGCAAAAATGGCCTGCATGCCAGAGTTCCAAGACAAAAACCACTGCTGAGCAAAAAGAACATTAAAGCTCATCTCAATTTTTCCAGAACACATCTTGATGATCCCCAAGACTTATGGGGAAACATTCTGTGGACTGATGAGACAAAAGTTGAACTCTTTGGATGGTGTGTGTCCCATTACATCTGGTGTAAAAGTAACACAGCATTTCAGAAAAAGAACATTATAGCAACAGTAAAATATGGAGGTGGTAGTGTGATGGTCTGGCCTGTTTTGCTGCTTCAGGACCTGGAAGGACTTGCTGTGATAAAATGGAACTATGGATTCTGCTGTCTCAAAAAATCCTGAAGGAGAATGTCCGGTCATCTGTTCGTGACCTCAAGCTGAAACGAACTTGTGTTCTGCAGCAGGACAATGATCCAAAACACAGCAGCAAGTCCACCTCTGAATGGCCGAAGAAAAACAAAATGAGGACTTTGGAGTGGCCTAGTCAAAGTCCTGACCTGAATTATATTGAGATGCTGTGGCATGACCTTAAAAAGGCCGTTCCTGCTCAAAAACCCTCCAATGTGGCTGAATTACAACAATTCTGCAAAGATGAGTGGCCAAAATTCCTCCACAACGCTGTAAAAGACTCATTGCAAGTTATCACAAGTTGCAGTTGTTGCTGCTAAGGGTGGCCCAACCAGTTATTAGGTTTAGGGGGCAATCACTTTTTCACACAGGGCCATGTAGGTTTGGATTTTCTTCTCCCTTCATAAACACCTCCATTTAAAAACTGCATTTTGTGTTTACTTGTGTTGTCTTTGACTAAAACTGGTTATGTTCCGAAACACTTACAAACATGCAAAAAAATAGGAAATCAGGAAGGGGGCAAACACTTTTCACACCACTGTATACCACTCTGCTCTGCAGAATTCGAACGCCTCTTCACTCGAAGAACAATTCTGACTTTGAACATCAGCACCCTAAAGAGAACACTCAATGGATAATCCACCAATATGAATCGACATAAAACCCAAAAGAAGAAGAAAAAGAACTAGTGTGCGAACATAAGCATATCATCTATATAATATTATATTATTTGTATTACTATATTATGTATACCAGTCTATGGGTGGGATTTCAGACACCCCCCTAGTCTCGACAGCACCACTCCAGTGATAAGACATGCCAAGACTGCATTCACCTCAGTGATTTCAGTGTATTTTCGCTTATTTCATTGTACTTGAGTAATATAATTTGTAGCTCTATTAGCTACATAGCTTAGCTGCAAAAGTAATGAAGCAAATGTCACCAAACCATGTTTTGACTGATCTAATTCCTGCTAATAAATAGCACATAGACAGTAGTTGTATGCAGAAGTTTGGGCACCCCTGGTGAAGTTTGGCACCCCAGGCCAAAAATGCATTGATAGACAGTATTACAAACAACACCAGTTTATATAGTAATAGGTTAGAGAGAATATACAGGTAATAGGGGGCAAAACAAAGAGTACTACCTACAATAGGACAGGGTTATACACTTTCGAACACCATTTATGGCTTGTTACAAATAAGTAGCAGTCATACACAAACATGAGTAACTTACACAAAAAAGTCCCTAAACACATCAATAGAGTCCAAACATATGAGAGTTCTGCTCTTAAATTTTTTAACTCCAGCCTCTGCTCGTGGATCTGCAGCGTTAATTGGCTGTTGACGTGACCAGCTGTTTGCAGTGACAACATTCTGAGTTAAAAGACAGATTTATAATTTATCCTAATTTTAAAGCAAACAAACATTGATCGGAGGGACGCATACCTGTATAGCAACTAAACTATTGTACTCAAACTTTGTTTCATTTTTCTAATACGTTTTAGAGGACGTGCTTTACAATTGGAATCGGAAGGAACCAAAATAAGTATACTATTTTTAATTTGGTTAAGATCTTTTTATTTAGATAATCAACAAATCATGTAATTTGACCAGGGGTGCCCAGACTTGACGGTATGATATGATGGGGAAAAGAAAGGTTGGCAAGTTATAATTGTAATAGTATAGTATATTACTTTCTTTATATAGTTAACAATTTTCAAAAACCCATCCAAAAATACTGTCCTAAACTAAGAATGATAGGGATGATGATGATGACGATGAGTCAGACAGGAACAATATGCGTAAGACATACCATTTTGTGGACCTCCTCATTGGTCACTGATAGAAATTCTGCAAGAATACAGCAATTGTCATTGTGGGAGGAATTTAGTAAAATTGAGATCGGTAGATTGGAGAGGGAATATGAAAACACGTTTAATCGTGAGGTTTCTTTCTATGTTATTCTGAAGTACATTATAAGAGCATGATCTCACAAAACTGCAGGGAATGAGAACGGACACCTGTATTGGATGAATGACTTAAAAATGGTTCAAAACATTGTCTGGAGGGATGATACAGGACACAGGTACCCTGTGGTGGATTAGTGCCCTGTCTAGGGTTGGTTCCTGCCTTGCACCCAGTGCTGTCACAACTAGGCCCCACTTCCCAGTGACCCTGCATTGGATTAAGCATGTATGAATTGAATGAATGAATGAATGAATGAATGAATGAATGAATATGAATAACATGGCCAGAAAAACAGCAGGAGAGACTTTTTGAAATGGCACACAAGCAGGGAACGTTTAACAGCACACTCATACAAGTGATGTATCAGTCTGGTGATATGGAGTCAGTATATGGTTTTAAGGAACTTGATTGGCTTGCATATAGAGAGGTATCAGCTGAGAAGGAAGAATGAAAAGGAAACAAATTAATCCATTTTGTGACAGGAGCATGGTTAGATCAGGGCAGTGAGGGCGCAGAGTAAGAGAGAATTTAAAAGGAGGCAAGTTTGTAGATCATTGCTCTCTTCACCAACATCATACCTTTTAACCTAGGAAACTATGCTCATCTGGATTATGGATACCTCCTAAAAAATCATTTATACTATTTCTATAACTACGGTGATGCATGAGAATAGTCTATATTTCTGCATAAATATGTCCTAATAAATCATCAGTTTTTCACACAAGTCCTAAAAGTAGATAAAGAGAAACCAAATAAAAGATTGAGACAAAAATATACTTGGTCATTTATGTGCTGAAGATCCAATAATACATACCTGTAAGTGGAAACAGTATGTGAATCTTTGATTTCAGTATCTGGTGTAACAGACTTGTTAAACAATAACCGCGAGTAATCATTTCTTTTAATTGTTGATCAGTCCTGCACATCGGCTTTGAGGAGTTTTAACTCATTCCTCTGCACAGAACAGCTTGAACTTTGGGATATTAGTGGGTTTCCTCACATTAACTTCTCCCACAACATTTCTATTCGATCAGGGCTTTGGTTTGACAATTCCAAACCTCAACTGTATTATTTGGTAGAACAGTTTGTGTGCTTAGAGTCGTCTTCTTGATCCATGGCCTATATTCTCTTGATATTCAGTTCATAGATAGATGTCCTACTATTGTCCTTCAGAATTTGCTGGGATGAGCATGCCATGCCACTAAGACTTTCCCGCCAAAGATACCCAAGGAGGTTGGGTCCCTTTTGAGTCTTGGTCCTCTCAAGGTTCTTCCTTATAACATTTACTGAGTTTTTCCTTTCCACTATCGCCCTAGACTTGCTCAGTTTGGGATTGGCCTTATAATTTAGAAGATAAAATAGTAAAGCTGCTTTGAGACAATGCTCCATTGTACATTTACAGCATTTAGCAGACGCCCTTATCCAGAGCGACTTACAATTGATGCAATTGTGGGTTAAGGGTCTTGCTCAAGGACCCAACAGTGGCAGCTTGGCAGAGGTGGGATTTGAACCCTGGACCTTTTGGTGCATAGTCCAGTACCTTAAGCACTAGTCTACCACAGTCCAAACAATTTTGGAGACACTGGGGATTGAACCCAGGACCTCAAACATGCGAAGCACACGCTCTACCACTGAGCTACATCCCCCCATTGTAAAAAGCACTATGGAAAAAATCGCTGACTTGACTTGACATCATTTATAATTAGTTATTCCATAAATGATGGCAAGTTGTCCTGATCCAGACATAGCAAAACAGGCCCCTACCACCACTAAGTTTCATAGATGGAATAAGGTTCTTATGCTGGAATGCATTGCTTTGTTTTCTCCAGACATAATACTTTACATTCAAACAAAAAAGTGCTGTTTTTTTCCTCCTCTTGCGTGTCTACATGCCATGGGATGGACAGCAAATCTCCTGTTTTTAGAGTAGTGGCTTTCTCCTTGCAACCCTGCCATGCACACCATTATTGTTCATTGTTGTCTTGGTGGTGGACTCATGAACAATAACATTAGCCAATTTGAGAAGCCTTTAGTTACTTGGAAGGTACTTTGCATTCCTTCATGGACCATTACTTGCCTTGATCTTGGATCATCACATTGTTGGTCAATCACTCCTGGCAAGGGTAACAATGGCCTTATGGTCGTCCATTTTCACACAACCTGTCTGACTATAGATTGGTGGATTCAAAACTCTCTAGACATGTTTTATTTTAGCCTTTCCTAGCCTGGTGAGGATCAGCAAGTCTTTCAGAGGTCCTCAGAAATCTCCTTTGTTTTGTGCCATGATGCAGTTCCTCGAACATGTGTTGTAAAGATTGTGGGACTGTGGGATTGTGGTAGCCTAGCGGTTAAGGTACTTAAAATCCCACCTCTGCCAAGTTGCCACTGTTGGGTCTTTAAGCAAGACCCTTAACCTACAATTGCTTGGATTATAAGACTGTATCAATTGTAAGTTCTGGATAAGGGTGTCTGGTAAATGTAAAGATCAGGCTTTTATAGATCACTGTTCTTTAAATATAACACAGTGCCAACTCACACCCGATTGTCATGTCATTGATTGAATTTCACCTAATTTCGCCTTCAAATTAATTGCTCATCACAGAGGTTCACATACAATACTGTGCAAAAGTCTTAGGCCGCCATTAGATTTGTTGTTTTTGCAATGGTATAATAACCATATAAACAAGTAACATTGATGACTGGACCCAAAATTTCAAACTTGGATACATCACTCCATAATACTCTTTACACGAATCTTCATTCCAATCTTTATGAGCTTTAGCATATCTTAGCCTTTTCACCCTGTTCCTCTTCCAAAAAAGTGGTTTCTTGGCTGATACCTTTCCAACCTGGCATCCCGATGAAGCTGCGTTCAATTTTTTAACACTGCATTCAGATTTTTCATGTATTTTCTGGTTGTATTCTAATAAAGACAAAAAAAACCTAATTTCTAAAACAATGGTATAGCTAATCTAATGGTGGTCTAAGATTTTTGCACAGTGCTATACTTATGCCACTCACAGACATGTCAGATCATTTACCTCTTTAAATAAATGACTAGTGTAATATTTCCACATTTGTTTATTGAGTTCTCTTTATGACCTTTCATGATTTGCATGAACATGTGATTATTTTAGGTCATATCGATGCAGAAATATAGAAAGTTCACAATGGAGTAACACACATTCAGACTTGCTTAACACTGCGTTATTTCTCATATCCTTTATCCAGAGCTATTATTGCAGTGCACTTCAAACAACTTATTATAGATCTTACCTGGGCACTCCAGGAGGAGCACGGTTGGGCCTTGAGGGCACTTGGGGTGGGGCACCGCCATGAGGGTCTGGGGAGGCCCCGGGTCTGGAGGGGACAGGTGGTGCTCCAGCAGCAGGAGGCCCCGGAGCGGCACGAGTCCCAGGACGCGGAGGCCCAGGAGGAGCCCGGCGCTGAGGTGTGGGGCTAGACATGGGGGATCTGTGCAAAAAGAAAGATAAATCATTAAGTTTGAATTAATTGCGACTTTGTTTCCAGAAGAACACTGCTCAGAGCATCACAATCTCACCACAGCTTGTCTTTGCCCACAGTGCATCCTGGTGTTATTATTTCCACAGGTAAAGAGAGCACACATACTAGGCTAACCATGCGATCTAAAAGAAAATGGCTAAGTGGACAGAGCAACCTTCTTCCAGAAGCAACACTTGCCATCCTAGTGAAGGCACGGACTGGTCTGCACTTACCCACCACCCTACTCACACACTGTCACACATTCCTACCATAAACAGAATAAAAAAATTCTATTCTTCTGCCAGAGTAGAGTTTGGGTGCCCTATAGTCTAGTTTATCCTTCCTTGGCTCTGTAGATACTCACGACAGCTAACACAAAACGGTATTGCAACCCAATCTGGACATAGCAGCCTGTCCCTAATCAAAGTCACTCCAGTTCTTTAAGTGTGGCTTCACAGTAGGTATGGAGCTCTTGGGATGCAACTCAGCATTCTTTTTCCTATAAAACATGATGAGTTGAGTTTTTACCAAAAACTTCTATTTTGGTTTCATTTGACCACAGGATATTCTCCCAATCCTCTTCTGGATCATCCATATACTCTCTGGCAAACTTCATACGGGCCTGGACATGTACTGGCTTAAGCAGGGGGGCACACCTGGCACTGCAGGATCTGAGTCCCTCCGTTCAACCCTGGACTTTCTTGTTTTGCGCCCGTGTCCGTTATTTTCATTATTTTTTAAACTCTAGCTGGTTGGAGCTCCATTTGTTACCGCTAGCATTAGCCTAGCCCATGTTGTTTCCTCGTTGCTACTAGTTAGCTGCTAGCCAAGCCAAGTCTCGGTTTCTGTTTTTGTTCGGCTATCATGCCAGGTTTTCGTTTATGGGTTTTTTGAGTATATTTGTTGTTATTTGTATCTATTATTACCATTATTAAACTGTTGATTTTTGAACTGGAACCTGCATCTTCGTCTGCCCATGCCTTGCCGCACCCGTAGCACTTTTCAACCCATATTCAATTGAATACACTACAAGGTCAAGATATTTCATGTTCAAACGGATAAACTTTATTGATTTTTGCAAATATTCACTCGTTTTGAATGTGATGCCTGCAACACGTTCCAAAAAAGTTAGGACAGGAGCATGTTTACTACTTTGTTACATCACCATTCCTTTTAACAACACTCAGTAAGCACTTGGGAACTGAGGACACTAACTGTTGAAGCTTTGTAGGTGGAATTCTTTCTCATTCTTGCTTGATGTACAACTTCAGTTGCTCAACAGTCTGGGGTCTCCGTTGTCACATTTTGTGCTTCATAATGAGCCACACATTTTCAATGGGAGACAGGTCTGGACTGCAGGCAGGCCAGTCTAGTACCTGCACTCTTTTACTACGAAGCCACGCTGCTGTAACACGTGCAGAATATGGCTTGGCATTGTCTTGCTGAAATAAGCAGGGACGTCCCTGGAAAAGATGTTGCTTGGATGGCGGCATATGTCGCTCCAAAACCTGTATGTACCTTTCAGCATTAATGGTGCCTTCACAGATGTGCAAGTTACCCATGCCATGGGCACTAACACACCCCCATACCATCAGAGATGCTGGCTTTTGAACTTTTCCTCTTTGGCCCAGAAGACACGATGTCCATGATTTCCAAAAACAATTTGAAATGTGGACTCGTCAGACCACAGGACACTTTTCCACTTTGTCCATCTCAGATGAGCTCGGGCCCAGACAAGCCACTTACTTGCAGAGATTTCTCCAAATTCTCTGAATCTTCTGATGATATTATGGACTGTAGATGATGAAATCCCTAAATTCTTTGCAATTGCACGTTGAGAAACGTTGCACGTTCTTAAACTGTTGGACTATTTGTGGTGAACCTCACCCCATCCTTGCTTGTGAACGACTGAACCTTTTGGCGATGCCAGTCATGACACTCACCTGTTTCCAATGAACCTGTTCACCTGTGGAATGTTCCAAACAGGTGTTTTTTGGGCATTCTTCAACTTTCCCAGTCTTTTGTTGCCCTTGTCCCAACTGTTTTGGAACCTGGTGCAGGCATCAAATTCAAAATGAGTGAATATTTGCAAAAAAACAAAGTTTATCCGTTTCAACATTAAATATATTGTCTTTGTATCCCAGAAGTTGAATCTGTTCATCTGTTCAGAAGTCACTTCAGTCACTTAGATGAGTGACGAAACGTTTCTCCAACAAAATCTATGTCCAGATGAACAGATTCAACTTCTGGGATTTTCTTACCTGGATTATTGAGCATGCATCAAGACGTCTTGTCTTTGTACTGTACTCCATTGAATATGGGTTGAAAAGGATTTGCAAATCATCGTATTCTGTTTTTATTTATGTTTTACACAACGTCCCAACTTCATTGGAATTGGGGTTGTAGCTTACAGTGATATGTAAAAGTATTACTAGATCAATATTCCTAATAAACTTATACCTTAGTTTACATGCAAAAGGGACAGAGCTGAAAAGCAATTGCTACCATGGACTATTAATTGATCCTGCCTCCATTTTTATTTTTATTGACATTTTATATTTTTCAGACATTTAACTTTCAAACTGTAGCATAGACTGCAAGTTGTAATGACAAGTTTTCAAATAAGCACTTTATTTCTCCATTAATATATAGTAGGTATTATAAATATTCGATATTAAAACATAACAACTTTCTTCAGATACAAAACAACACAAGTGATGCCCACAAATCTAGTAGGCACCTTATTAGGTGTCTAACAATCTAGCCCATTAGGCCTGCAACTAATTTTTTAGCTAAAGCCATACCTTCGTCCTGAGGGTCCTCCCTGCACCTGAAGCCAGGAGTCGTCCACTGGTGGTGGTAAGGAAGTGGACACGGTGGTGGTACTGATGTCTCCGATGATGTTGAGGGCCTCTTTGAGTGCGTGGTACATGCGCAGCATCTCGTCCCTGTGCTGCGCCTGCTCAGCTGATTCCTCCATCAGTGTGTTCTGATCCCCGCATGAATAGAGCTGAGCCAACAAGTCAGCATGGATGAATTCCTTCGTCTTTGTAGCAGTGGGATGGAGAATGACAATACACATGTGATTACCTGTTTCCATGCAACACCAGGTGAGATGATGGTGTCCACATGATGTATTTCATTGACTTTCAGAGATACGAAAAAGCCAAGAATGTTAGAATTAGGAACTACTACAGTCTATTGACTACAGTCTGTATTTGTAGAACTACAAATTGCTTTTTTTGATTTTTTTATAGGTTATCGAAAGCCCTGTATCTATGTCAGAAGGTGTGCCATTTAACAGTCCGAGAATACTCCTGTTGGTGCGTGTTATTTTCCCCCCTTTCACGAGTGATAAAAAAACAGTTGAAATATGGCTCCCTCTTCTGGAGAATCTTTAAATTGCTAAAACTGAAAAGGTCGGGAGTGAGGGAAAGGTTAACAACCAGCCTTGTCCATCAGGTGCCTGCGATCTAAAGTATTATAAATGAAATAAACAAATGACACTCACATTGATGATCATGAGGTGCATGATGGTCTTGGGCATCAGATCACGCACTGTCTTGTTGACGATGCTCATGTAAGAATCCACCAGGTTGCGGATAGTCTCAACCTGCCTCTCCAGTTGAGGATCCATGGAGTGCATGAAGCTGTCCGAGCTGGAGTCCTCACTGGTATCACCCTGCTACAAAACATAATCTCTCAACATAATGTGAAGGACTTGGGGAAACAGTGAAGCAAACTGAACTCTAGGGTGTCAGTCCATTGTGTGGATTTAAAGTCAGGTCTGACAAGGATTATAAGATTGCTTTTTTTAAATGAAACTGAACTGCTTGGGGACACAACACAGTTTACAGTGGTACTTGAAAGTTTGTGAACTATTTCGAGTTTTCTGGATTTCTGCATAGATATTACCTGAAATATCATCAGTTATTCACACAAGTTCTAAAAGTAGATACAAGCATTTTGTTGGTCAGTTAGTTTTATAGTGATACTTTGGTTCTCGTCATTAATTCGTTCCAGAAGGCCTGTCTAAAACCAAAAATGATGAGTACCAAGCAAAGGTTCCCATAAGGAATAATGCAAATTGAATGAATCCATTCCAGAACCCCAGAAAATCCACACTAAGACATTATATGCGTTAATGGAGTTGTAACGTACATGTGAATTATGATGGAGATATCTATCATAATGGAGCCTATTACACATTATCACTTACATTAACCTACAGTTGGCCAAAATCACTAACACAAAGCTTATTTTATAATAAAGTGTTGAAAATCTCGTGTAATTTAGTGAGCAATTGATTGAAAGTGAAAAGTAAAAGCAAAACACTCACTCTATTGGTGAACTCATGGCTCTAGCTGATAATGCTAACTGCTCAGCCTGAAAGCTAAGAGGATTTGTGAATCGTGAATCGAGTTACGGCTGAAACGAGTCACATGGCTCGACTCATACAAGTTTAAGCAAGTGCACCGAGGTTCGAGCAAACAACGAGAACCGAGACAAATTTTTCTAGTCAAAATACGCAGAGAACCGAATTCAGCAAGTTCTGAGGTGGTTGAGAACTGAGATCTGTGAGTGGCTAAAGTATGTGAACCTTTGCTTTGAGTATCAAACGTGACCCCTTTATGCAGCAAAAACTACAACTAACACTTCCTGTTGATCCGTCCTGCATATCATCTTGGGGAATTTTAGCACATTCCTCCAACCAGAACAGCTTCAATTCTGAGATACTGGTGGGTTCCCTCACATGAGAGGGTGGCACGGTGGCACGGTGGGTAGCATCACCGCCTCACAGCAAGAAGGTCCTGGGTTCAATCCCAGGGTGGAGTGGCCTGGGTCCTTTCTGTGTGGAGTCTGCATGTCCTGCCAGTGTCTGTGTGGGTTTACTCTGGGTACTCCGGTTTCCTCCCACAGTCCAAAGACATGCATGTTAGGTTAATTGACTACATTAAATTGGCATTGACTTGAGTGACTTGTCTTCAAATAACCTTGTGTGTGTCACTGAACACGGCCACTGATGCTGATAGTGACGTTAAATAAATGAGTAAACGTAATCCCTCACAAGAACTGCTTCCACATTTCTTTCTCCTTTAGAATTTACTTGTATAATTCATAATTCCTTATTCCATCAATGATTGGAAGCTGACCTGGCCCAGATGCACCAAAACAGACCCAAGCTATGATACTACCACCACCATGTTTCAGGGATGGGATAAAGTTCTTGTGCTGGAATATAATGTGTTTCTTTCTGTAGACATATAACTTGTCATTTAATCTAATCAAGCTTTATTCCAGACTTATTTAATCACAACATGTTTTCCAAAAGCCGTCTGGACTGCCCATGTGCCATGTGATGGGCTCTTTTCGGAGAGCAATGTCTCTCTCTTTGCAACATTATCATGCACACCATTGTAATTCTGTGATCTCCTGATAGTGGAAACATGAACATTAACATTAGCCAGTGTGAGAGTGGCCTTAGAAGTTACCCTGGGTATGCCATATTTTTGTTTCATTTGTTTAATTGGGTTCTGTGTACCTAATTTCAACACTTGTTTGAAAATCTGATTATATTTTAGGTCATATTCATGCAGAAATACAGAAAACTCTAAAGGGCTCACAAACACTCAAGCACCACTGTACATGGGGACTCTCCCTTACCTTCTCTTTGTCCTATCAGTTGAGTTAGCAGGAAAACATGGACATGGACACGATAAACAAAGATGAGTTAGTGACAGAAAAACAACATCCTGTTACTGTTAGTGTGCAGTACTGTGCAAAAGTCTTAGGCCACCATTAGATTTGTCATTTTAGCAATGGTATAACATATTGTGAACGATTGGACCCAAAAATACTCTTTGTAGCATATCTTAGCCTTTTCACTCTGTTCTCCTTTCTAAAAAAGTGGTTCCTTGACTGCTACCCTTCCAAAAATACCACTCCTGATCAAGCTTCTTCAGACTGTAGAAACATCAACATGGCATCCTGCTGAAGCTGCCAGATGTTGCAATTGCTCAAGTGTAAGGGGAGGTCACACTAAATACATACCACTGTAGCCTATAAAAGCTGTTTTTCTGATTGTCTTTTCAGTTTTTTAATACTGCGTATAAATTTCCTGTATTTTCTGGTTGTACTCTAATAAAGAGACAGAAATAATTACATATGGTCTTTATACATTGCTAAAACAATCTTATATCTAATCTAACGGTGGCCTAAGACTTTTGCACACTGTAATAATAAACTAAAGCACAACATAAGAGGTTAGAAGAGCTATTCTAAGCCTCAGTATTAGGTAATAAAGAATATATTGTATTAGCACTGGTAGTTGGCACATACCACAATGCGTTCTGGGTAAACTCCAGCACGCAGGAAGGATGCCTTCCAGCTGTCAACCTCTTCCTGCGTCTCACAAGCCAACTCCAGTTGCCTATAGTCCTTATAGACGTTCCTTAGGAGAAGAAGAACAAATATCACAGTGGTGCAAGTTAAGCCGTGATGCATTATTACATGTTATATACTGTACAGGACCACAGTGCATCTGTAGTGTATGTATGGTATTTAAGTGGGCATGAGGTTTGACACGCTAATGACCTGTTTAAATTAATTTACTTACAATGGAAGTCAATAAAGGTTTACCCAAAATATGTTGCTTAAAACACTGGATGCCATAAATATTTAGAACAAATACACAGTTTCTAGCTGGGACCATTTCCCCTTTGTCAAACCTTATTTGGACATTCTCTCATACTTGTCTAATGATAACAATTCTTAGATTGCACCTTTTGTAGTATAGAATTCAGATTCAGTATACACTATATGTAGCCAGACGTCTGTGGATGTGCAAAATTCATTCAAACATGGACATTAGTCATAAGTTTGTTCCGCCTTTCCTTGTACAACAGCCTTCAATCTTCTGAGAAGACTTCCCACTAAATTCTGGAACATGACTGTGAGGTTGGGGAGTCACGACAGACAAAAAGCCCTGAACCACTGTTGGTATATCAGTTCATCTCAAAGGTCAAGTCAATTTTATTTATATAACATGTTCTGCAGAATATCATGTGGTCAGATGAAACCAAAATAGAACTTTTTGGTAAAAAGTAAAAACTCAACTGTGTTTGGAGGAAGAGGAATGCTGAGTTGAGAACACCATACCTACTGTGAAGCATGGGGGTGGAAACATCATGTAACAACATTTGGGGATGTTTTTCTGCAAAGAGGACAGGACTGATCCGTGTTAAGGGAAGAATGAACGGGGCCATGTATCGTGAGATTTTAAGCCAAAACCTCCTTCCATCAGTGAGAGCATTGAAGATGGAACGTGGCTGGGTCTTCCAGCATGACAATGATCCCAAACACACCGCTCGTGGCTCCGTAAAAAGCATTTCAAGGTCCTGGAGTGGCCTAGCCAGTCTCCAGACCTCAGCCCCATAGGAAAGATTTGTGGAGGGAGTTGAAAGTCTGTGTTGCCCAGCAACAGCCCAAAAACATCACTGCTCTAGAGGAGATCTGCATGGAGGAATGGGCCAAAATACCAGCTACAGTGTGTGCAAACCTGTTGAAGACTTACAGGAAACGTTTGACCTCTGTCATTGCCAACAAAGGTTATGTTACAAAGCATTGAGCTGAACTTTTGTTTATTGACCAAATACTTATTTTCCACCATAATTTACACAATTAAACTCTTTAAAAAAAATCCTACAATATGATTTCCTGGATTTTTTTTTTTTTTCTTATTTTGTCTCTCATAGCTGAAGTGTACCTATGATGAAAATCACAGACCTCTCTCATCTTTCTAAGTAGCAGAACTTGCACAATCAGTGGCTGACTAAATACTTTTTTGCCCCACTGTACCTCAGGACAGGATAACGTTTAATGCTGTAAGAAGAGATTTTAATATTTATTATTAAAGATAAACAGAGAACACCCAAGATATCAAATTTACGAACTGTGTTATAAACATCACAAAATAAATACAACGCTTGGATCAGAAGTTCATTATCATAATCCTTTACAGGGGAAATTTCATTTAAAAAAGAATCAGTGGCAAAAATTGACACCCATTAGTTACCACTGTGAATGGTTTAAGGAAGTATATTGGGGGGTGGGGGGCGTTTTAATGTTTCCAAATCATTTTTATTAACATTTTCTGTGTGGGTGAGAAGACCAACCTGGCAACCTCACAGTTCATTTTTTATGGTATAAGCATTATTACTAATGAGTTGTTGAGATACTCAATAGTCTTCTATGTGCAAAACACCTTAATATTATGTAGTTCTCTTTTAAAATATTTTCAACAATACGCCCATTATTAGGGACACCCAGGTCAGAAAGTGATAAGCTGACTTTGCAGAGGCCAAAACCTATTAAAGTCAATACAACCCATTCTACTGCCGTTTGTCTCTTGAGGTTCCACTGTGGTACACTTCATGTTATGACCCTGCTAGCACTGGGTGGCTAAAATAACAGCGATTACTAATTAGAAGGGGTATATATATACTTTTGGCCAAACAGTCTATCATATATAATCAAGCAAGGTTTAGTTATTTCCCTGTTTAAACAAATTGATCCATCCAGTTATTTATCGGGCTCAGTAGTTTTGTGACACCCCTGTCCTACCCTGTTTGTGCACTCTTTTCTGTTCCCTTCCTCTGTTGTCCAGACTAATTGTCCATGTGTTACAAATGCACAAGACAGGAATTATATTGAGAAATGCTAGAGTATTCCTTTAATACTGATGTTAAAATGGACTGACCTTTGTTCAGTGTTGAAGAGCGCAAAGATGTGCTTGCTGGACATGAAGCTTTTCTCAATGTCTCGGAGTTTCAGGTGATCCACAGGCAGCATGTATTTCTTCTCTTTCTCCTGTAGAGGGAAGCAATTTAAAAGATCAACAAGGAGCGCCACACGAAGCCGGACTTTTTGAGACGCAGTGCCTGTAATTAAATACCACAAAGTATAAGTTCTAATCTCAAATCAGTGTTTCTCTGTGAATAGTGATCCGACATCAGTAATTAAGACCTAAATTATTCTGGGAATACTGGGTTCTGGCTTCCTGTGGCACTAGATCTACTCGTCTAACAACATATCATTATGCTTGGTTATGTTTAACATTGTTGCTGCAATTTGAGAAGCTAAGGATGAGAATAATGTGACTTTTTCCTTTTCTGTGTACAGACAACTGTCTCCTATTAAATCTTAAATAAGCTGCCTTTTTTGCTTTCAGTAAAAATGTCAGACTAATTCGTCTGCACAAAAGAGGACAGCACAGAGTTTGTGCCAGTGAGGGAGGAGTGTTGGAAAGCCTGAAACTGCCATGTACCGTGAGTACTGTGAAGTATGAATATATCAAAAACGCAACCTAGTTATAGACCCATCACAAAAATGTGTTACATGAAAACATAAAAAAACCAATATCAATTCCAGAGGTATCCTTAAAACACTCGTAAAACATTTACCACAATACTTTTACATACACAGGTACTGATGAAGACCTTATTCAGAATGATAACAACAAGCAGCAATTCAAGCTATTACGTTTCGTCAACACCTGTTCCATTACTGTATGCTTAAGCTCCTTGTTTCTAAACTCTTTCTTCATAAAGAATCACTTTGTAGTTCTACAATTACAGACTGTAGTCCATCTGTTTCTCTGTATTCTTTGTTAGTCCCCTTTACCCTGTTCTCTAATGGTCAGGACCCCCACAGATCAGGTACTATTTGGGTGGTGGATCATTCTCAGCACTGCAGTGACACTGATGTGGTAGTGTGTTAGTGTGTGCTGTGCTAGTATTATCAGACACAGCAGTGCTGATGGAGTTTTAAACACCTCAGTGTCACTGTGGACAGAAAATAGTCCACCAACCAAAAATGTCCAACCACCAGCATCCTGTAGGCAGCATCCTGTGAGCAGTGATGAAGGATTAGAGGATGACCACCACAAACTGTGCAGCAACAGATGAGCTACTGTCTCTGACTTTACAGCTACAAGGTGGAGCAATAAGGTAGATGTGTCTTATAGAGTGCACAGTGAGTGAACACAGTGTTTAAAAACTCCAGCAGCACTGCTGTGTCTGATCCACTCGTACCAGCACAATACACACCAACACACCACCACCACATCAGTGTCACTGCAGAGTTTGAGATTGATCCACCACCCAAATAGTACCTGATCTTTGAGGGTCCTGAAAATTAGAGAACCGAGTAAAGGGGACTAACAAATTATGTGGACAAACAGATGAACTTTGTAACTTTTGAACTTTGTGGACTGTGGTACCTAGTGGGTAAGGTACTGGACTATGGACCACAAGGTCCAGGGTTCAAATCCCACCTGGGCTAAGCTGCCACTGTTGGGTCCTTGAGCAAGACCCTTAACCCACAACTGCTTGGATTGTAAGACTGTATCAATTGTAAGTCGCTCTGGATAAGGGCGTCTGCTAAATGCTGTAAATGTAAATGTAAATGTAACTGAGACACTATAAAGTGCTTCTAAATGGTAAGTGGAAATGACGAAATGGACGAGTATAAGGATTAGTACCTAATAAAGTGATCGGTGAGAGTACATATGTATTATTTAATTATTCATTTCATATTTCACCCACTGTGAAAATATGGCTTGAATTGAAAATTGTCACTTTCACACATCAACAGGCCATCAGGACGTGGTTGATAGAGGCTTAACATTGGTTCATTACATAAATAAATAAGAAACAGTTCCATTATTGGCAAGGAAATAGCTGCTGCCAAATATAATAATGCGATAAATAATGCCAATATCGTTTTTTTTGCAACTGATAAAACTCATAACAATAAATGAGACACCAAATTGCTGAAATTTCATGAACATTTATTTAAGCTTTAAATGCACTGTCTCTGTTTGCACTGTTTCTGTTTGTCTTTTTTATAAATAAATAAAAATAATAATATAATTATCCATTTAGTTTTGACCAAAATATTCCTAAATAGGTCTGTACCTAAAAGATAAGACTGTAAAAACATAACCAGGTTTCTTTTGATTAAAGCCATCAGTTACCATAACATTCATCCACATAATTTATCACTGCTTTAGGATGTCCCTGCTTTCAAATCTTGCTATTTGCACTATACTTAAATACTATCTCGTTAAACTACTCAACTACTGTACAATTACAAAACAACTAAGACCAGCTATAAACGTGACGGGAAAGACCAACTTCAGTATCTTTTGTTTGGAATTTTGTGGAAACATTTTCCCAACTGTAAGCCACTTGAAAGCAAACCATTCATTTCATTTGTATTTTTCTGTCATGCTGTAGTCATGGCTCCGCTTTGTGCGAATAAATATAAATAAATGTAGTGTGTCGAAACTGAAGAGAAACCACAACGACTGAATGCCACGCTAAGCCATTTGAGCAGATGACTGAAACTGCTGCCTTCTTTGCATGCCTAATGCTTGTAGTCACATTCAGCAGACTGAAAGGAATCTACAAGTGTTTCTCAACTTAATATCAGTTTGTTCTACAAAAATATATTTACAAATCCAATCCAATAAACACTGAAAATTTCCAGCAACAGGACGTAGAGCATTAAATCAACAATGATATCTGATAATAGAAGTGAAGCACAGGGAGCACATTTCTCTTGCTGTGAAACATCATCTCTCTTTCCCATTAGGTATATGTTCTTATTAAAACCTGGGAATCATATATATTTAGATATTTTAGCAGGCACTCTTATCCAGAACGACTTACGACTGATACAGTCTTACAATCCAAGCAATTGTGGGTTAAGGGTCTTGCTCAAGCACCCAACAATAGCAGTTTGGTAGATGTGGGAATTGAATTCTGGACCTTCTGGTTCATAGTCCAGTACTTTAAACGTTAGCCTACAACAGTCCATAAAGTGCATGCTACAAAGACGAGACAACTTTATTTATATTTAATAACATTTAACAGACACCCTTATCCAGAGTGACTCACAATTGATGCAGTCTTACAATTGTAAGGTAAGGGTTTGCTCCCACCAGCTTGGCAGAAGTGGGATTTGAACTCAAGACCTTCTGGTCCATAGTCCAGTAACTTAACCACTAGGCTACCACAGAAGATACAAAGTTCAAGCATCCATCGATTAACGCCCATGGTACACTCTGTGAAACTGCATGTTATGAGACTTGGACGTTCACACACACATTATATTATATTATGCATTATATTATATAGTGTACAAATGAATATGTTATATGTGATAATGTAGTGTACAGGTATTGACTACATGGCCAAAATACTGCAGTGTTTCCCATACACTGACTAATTTTACAAACACAGCATTGATTCACTTAGCCCCTCCTTACCCCATGCACTCTCTCTCTCACAAATGGTAAACATATGCTTTGGGGATTTTCTATAGATATAATGATTACTGTAGCTAATTTACACTACACCTACACCTACCACTAACCTTAACCTCAGTAACCTTAGCAAACCTTTTGGCTTTTTCAGTTTTTCTTTCTATTGTTGTAATCATAGTCATAGTGTCCCCCTCAAAGTTTGGAGGGGAAAAAATGTCCCCCAACCAAATACAGTGGTGCTTGAAAATTTGTGAATCCTTTAGAATGTTCTATATTTCTGCAAAAGTATGACCTAAAACATCATCAGATTTTCACATGATTCCTAAAGTAGATAAAGAGAACCCAGTTAAACAAATGAGACTAAAATATTATACTTGGTCATTTATTTATTTGAGGAAAATGATCCAATATTACATATTAGTGAGTGGCAAAAGTAAGTGAACCTTTGCTTTCAGTATCTGGTGTGACCCCCCCTGTGCAGCAATAACTACAAACTAAACGTTTCCTGTAACTGTTGATCAGTCCTGCACACCGGCTTGGAGGCCCGAATTTTAGCCCATTCCTCCATACAGAACAGCTTCAGCTCTGGGATGTTTGGTGGGTTTTCCTCACATTAACTGCTCGCTTTCAGGTCCTTCCACAACATTTCCATTGGATTAAGGTCAGGACTTTGACTTGGCCATTCCAAAATATTAACTTTATTCTTCTTTTAACCATTCTTTGGTAGAACGACTTGTGTGCTTAGGGTCGTTGTCTTGCTGCATGATCCACCTTCTCTAGAGATTCAGTCCATGGACAGATGTCCTGACATTTTCCTTTAGAATTCTCTGATATAATTCAGAATTCATGGTTCCATCAGTGATGGCAAGCCGTCCTTCCTGGCCCAGATGCAGCAAAACAGGCCCAAACCATGATACTACCACCACCATGTTTCACAGAAGGGATAAGGTTCTTATGCTGGAATGCAGTGTTTTCCTTTCTCCAAACATAACGCTTTTCTTTTAAAAACCAAAAAGTTCTATTTTGGTCTCACCCGTCCACAAAACATTCTTCCAATAGCCTTCTGGCTTGTCCATGTGATCTTTAGCAATGTTCTTTTTGGAGAGCAGTGGCTTTCTCCTTGCAACCCTGCCATGCACACCATTGTTGTTCAGTGTTCTTCTGATGTTCTTCTGAACATTAACATTAGTCAATGTGAGAGAGGCGTTCAGTTGCTTAGAAGTTACCCTGGGGTCCTTTGTGACCTCACCAACTATTACACGCCTTGCTCTTCGAGTGATCTTTGTTGGTCGACCACTACTAGGGAGGGTAACAATGGTCTTGAACTTCCCCATTTGTACACAATCTGCCTGACTGTGGATTGCTGTAGTCCAAACTCTTTAGAGATGGTTTTGTAACCTTTTCCAGCCTGATGTGCATCAACAACTCTTTTTCTGAGGTCTCCAGCAATCTCCTTTTTTTGTGTTATAATAAAACTTTGTGTTTAATAAAACGTTCTGCTTCAGATGCTGTGCTGTTATGTCATTACAACTGCTGTACTACAACAGCTAATGTATCTAGCAAGGTAATACATAGGTTAAGTAGGTTAACTATCTTCATAATAAAGATCGTAACCTTATGGGACCACATCTATGTGAATGGACATTATCTGAACAGATATTATGCAGCGTATACCTGTATTGTGTTTCCACTGCTTGAACTGATTTCATCTTGCCTAGGGCACCAGTTGTACTGCTGTTCAGGGCTGAGTCAGTCCTGAACAGCAGTGAAACTAAGGCAAAAGGCATACAGTCATTTTGGTGATGTGATGCAACAAAAATGTAGGGTTAGAAAAACAGAAGACATAAGACAGACAGTGTCTTACCAAAGCTGTTCACATAAAGATTTATTCAGTTTATCAACATTAGGACAAGACAGTAATAAGCAATTCTGGTTGCTCATGCTTTTACTAAGGTGTTGTGGCTTCAATGCATGATCAGAAACAATGCAAAAGTCTTAGGCCACCATTAGATTTGTTGTTTTAGCAATGGTATAATGAGAACTTATAACATTTTGATGCCGATTGGACCCAAACATTTCAAACTTGGATTGGTCACTCCATAGTACTCTTTTCTACTAATCTTTACTCCAATCTTTGTGAACTTCAGCATGTTAGCATTTTCTCCCTGTTCCCCTTCCGCAAAAGTGGTTTCTTGGCTGCTACCCTTCAAAAAGACAATTTCTGATCAATCTTCTTCGGACTGTAGAAGGGTCGACTTTGCATCCCCCTGAAGCTGATGCTGATATTGCTCAGTGTAAGGGGAGCTCACACTAAATACTTGCCATTGTAGCCTATAGAATGTTTTTTCTTTTTTTGCAGCTTGTTCATACAGCATTTCTGTATTTCCAGTATTTTCTGATTGTATTCTAGTAAGGAGACTGAGAAATAATTACATATGGTCATTAAACCACTGCTAAAGCAATTGTAGATCTAATCTAATGGTGGCCTAAGACTTTTGCACAGTACTGTAAGCTGGTAAAAAAATCCCATAAGTCCTGCCTCTAAAAAAAGGAATATAAAGAACCAGAGGTATTAGGTCAATATTTTACTGTTCTTACTACT
This sequence comes from Ancistrus triradiatus, assembly GCA_025084515.1. Lineage (NCBI taxonomy): Eukaryota > Metazoa > Chordata > Actinopteri > Siluriformes > Loricariidae > Ancistrus > Ancistrus triradiatus. The sequence continues at coordinate 160,186 of JAJAGP010001243.1, forward strand.
AAAAATCAAGATGGAAATATCTGGAACACAGCATAACTCCTTGTTCTGTTTACTTAACCAGCCAGAGTAGATTTTAAGCTTTGAGGACATGAAAGTGAGGTGATGTCATGGGGTAAACATTCCTGTACAATGCTTTTGTAATCCCTGGTAACACATTATACCCAACGCACATTTAATTCACAAATATCCATTACTGAAGCAGGAGTGAAACAGATCTAATGAAAAGCATTTCTCATAATCTTTTACAGACTGCCCTTAGTCTTCTATTAGAAGCAAGTTCCAAAAGAGATCTGTTTGAAATGATTGCTCATGGTAATTGCTCAACAGCTGTGGTTGATTAGCTTGGAATAACAGTAGTATGGTATCCCTTGAAGGTAGAGGGATTTCTAGGGCATAAACTTTAAATTCGCAAAGCTGCACCTATGCTTCAGAGAATTCTCTTTAGTGTCCAGTTTCCTGTATGTGTGTGTGTGTGTGAGAGAGAGCAAGTGAGAGTGTGTGAAGCCTGTATAAAGAGCTCTTTATTCAGCCTAAGAAAAGGAAGTGAGCTTCAGAAGGAAAAGCAGCATGGGGATACACCGAGCCCAAAGGCCTCGACATCTGGAGATACTACAACTCTAACAAGAAACTCCAACATTCCTTGGCGACCTCTTCTCCATCTCAAACTAACACACAGCAGGAGACGCATATGCTCAGAGAAACCCAAAACCAGTCACCAGACACATAAACACTCAGACTAATGCCGGCATTTCTCCTGAGAGATCTTCATCATTAACCTGGCCTGCCAAAAGTGGCCAATTTTTCACTTCCTGAAGACCCCTGACCTTGCGTTTCCTGTATGAAAAAAAAAGATAACCCTTGAAAAGGAAAAAAAAAACGCTCCGCCTTCTCTTACTGCCTTTCCTTTCCCATTTTTTCCACTTCTTACTGAGGAAAATCTGCCACGTCGATCGAGTCAAATCTACGCCTGCTGTTAAGCGAAGCTCTTTCAGCTGATGACAGAATACTTTTATTTTTCTCTGTTCTTGCAAGTTGCCTGTATAAATTTTCGCTTTTCACCCCAGATCGCTCTCGTCTGCGCTTTGGAGATTTACAAGCTGACCGGTGTGAAATGGGTCAGGAGAGGAGCGACTTCTTGCCACCCACGTTCATGCCTTCGCTCAGCACCATCAAATGCTGATAGCCCTCCGAGGACCCTCCTCTCTGCTCCCCCTCCCCAAACCCACCCACCGCTCCCTCACATGGACCTCCACCATCGCTCCGCCAGAAGAAGCAGAGAGGGAGGGATGAAGGAAAGGATGGACAAAGAGTTTAGAGAATAGCGAGAAGATGTTTCATCACCGGAGCCATTTGGCACAGATGCGGGAACTCGGAGGTATCCTTTATAGACTTTTCAAATATGTGGCTTGCATGTCTGGAGACTTTGGAATTGAGGGAAAATGCACTAGTCAGACTGTCTAAAGCAGCACACCAGCACAATTTGGGCAGTGCGTGGGGAGATATGCAAGCTTCCAGTCTAATTCACAAATTACATTCATGGCAGACTTGCAATTTTAACGCAGCAACGTCATGCTTTCTTTGGGGAAAGATCACAGATGCTGAATTGCAGTTCATGTGGAAACAGTATTACTTGTTTTGACCATATTTGTGTCCATAATCTGTACAATGTTTGTCTGTATGTTCCTGTGTACATCTGTATATGCATGCGTTAACTCTTGCAGCGGCTTGGATTCTGTGGACGGTTCTGTGGACCCGTGAGGCCTGGTCCGCTTGCCCAGTGTTCAGACTACCTGTTCAGGAAGTAGCGATTGTACAGTAGTCTGCACATTGGTTAGGCTGATCAGGGAATCGCACACGAAAGATCTATGCAAGATGTGCTTCCCAACAATGGCAACATGTAACATGGTGACTGAAAATATTTCAACAACTTGTGGCCAGTGGAAACTGGATCAACACGGTTGGAAGCAACAGTTCATTGGCAAAGACAAGCTCAGTTCCAGTGATAGATGCTGATTAGGACAGTGTAAAAAAATATATTGATGCAATAAATGTATCATGTGTTTGCTTGTAAATGTGTAATGCACTAAATGTATAGAATATCAAGTCTTGTATAATGAAAATGTCAAAATAAAAAAAATAAAAACCAATTTCCAGGGAAAACTATGTCTAAGGTCTTTCATTATTGTCATGGAGTTAGCATTATACCTCCAACCATGGCCATCACTCCATTGTCTGTCCAAAACCAAAAAATGGGCCTCGACTCAATTTTTCTTCCTTCAAATTCCTTTTGGGAACAGTTTCACACATTGGAAAGGATGAAGATCTTTTGTATTTTCTTCAACTTTTGGCAGACTTTAGGAAGTCTTGGCCTTGCTTCACAGTCTTTGAGAAGTGTTGGACTCGCAGACTCCAAGTCTGGTATGTATGGTAATGAAAAACAGATGCCCTCAACCCAAGGCCCAGAGCAGCCCTGCTCACCACAGCCTTGTCTAACCCAGCTTCATGCCTGATGTCTGGCGCAAAGGGTGGGGGACTGGGTGGGGGGTCACAGACCTACCTACGGCTGCACACATGCACCTAATCAGAGCACCGCGGCGTTCCCATGTTACGCTATGAATAGACCTAAGAATAGCATTTCTGCGTTCACCTCGTTTGAAGGAAGACTTTAGTGTTTTAATCTCTGTCCACTACATCAGATATACATTTCAACCCCTTGAGTACTGAGTGCAGAACTAAAGACCAGTTCACTCCTGTCATCAAAATAATAATAAAAAATACACAAAAAAACACATCACAAATTGTGTCAGTACATATTAGGTTGAAAATTGGGTACGTAGTTCAAATTCAAAGCTCAGTCTAAGCTCATTTCAATATAGGATAAGAAAGACATGATTAAATGTCTTACCAAAGCTTTTCATGTCATTTTATCCAACGTTCCAACATTGGTGCAATGCAGCGAAAAGTCCCTCCTGACTACATGGGAAAACATAACCACAAATTCTTGCTTCAGAACAAGTAGTCCCACATCTGAAAGAAGGAATTAGCTGGAGAGCTGGAGAGCGTAGTGCTTAGGTAGACGGCTTTACAAACACAAATGAATGAAGAATTCGTGTAGGCATCCGACAAAAATGTGATTTAGGTAAATGTTTATTCACCACCCCAACATTTGCCCCTAGTCTTTCATTATATGGGAGTTTGAAGTACTGTATAGTGAGATATGGCGATAGGTTTGTTGCTAATGAGGCAGCCAGAAATGGTGAAGTATTCATTTAACCCTCTATTGAGGGTGTTTTGGTACTTTGAGGGGGGTCTAGGAGACCCCTAGCTCTGTTGTACTGTTTTATTATTTTTATTATTTATTATTATGATTTTCCTACTTCCACAAATTTTAAATATCTTATAGTGATGAGGTACTATGAGGGGATCTAGGAGACCCCTAGTTCTGTTTTACTGTTTTATTACTTTTCTTATTTATTACTGTGTTTTTTCTACTTCCACAAATAGTACTTCCAAAAAAGTACTTTAATTTTTTTTTTCTCACTTGTACAGTCTTCATTACCCTGTACTTTTGTACAAATGCATGTGACAAATAAAAATCTTGACTCTTGATAATGTCAATATATTCGCCAGATATATTGATGAGGTACTTTGAGGGGATCAGGTTCTGTTTTATTGATTTGCATTGATTTATTTTGAAAACTTTAAATATTAATACGAAGATACTACAGATGCTGTTATTTACTATCAATTACTGTTTGTTTACTATTAATTATGAGTGCAATAATACTGTTTATTGTTATACTTTTATTAATGAAATGGTGGAGTATTCCTTTAATCCTCCATCGAGGGCATTTTAGTACTTTGCTCTGTTTTACTGTTTTATTACTTGTATTATTTATTACTGTGTTTCTTCTACTTCCACAAATTTTAAGTACTTTTAAAAATTTTATTCTCTCTTGTACAGTCGTCATTTGACTGTAACTGTGGCAAATAAAAACTCTTGAGAATGTGAATAAATTTGTCAGATATAGTGATGAAGTATTGTGAGGGGGTCTAAGAGACCCCTAGTTCTGTTTTACTGTTTTGCATAGACTAATCTTTTTGAAAACTTAAAATAATTATATGAAGATACTACATACACTGCTATTTTTATTTTATTTACTATGAATGACTATTTATTTACTATTAATGTCTCTTACATTAAATATTAATGCTATAATACTATTTATTGTTATACTTTTACAGAAAAAAGATCACAAAAAATCTGCTGCACACTGCAACAGCATGTGGTTACTGTATCGTTTCCAGGTCATGCTGTTTAGAGGAAGTTTCCATGGTAACCAAATGTATTTTTAGTACCTTAACGTATTACTGGGCAACATTAAGTCATGAAATACCATAACCGAAGTACACAACTTCATTACTTAAGTCAAAGTACAGATACTATTGGTCAAATGTTACTTCGATACAAGTGAAAGTTGTACCATCTGATTTTTAACCAAGTTAAAGTCCTAAAGTACCTGCTTTTAATAATACTCAAATGTGACAAGTAAAATCTTATGCCATTGCATTATTGTAATATTGCCACAACACTTATAATAATAATAGAACTAATAATAGGGACTTGTAGATTTTACAAACTTACAAAAGTCGGTCATTTTATTGATTTATTTACTTAATTTTATTTTACTTTTTATTCTACTCCTACCCAGTGGAGCTGCTGAAAATGCAGCTTGTTCAGGAAAAAAATAAATAAAAGAAAAAGCATCCAACCTGTTTTGCATACTAAGCTTTCATCAGGAATTAAGTGTACATACTTCAATATGCTTCTGCAGCTTGGAAGGCGATTTTTGTAAGCTGTGATTAGGTTTGTTTTAAGCAAACAAAGCAACATTTATAACAAAATGAATCTTAAATCTGTTCAGAAACCTGAAACATAGTTGCAAGGTATGGCCATGGGTGAGCACACTGTGCTGAGGGGCTGTCTCGTTCTTCTTTCTTCCATAAGCAGATGTTCAAATTCAAAAATGCTTGCTGAGGAATCATGAACTTGATGTGACAATATTATAGTTATTCTTAATAGGCTGTCTTCGTCAGTGTACCAATCACATTTTAGAAAAGTCTTCAAAGCTACTTCTTCAAAGCAACAAATAACGAGAACCTTGATAGAAATGTAGTGGAGTGAAAAGTACAATATTTGTTTTTAAAATGTAGAGAAGTTAAAGTCATGAGTTTGCAAAAAATATAATACTTTGGTAAAGTATACATGTTCTAAAAAAGCCTACTTAAGTATAGTACTCAAGTAAATGTACTTCATTACTGTCCACCCCTGCCAGATACTGAGTGAAATACTAAAAAAATCTGGTCCGGGGTCAGACCCTCCTCATATAGGGACACTAGGGTTACTGAACAGATTCTGTTAATCCTTTAGTGTCTGTCAACATCTATCTTTTCTTCCATGCTTGGGAAGAGCTAAATGTCTCCCAGGAAAGTGCCGTATACAAAACAATACAGAAGACCCGGCACATTAATCACACCCCAGACACAACGCCTAAATAGACGCAACCCTGAATAATGAACGTTTAAGTAAACAAGAGATGATTATGCACTTTTTTGGGATCAAAGTTTGGGTTCGGACGGGATCTCACCTCATCATCTTTGTACCAGGACAGAGTCTCGGCAGTCAGCACAAACCAGTACTCCTTGGCTCCTCCCTTCATGATGCCGATGTTATTGATGGTTAGCCAGCCCTTCCTGATCACCTACAGTACACAGAGGCACAGTGACAAAACTGCTAAGAGCTTTTACAATGCAACACTAATTCTGTCATTGCTAAATGGCTTGTAAACCTACAAACTGACCACACAGAAGTCACCCCACAGCTGAATCACATCAGATCTCTTGTTGCTGGCTGATAGGACTGTACAATAAATATTTGGCCCTACATATTACTTTACTTTATATTACATATTATATTACATATATTTTCAGAGGGGCAATAAAGTATTTAGTCAGCCACTGATTGTGCAAGTTCTCCTTACTAAGAAAGATGAGAGGTCTGTCATTTTCATCATAGGTACACTTCAACTATGAGAGACAAAATATGAAAATAAATCCAGGAAATTACATTGTAGGATTTTTCAAGAATTTAATTGTAAATCATGGTGGAAAATAAGTATTTGGTCACCCACAAACAAGCAAGATTTCTGGCTCTCACAGACCTGTAACTTCTTCTTTAAAAAGCTCTTCTGTCCTCCACTCGTTACTTGTATTAATGGCACGTTTGACCTCGTTATCTGTATAAAAGACACCTGTCCACAGCCTCAAACAGTCAGACTCCAAACTCAAAGAGTGAATCTGTCGAAGGACACGAGGAAGAAAATTGTAGACCTGCACCAGGCTGGGAAGAGTGAATCTACAATAGGCAAGCAGGTTGGTGTGAATAAATCAACTGTGGGGCAATTGTAAGAAAATGGAAGACATACAAGACCATTCATAATCTCCCTCGACCTGGGGCCCCACACAAGATCTCATCCCGTGGGGTCAAAATGATCATGAGAACGGTGAGCAAAAATCCCAGAACTACACAGAGGTACGTGATGAATGACCTGCAGAGAGCTGGGACCAAAGTAACAAAGCTACCATCAGTAACACGCTGCGCCGAGAGGGACTCAGATCCTGCAGTGCCAGGCTGTGGTCCCCCTGCTTAAGCCAGTACCAGTACATGTTCAGCCCGTCTAAAGTTTCCGAGAGAGTAATATGGATGATCCAGAAGAGGATTGGGAGAATGTCATGTGGTCAGATGAAACCAAATAGAACTTTTGGTCAAAACTCAACTTGTCGTGATTGGAGGATGAAGGAATGCTGAGTTGCAAATCCAAAGAACCCATACCTACTGTGAAGCATGGGGGTGGAAACCTCATGGCTTTTGGGGCTGTTTTTCTGCAAAGGGGACAGGACGACTGATCCGTGTTCAGGGAAGAATGAATGGGGCCATGTATTGTGAAATTTTATAAGGCCAAAACCTCTTTCCATCAGTGAGAAGCATTGAAGAATGGAACGTGGCTGAGTCTTCCAAGCAGGACAATGATCCCAAACACACCGCTCGGGCAACGAAGGAGTGGCTCTGTTAAAAAAGCAGCATTTCAAGGTCCTGGAGTGGCCTAAGCCAGTCTCCATGACCTCAACAACCCCATAGAACATTTGTGGAGGCGGAGTTGAAAGTCCCGTGTTGCCCCAAAAACATCCACTGCTCTAGAGGAGATCTGCATGGAGGAATGGGCCAAAATACCAGCTACAGTGTGTGCAAACTGGTGAAGACTTACAGGAAACGTTTGACCTCTGTCATTGCCAACAAAGGTTATGTTTCAAAACATTGAGCTGAACTTTTGTTATTGACCAAATACTTATTTTCCACCATCACTTACAATTAAATTCTTAAAAAATCCTACAATGTGATTTCCTGTGATTTTTTTTTTCTCATTTTGTCTCTCATAGTTGAAGTGTACCTATGATGAAAATTACAGACCTCTCTCATCTTTCTAAGTAGGAGAACTTGCACAATCAGTGGCTGACTAAATACTTTTTTGCTCCACTGTATATGTACGGTATAGCATAAACAATGCATCTCTTCACTATTGTTTTTTTCCTATTTATTGTTTATTTCTCAACTTATAGTTCCTTATTTAATTTTTACACTTGAATTTGTGCAATATGTTAGTGATGTGTGGAATTCTATGTTCCTGCTGCTGTAACAATTCAGTTTCCCTCGGGATTAATAAAGTTCTATCGTTCGATCTATCTATCTGTCTATCACAAACTTAAATCTATCACAATACTAAGGTCCAGACTTATGTAATTGATTTACCTTCCTGTTTTTCTCCTGCTTATTCAGGTGGGCTATATGAATTAATGGGGTAAGGGTGAACCTGTACCCTGGACGAGGTGCCAGTCCATCACTTAGGGCTCAGGAAGTTGATTATGAACCAAAGATATTCCAAGATAAATTTTTTTCTGGTCAACGTTATTTGTTATTTGTTACATAAACATCCATTCCTGCATTTCAGGCCTGCAACACATTCCAAAAAAAGTGGAATGGGGGCAATTTAGGGTTGGTAATGAGAATAAAACTAAACAATGATGTGATTTCAAACAGGTGATGTCAACAGGTGATTATAATCATGATTTGGTACAAAAGCAGCATTCACAAAAGGCTCTGAGGAGCAAAGATGGGCAGAGGATCTCCAGATTCTCAACAAATGCATGAGAAGATTATTGAAATGTTTAAAAACAATATTCCTCAAAGAAAGATTGAAAGGATTTATTTTATTTGCATTTTCCATACCGGCACAACTTTTTCTTATTTGGAGTTGTACTTTCTGAATGTTTTACATGTTAACATAAATTATATTCAGCATAGTTTTATCTCCTCTAACAAAACATTGGTCACATCCACCAATAGCACCGATTGCTGTTCAGAATCAATAAAAGCATAAAATCTTGTGCGCAGTTTGTTGAGCAAAATCACAAACCCTCAATCTCTTTAAAAACACAAGGGATCATTTGGATCATTATGTGAAACAATGGGTGCCCACAAACTAGTTGAATTGTGCAGATACTTCAGTGAAAGATTGCTTCGAAATATTCTTAATATCCACAATGACTTGTGAGGTTGGTAAAAGACGGGAGCCATAACAAAGCATTTGGGAAGAAATATTTGTTTGAGGTTTTTTTAAACCTAATCTTTTAACTTGGGACTGTGGTGGCTAATTCTAAACATACACTAGAAGACTCTCACATCTACAGACAAGTCACAGGGTTTTTAGTAACAGACTGTTGGGAAACTGGGGATCTTGGGGAATCACTGTTTACAAGATTCTTTTGACATTATTTCAATTCATCTGAAAACACACACTTAAAAATAATCAATCAACAAATAAAAAGTAGCATAGTCGCCTCTTAATATTGTAAGTTCTATGTACAGTTCTACGTATGTTAATTCAATGCTTAGAATTTACATAATTTATCATTTCATTAAGACACGAGTGCAGTAATTTGCACAGAGCTCAATACAAATATACAAATATACAAAACAGTAAATAACTCCCCCAAAAATAAGAAATAAATGTAGCACAGCAAAATTAAGTATTTTGCATTATTTATTTGTTGTTTGTATGTTTTTCGTGGGTTTAAAAAACCTGGTGCATTAATACAGAATGTTCGGTTGCTGTGAGGGTGATTTTTGTGCATTTTGGCAGCCATTTTGGCAAGATTTGCAGATTTTAAAACTGGAACTACCCTTTTTATAAATTTCAATAAATCCAAAACTCATGCTCATAGCATTTTACTGTCTTTAGATCTATAAACCTCAGTCTATTTCTACACGTAAGCAAAAACACACATGCATCATTCACACAAACACCCTCTGCACACTTACCATTATCTCATCCTGTAGTGCCGTTGCCCCCGCAACAGTAGCAAAATTAAAGGACAGGGTTTAAAAAGAGGTAATTAGACAAGCTGAAAAAGACAGAATGGAGAGAAGAGAGCAACAAGAAGCAGGAAAAAGTACACAGGCACATTGAAACATGGCTAAAAATAACTTCACACGGAAATCAGACAATCTTAATGCTCAAAAATAAAACAATGAAAAATGATAACACCACATAATCATAGCCATATAACTTGTTTCACCATTGATATAAGTAAGTGATATACATTCATTTATTCATCTTCATACCCACTTCATGCAGGGCACACTCCATCCCTCACAGGACCCTGTCTAAACAGCCCTTTTCAGAACGACTGGTTTTGAGTGAACGTTGCTTTAAATAATAATAAGCCACTGCTCGCCCAACCCCCAAAAATGAAGCTGTTTGTGGAGGACTGTGGAAGCCTAGCAGTTAAGCTACTGGACTGTGGATCAGAAGGTCCAGGGTTCAAATCCCACCTCTGCCAAGCTGCCACTGTTGGGTCCTTGAGCAAGGCTCTTAACCCACAATTGCTGAGATTGTAAAAATGTATCAATTGTAAGTCGCTCTGGATAAGGGTGTCTGCTAAATGCTGTAAATGTAAATGTAAGTTTCCCCCTTTGTAGCGTAACGCACTAATAATGCATTTTCATGTCCCGACTTCCCAATTATCCCAATTATGACTTGACATAAGTCAAATGGACCAGTAGTTCCTGAGCCATGGGTGCAGTTTCTCCGAATAGAGGTGGTATTATTCTAATGAGTCTCCTTGTAATGCAAGGAGGAGAGCAAAATCTGAATGGCGGCCTCGTTTGAGTGCTTCAATTTTGCCTTTGCTGTGGGGTGACACACTGCCCCAACTGCTGGTGTGATGGATGAGGATCTACAGGCCCAGCTGCAACATCTGTGGGCAAATGTGCCACAGGTTACCATACAGAACCTGTTTGCCTCCAATGCCCAGCCATATCTCATCTTGTATCCAGGCTAGAGGCAACCTAACAGGGTAACTAGAACCTCCTTTCAGTTGTACAGTTTTCCCCAATAAACATAACCTTTGACTCTAACACTGTAATCACTTACATACAGTGGGGAAAAAAGTATTTAGTCAGCCACTGATTGTGCAAGTTCTCCTACTTAGGAATATGAGAGAGGTCTGTAATTTTCATCATAGGTACACACCAACCTGCTTGCCTATTGTAGATTCACTCTTCCCAGCCTGGTGCAGGTCTATAATTTTCTTCCTGGTGTCCTTCGACAGCTCTTTGGTCTTGGCCATGGTTGAGTTTGGAGTCTGACTGTTTGAGGCTGTGGACAGGTGTCTTTTATACAGATAATGAGGTCAAACAGGTGACATTAATACAGGTAACGAGTAGAGGACAGAAAATCTTCCTAAAGAGGAAGTTACAGGTCTGTGAGAGCCAAAAATCTTGATTGTTTGTGGGTGACCAAATACTTATTTTCCACCATGATTTACAATTAAATTCTTTAAAGATCCTACAATGTTATTTCCTGGATTTTTTTTCTCATTTTGTCTCTCATAGTTGAAGTGTACCTATGATGAAAATTACAGACCTCTCTCATCTTTCTAAGTAGGAGAACTTGCACAATCAGTGGCTGACTAAATACTTTTTTACCCCACTGTACATCATCATTACATTACATATAAAGTTTCATTTGACTCCAACATCTCCTTCTTGGTGAGTTCTTTTTTTGTCAATGAGTGTATACTGTATACAGTTTGTCAACGTGTGATGCCCACCTGATTGCCTGCAGCTTTCTTCTTACTCATCTGACTGCTTCTCTGTTGGGCACTGATAAACAAAAACAACTTCTTTACATTGAAAGTCACAGTACATACTGCATATAAAAAGCATACAATAATAACTGTTTGATCTTACTTAGCAAAACCAATGAAGTCCTCATGGTTGGTATTCATGTAGGCCAGCTCAATGTCAATCAGAAGCATCACCTGTGATAAAATGATAGTATGACCCAAAATCGGTGTAAATATAATAGACAACCATTCACTTGCTATTACTTCTGATTATTCATCAGGTTGGAGTCATGTCGTGGATTAGAAGGTGGTGGAGCCAAACCTGGTTCTTGGTGCGACTCTCTCTGTCACGGATATGCTGCGTGACAATCCTCTCCATCTCCTCCCTCAGCATTGGATATTGGGCCAGCTGTTTCACACAATATAAATTCATAGCAATTAATACTGCACATGGAAATAAGTCATGAATATGTAGGCAGAATGTGGACGCTATTCTATAGTAGCGCCTTCAAGGTGTGAAGTGAATACTATCACTAAACATCAACACTGGAAGTTTAACCTGTAGTGCATTTTGAATGGAGAAGTGACTTAAAGAAAAAAATAATGTTAAAAATAATACATCTTGTTAAACAGCTGATTAAAATTACATGAAACTGTGGTATAGGGTTGCACATATCACGTTCTACTTAGTAGGCATAACCAACAAAGGTAATTAGGTTAATTAGGTAACTTGGTTTAATTCTTACAATATCATCCAGGCTGATGTGTATTGGTCCTCTCATGGTTTCTTATTTATTGCAGTTAGGGAGTTTTCCTTGCCACTGTCACCCTAGGCTTGCTCAATTAGGGCTGTGGGCCAAGTTATTTGTAAAGCTGCTTTGAGACCATGTTCCATTGTAAAAAGTGCTATTGAAATAAATCTGACTCAACAGGAAAGTACCAGGACAGGTCATGAATGACTTGTGTCTGACCCAGCCAACAAATTACAGTGCCAGTGGTAAACAGTGGACAATGGTAGCCTAGTGGTTACGGTACTGGCCTATGGACCAGAAGGTCCAGGGTTTATATCCTGCTTCTGCCAAGCTGCCACTGTTGGGTCCTTGAGCAAGGCCCTTAACCCACAATTGCTTGGATTGTAAGACTGTATCAATTGTAAGTCACTCTGGATAAGGGCGTCTGCTAAATGCTGTAAATGTAAATGTAAACAGTATGCTCAAAATCAGTTTCATAAATTCCACTCATTTTTAACTGATAATTACTTGTTTTTGATTTTTAACCTAAATCACACACAAATAAATGAACTTGTAATGAAGCAGCATATATTTTAGAAAGACTGAAAACTGTACACACTCTCATAAAATGTCACTGCAGTAATAAGCTACATTTGTTCCAACACAAAATAAAAAACAAAACAAAATGTTAACGACAAGCCACATGCACAACGACATATTGTAGACTGACCTTTTTAGTGCACTGCCTGACTGTATTCACCAGCTCAGAGATAACCAGGTCCACACATTTCTGGCATGGCTCTTTGATCTTAGCTATCTGTCTCTTTACAATCGTCTCAAAGGCCATGTCCGGGGTGAACAGACCCGTCCTGGGCACAGAGAGAGAAGCTATTATTTAGGACAAAATACTGAGTTTCAAAGGTAAAATCATGATGTCTTTGAGATTATTAGATCTTTTTTTATTAGATTTTATTAATATCGTTATGTATTATATGTTTTATTATTGAGGATATATACAGTCTGGCTAATTCCTCTGTATTTGTCATTTTTTTAAATTCAATAGGCATTTTTATTTCTTCCTCGACTTAAAACGTTCAGATGAATATGTGTGATAATAGAAAACACAAGTCTACACAAGTCAAACAAGTCCGATTTCTTTCTGAATGCATGACATATGAATCACTTGTCAGTGATTCAGCCAGTAAACCCAAATAAATATTTAACTGCAATTTTTACTACTGCGGTGTTTATGTGGGGGATTTTATGGAATCAAATTTCACATAGTGGCGTTTGAGTGGTCTACTATGCCAACCCAGGATAGCAGTGACTCAGGTTAGCGTCACAGTGGTGCCTACTGGCCAGGTTCTTCTTATATAGGCACAATAGTATAGAGGGACCGTGGTGGCCTAGTGGGTAAGGTACTGGACTATGGACCAGAAGGTCCAGGGTTCAAATCCCACCTCTGCCAAGCTTCCACTGTTGGGTCCTTGAGCAAGACCCTTAACCCACAATTGCTTGGATTGTAAGATTGTACCAATTGTAAGTCGCTCTGGATAAGGGCGTCTGCTAAATGCTGTAAATGTAAATGTCCTGTCAGGGGATCATCCCTGGCACTGTAACAATGACCACCTGGTGTCCTACCCAGGGAATTCTTATGCTTACACCTTGCATTCTCGGGGTTATAAGCAAGGCTCCTACAACCCTGATCATGAAACATGGAAAAAATTCACATTCTGCTGTCTTTAATCTATGATTTTTACTACTAACATAGTAGTTAATCTCTACCTGGTCCTGTTCATGCACAAATTCAAATGTGAAAAAATTAAAGACACCAAATTATTATAAAGCAGAGATGCAGTGATACTCAACAAATCTGACAAAAGTTTAATCTGGTCTTCATATCTGTATGCACAGCAGTGGAGTAAATTACACACCTGATCCCATGGATATTCTTGATGGCATAGCTGATCTCCTTACGCAACTCTTTCTCATCAAATTCCATCTATACATAGAGGAGTCAGCTGAACAACACAGCTTTAATATTCTTTATTTTCAGCAGTAGCAGTGAAATTCACAGATCATCCTATATCAAAACCTTTTTATTGATAAAAAAAATAAAGTGGGCTGAAGATCATGTACAGTGGTACCTCGGTTCTCGACGTTAATTCGTTCCAGAAAGCTTGTCAAGTACCGAACAAACTGAATGAATCTGTTCCAGATCCCAGAAATTCCAGACTGTATAAGGCATTATATGCATTAATGGAGTTGTATTGTACAGGTGCTCCCTGATTTATGATGGGGATATGATCTGACAAATCCATCATAAGTTACTTGTATCATGAACTGATGAGTTTAATATAGTCTATACTGCATCACACCCTATTACACATTAACACTTATATTAACTTGCAGTTAAACAAAATCATTAACACAAAGTTTATTATATAATAAAGTGTTGAAAAATCTCATGTAATTTAGTGTGTAACAGATTGAAAGTGAAAAGTTAAAGCAAAACACAAAACACTATTGGTGAACTCTAATGGAGTTTAAGGGTTTTTTCCTTGCCACTGTCGCCCTAGGCTTGCTCAATTTGGGATTGGACGTAGATATTAGGAGATAATCTAAACTTGTAAAGTTGCTTTGAGACAATGCTCCATTGTAAAAAGCGCTATATAAATAAATCTGACTTGACTTGACTTAATGCTAATGCTAACTGCAGCCTGTGTTCTGGGGGATTCAGTTCCTGTTTTGCTTTCAGTTGGCTCTTATAACTAACCATTTTAGGACCCATGGAGACTTATTTGCACTAAAAATACAGTACTGTAGATGTAAAAATAAAGAACAACACGATAAACACAGCAGAGATCTTCACTGAGCAAGAGCTATTATGAATCTGAAGCACCGTGTGCTGAATCATGAATCATGAATCGTGAATCAAGTTTTGGCTAAAACGAATCGCACGGCTCGACTCATAATTTTAATAAAGTGTGCCAAGTGCCGAGCAAATGACGAGAACTGAGACACATTTTTTTAGTCAGAATGCATCGAGAACCGAATTCGATGACTGGTCGAGAACCGAGGTACCACTGTGTCAGCTCTTCCCACTGTAAGAGGAATCATTGATAGGAGTCAACAGGAGTCACCTTGACCAGTTCAAAAGGGAAGCGTTCGTGGAAAATCCGATTGATCCTGGCTCCCCCGGACAGTTCATAGGTGTCTATCTGATCACCTGATCCCTCAATGCACTTCTCAAAGTCTACTGCAAACTGCTGAACCATCCTGAAGGATGAGAAATGAGAAATGTGTGGACACCCATGTGGCACAAACTACTGTACAGAATGGTAGGTTGACTCACTGTAGAAGGGCCTTGGTTTTGCGGGAGGGGTCATCCGGGCGAAAGTTCTTGTACTCTTCTACTTCCTTCTCAATGGACAGCAACTGGCTTTGCAGCTTGTTTCTCAGCGCTGGCAGCGTGTCTCTGATGTGATTGGTCAGTTGCTACAAGTAGAGGAAGTCAACTGGTCATATTAATTCTGAAATTTATGTTGAGGTTATGGCGTGTGGAGTACTGTAGAAATTTCTTTCTATCAGAGGGGAAATGTACTGTACAGTCAAATTTTGGTCCCTTCAGAGTCTGAAAGTCAAGTTATGTACATTAATGATGCTATTTTCCAATTTCATTACTTATAAATTAAACAAAATGTCTTAGGACAGCGGGTTTTGGGTAATAAAAGTATGGGCTCACTGGCCACTATATTATGTACAGCTGTTCAACTGCTTGTTAATGCAAATATCTAATCAGCCAATCAAATAGCAGAAACTCATGTAGAAACTCATACATTTAGTCTTGTAGACATGGTCAAGGTGAAGACGGCCTGCTGAAGTTCAAGGAATGGGGAAGAATTGTGATTTAAGTGATTTTGAGCATGACATCGTCGTTGGTGCTAGAAGGGTTGGTCTGAGTAATTCAGAAACTGCTGATCTACTGGGATTTTTACACACAGCCATCTCTCGGGTTTACAGAGACTGGTCTGAAAAGGAGAAATTATCCAGTGGGTGGAGTTATCTAGGCAAAAATGCCTTGTTGACACCAGAGGAGAATGAACCGGTTTGAGCTGATCGAAAGGCAACAGTAA
This sequence comes from Ancistrus triradiatus, assembly GCA_025084515.1. Taxonomy (NCBI): domain Eukaryota; kingdom Metazoa; phylum Chordata; class Actinopteri; order Siluriformes; family Loricariidae; genus Ancistrus; species Ancistrus triradiatus. The sequence continues at coordinate 176,297 of JAJAGP010001243.1, forward strand.
CTCAAATAATCACAAATAGAGATGCACAGTAGAGCATCTCTGAATGCACGACACATCAAACCTTGAAGGAGATGGGCTACATCAGCTGAAGTCTACACCGAGTGCCACTCCATTCAGCTAATAACAGCTGGGTTCACCAAAATTTGTCAATAGAAGACTGGAAAAACGTTGCCTGGTCTGATGAGTCTCGATTTCTGCCGCAACTTTCAGATGGTAGAGTCAGCTTTTGGCATAAACAAAACGAAATCATGGATGCATCCTGCCTTGTATCAACGGTTCAGGCTTCTGAAGGTGTAATGGAGTGGGGAATATTTTCTTTTATGTACCGGTATATACCATCTTTTATGGTCCGTGTCACAAAGCTCAAATCATCTCAAACTGGTTTCTTGAACATGAAAGGCCTCCTCAGTCACCAGATCTCAATCCAACAGAGCACCATTAGGATGTGGTGGAACAGGAGATTCACATCATGGATGTGCAGCTGACAAATCTGCAGCAATTGTGTGATGCTGTCATGTAATGAAGGACCATAATCTCTTGAGGAATGTTTCCAGCATCTTGTTGAATCCATGCCATGAAGAATTAAGGCAGTTCTGAAGGACAAAACGTGTCCAAACCGGTACTAGCAAGGAGTACCTAATAAAGTGAGTGTACATATGTCTTACCCCAAACTGTTCATAAACATCTGTTTCACGTGATAAGTATAGGAAAGTCTAGGTCTAAGAAAATTTAGGTCTAAGACTTTCATTCAAGCATCCCCACTTTTACCAGCCAATAAAAATTGTAATGTATAATCGCTGTTGTACCTACATATATAAACGTCAACATGTTTGAGGCGTTAGAATTTAGCAAATTACTCAGATTCTCTGCATATCCAATTTCCTTAACTTCCTTCTGTGTCCCCCTGAAAGTTCACTGAGGCCCCCTGGTGGGCCAATGCTTCTAGTTGAGAACCTACGCATCCTTGTTGTGTGTACAAAGCTAACAACAGTAAATTCCTCTGTGTGAAAGTAGTTCTAAAATATCCTACCTGATTAAGGACTTTCTGCAGGTATGGAGTCCCCATGCGGTCAGCCAGGTGGCGATAGGATGGATGGCTGAGGAAGAACTTTCTCTCGGCCGCCATGGCAGCAGTGATGTCCTTTTTCCCATCAATATCCTTCTGGCTCCGGTTCACTACTCCAATGTAGCCTATAGGAGAAATAATATAGAAAGGTGGACTTCAGGTCTTCTATGTTGCAATGTTTAGCCATTTTACACTACAGTGAAAATCATCGTTGCCTGGACAATGCATGTACTGTACATTCCAAGGCAAAAACAAATGGGAAAACCCAAAATTGCAAAATATTAATAGTTTAATGGTCCGAAATAACTGGTCAAGAAATGAGCAAGAGTTAAAAAAATACATAAAGTAACTTTCCCTTTCCTTTGATTTTCTTAAAAGTTTAAAACTTGTGGGTAAACTTGACTTCAAACAGTAACAAAGTGGCTGAAAAATGTTTCCCCGCCAGTTTGTGTTTAATGTGGAATCAAATATCCTCTTCAGGTTTCAAATCTGGACTCTGACCAGGCCAAAACATGAACCTGATCAACGTGTTCTCAAGCCACTTCTTGGTGGTCTTTGTAGTGTGTACAGGAAGCTTGTCTTGTTGAAAGTAACATGTGATTGTTCCTTTTTAGAAAACAATTCAATTGTGGAAAGTCTTTCTGCAATATTTTCCTGTACTTTGATACATTCATTACATTTTCCACAGTGAAGCAGATCTTCAGTAAAGCCAACTGAAAAGGCTGCCCACACAGTGACACCTCTACCTCCATGCTTAATGGTAGTAGAGATGCATTCATTGTTGTACTTCGCATCACAACATCATCATGTAAACTCCTGATTCATCAGTCTACACAGCTCTGCTGAACCTTTCTGAATCAAACTTTCCATATTCTGCTGGAAACTTCTTTATGTCCTTGATGTTTTTCTTAGATGGCAGTGATTGCATAAATATGTCAAGGGAGCTCGCGTAGTGGGAATCCTGGGGCAGATAACTAGGTCGTGAAGCGCTCGGCTCAACTTTTTCCCATCTTTTTCGCTGTTTCCTTATCTTCCCTCTTCTTTCCTTTTCTCCGATGGCTTTCCAACCACCAGTTCACGACATCATCCATGTAAAACTCCCTGCATTTCAGCACCCGTGCCCGCCCGGCAGTGGCTCGCGACCGTCAGAGGTCAGTACAACACAGCGCGCGAGCTGTCCATTTCGAACCCCTTTCTGATCCCCCTTCCTCCCCCTATCTCTTCTTTTTCCTTTGCGCTACCTTTTTCTTATTCGATATTCCTTTCTTTTGTTTTTTTTCCTTCCGTGATGTCAGATTGTTTATTTTTCATAAAAATTAATTAGCCTTTCTTGTCTCAGGCCTTTTGCACTTTATTTCGTTATTCCGTGTTTTCGTTCGTTGTCTTCTGTATCACGCATTTCCTTTCCTTATTGTCCTCTATAGTTCTTAAACACAGCAATTTGCACCCTCGTTCTCGTCAGACATTTTCACAGCCTAAAGTAATATTCCATACAGAGGGTCTCTCCCATCGCCCCCTCTTTTCCTTTTCATTATCCCCCTCCTGACTCCCCCCGCTTCTTTTATACTAGTCATTGTATTGTTATTGAAGAAAAATATCCAATATTCAAATATTTTCTGGATTGTGAATGTGTGAGGGACAAAAGGTAGGCTGGATGTCGAACCTTTTTCATTTCCAGTATCTGGTGTGACACCCCCTGTGTCGCAATAACTGCCAAATAAACTTTTGCCTGTACTGTTGGTCAGTATAACCCTGCACAACCGGGCTTGGAGAATTTTTGCCCATTTCTCCGTACAGAACAGCTTCAGCTCTTGGAATGTTGGGTGGGTTTTTCCCTGCATATTAGCTGCTCCTTCAGGTCTTCACAACATTCGATTGTGGATTAGGTCAGGACTTTGACTTTGGCCATTCCAAAACGCGTTAACGTTTATTCTTCTGTAACCATTATTTGGCAGAATGACTTGTGTGCTTAGGTCCTTGTCCCCCCCTTGTCTGTCTTGCCCACCTTTCTCTTGAGATTCAGTTCATTGACAGAGTTGTCGTCTGACATTTTCCTGTGTGACAATTCTGCTGATATATTCCAGAATTCATTGTTTTTTCCATCATGCATAGGCAAGCCGGCCTGGCCATATGCAGCAAAACCAGCCCCAAACCATGATACTACCACCACCATGTTTCACACAGATGGGATAGGTTCTTTATGCTGGAATGGCAGTGTTTTCCTTTTCTCCAACATTCTTCCAATAAGCCCTTCTGGCTCGTCCACATGATCTTTAGCAAACTGCAGACGAGCAACAATGTTCTTTTTGGAGAGCAGTGGCTTTCTCCTTGCAACCCTGCCATGCACACCATTGTTGTTCAGTGTTCTTCTGATGGTGGACTCATGAACATTAACATTAGCCAATGTGAGAGAGGCCTTCAGTTGCTTAGAAGTTACCCTGGGGTCCTTTGTGACCTTGCCAACTATTACACACCTTTGCTCTTGGAGTGATCTTTGTTGGTCGACCACTCCTGGGGAGGGTAACAATGGTCTTGAATTTCCTCCATTTGTACCCAATCTGTCTGACTGTGGATTGGTGGAGTCCAAACTCTTTAGAGATGGTTTTGTAACCTTTTGCAGCCTGATGGGCATCAACAACTCTTTTTCTGAGGTCCTCAGAAATCTCCTTTGTTCTTACCATGACACACTTCCACAAACGTGTGTTGAGAAGAGCAGACTTTAATAGATCCCTGTTCTTTAAATAAAACAGGGTGCCCACTCACACCTGATTGTCATCCCATTGATTGAAAACACCTGACTCTGATTTAACCTTCAAATTAACTGCTACTCCTAGAGGTTCACATACTTTTGCCACTTACTAATATGTCATATTGGCTAATTTTCCTAAATAAATAAATGACCAAGTATAATATGTTTGTCTCATTTGTTTAACTGGGTTCTCTTGATCTATTTTTAGGACTTGTGTGAAAATCTGCTCCAAAAAGCACAAAATATCAAGCAAGACCAGCTATGTGGTTTCTGACACCAACCTTGCATGATATTTTGCGCTTTTTGGAGCAGATTTTCATAAATGTTTACACTGCAAAATACTAGACTGCATTGTACATATCTGTCACTCCTGGTTCTAGTGTGATGGCTTCATCAGGATTGGCAGATAACAAATTAACGACTAACCTTTTAAGAAAAAAACAAGACATGAGATATCTGGAATATTTCTGGGACCCAAACATGTGTTAGTTTGAGTTTTATATCAAACATTTAAATCTTTTCATAATTGTATGTTTGCATACAAGAAGACTATTTTAGTGAATTTCCCTGTTTCCAGCTCCCTTTTTTATATTATATTAAAAGTGATATGAAAAACTTTCACTAAAACCAACCAGGACCTTTTATTTTTCTTTCCTGACCTCATATTATTATACTGCTGTATTATTTATCTTTAACAAAGATAGTTAGAGATAAATATACATCTCCTCTAAGTAAAATAATAAGAGCTTGTCTAAAGTACAGAAGAGACTCGTCAGTGGTGCCATGTGCTACATTATGGGAACAGGGACTGAACCTTACCTCTACGCAAAGGAAGAAGCTTGTTCTCCAAGATATCACGAGCATCTGTGCCCTCATCCATCAGGTCCAGTTTGGTGATCACGCCGATCGTTCTCACTCCTGCTCAAAGGCAAACAAGTTCAATGTATACATGCACAGACACACTTAAACAAAAAACATAACAAAATACTAATGTGTATGCAATACATGATTTAAAATGCATATTACTGTGTGTTAGGTCATACACACATTCCAGTCCTGGATTAGTAAATATACAGATAACCAATCTACTTGATTAGCTGGATCAGATCTACTGGATTACAAGTGGAACTAAATTATGTAGGAAGGTACAACTCCAGGAAAGGGTTTGGCAATCGTTGCTTGGAGTAGGGTTGTAAAAACTAAGCCCCAAGCTTTTCATATGTAAGCATAATTTGACACTTGTGTGTAACTCATAACTCAGCAGTTATTTTAATGGATAGCCTTGTGCTGCCAATGTGCTGCTCTTAAACAATGTCTATAGGATTTTGTTTACATGTGTATGGCTTATGTATGCTTTCTTGGACTTCCAGTCATAGGTGGCTTCAGTATCATCTGGGCTTGAACCATGGGCATTTCTAGACTACTTCTTGTACTGGGGCACACACAGAATTTAGAGGGGCACAGCTAGACCCTTCTGCTTGCAGATTAGTTGTTGGGGCACAACTGTGCATACAAAATGAACTTGTTAAACACTGAATACATTAAATGATTTAACACTAAAGTGGGCGTTACTGTGCCATGGATAAATGAAGAACAAAATTAACACTAAATCATTTTCTTCACTGCATTGATTTTGTTTATGCTTGTTTACGTACCTGATACCTTTGCTAGTTTAATGATTGCCTTTACTTCAGTTGTATAACATGTACTTTTGGTAGGGTATACAGTTATAAGTGATATATATCATATAGGCTAAACATATAGGCGATATATAGGTATCATTACCTTGCCTGCAATGTGGTTGACTTTCTTTTAAATATTTGCTGTTGTTCATTAATCCATGCAGAAAACCTAAAGAACTGGCTTTGACTGAAAGCATTACCAAGCTTATGGAAAGATGCCGGGGCATTATGGGAAATGGAGTGTCTGTAGTGAATAGGCATGGGGTGTCCTGTAGTTCTGCTCAGCAATGCAGCACAAAACTGACTTTCCACCAGCGTGGAAACATTTTATGTGCATGTGCCCCAGTAAAGTGGGTCTAATAACGCCCCTGGCTTGAACTCTAGGCTTAACACTTTTCTTTTTATTGTAGATTACTTTATTTTTAAAATGTCGTTACCCTGTTTTAAAATCTCCTGTCGTGCAAATGTTTTTTTACTCACCGGTATCAGAACCTAACAAGCAAAACACCCTCTTTGATAGAAAACTGCTAAATTGATGTTTATTTATTCATACACAGCTGAAAATGGCTGCAAATACCATCCCTTGATGTCATTCTACAAACTAGGGCACCTACTTTCTTCAAATCTAATAAACATGCTTTTCAAAACACATGGATAACTCATAATATGCCAGGCCTCCCACACCAGGGAAGCTTAACAAGGGCTTGACTTTTGAGGGGTGTAAAGGAATGTCATCCACATGATTAAAAAAATGGAAAACACTACTTTCCTTGTAAAATTGTCACCTTTTCTGAAAATGGTTTATATGGTATATGCATATTGCTTGTTGTATTGTATTAGTTAGTACTAAACTTGAGACCATACACTCTATGGACAAAAGTATTGGGACATACCTCTTAATCACTGAATTGCCACAGGTGTATAAAATAAATCACCTAGCTATGCAGTCTGCCTTTACATTTGTGGGAAAAAAATGAATCTGGTACTATAATAGGATGCCACCATCACAACAAGTCAGTTTGTGAAATTTCTTCCCTCCTAGATATTCCACGATCACCTGCGAGTGGTTTTATTGAAAAGTGGAAGCATTTACTCAGAAACTCAGCCACAAAGTGCAGACTATGGGAAGTAACAGCAGGATGCCGAGGTGCATATTGCATAAAAGTCATCAACGCTCTACTGACTCAAAACCTTCTCTGGCATTAACATCAGCACAAAAACTGTGTGCCTGGAGCATCATGGCATGGGTTGTCATGGGCAAGAAGCTGCATGCAAACCTTACATCACCAATAACAATGGTAAGCATTGGATGGAGTGGTGTAAAGCACACCAGCACTGGACTCTGGAGCAGTGGGAATGTGTTCTGGGTTTGGGTTTGCTGAATGCCAGGAGAATGTTACCTGCCCGACTCCATTGTGTCAACTGTAAAGTTTGATGGTGGAGGGAAAATGCTATGGGTTTGTTTTCCAGTGATTGGCCTAGGCCCCTTAGTTCCAGTGAAGGTCAATCTTAATGCTTCAGCATACCAACTTTGTGGGAACAGTTTGGGGAAGGCCTTTTCTGTTCCAGCATGCACAAAGCTAGGTCCATAAAGGCATGGTTGGGCGAGTTTGGTGTAGAAGATCTTGACTCAACCTCAACCCAGTCAAACACCTTTGGGATGAACTCGAATTTATATTACAACCCAGGTCCTCTTATCCAACATCAGTGTCTGACCTCACAAAAGTTCCTCTGGATGAATGAGCAAAGATTCTCACAGACACACTCCAAAATCATGTAGAAAGATTCCCAGAAGAGTGGAAGCTGTTATAGTTAGGGAGAACCAACTCCATATTAATGCCTATGGATTTAGATGTCATAAAAGCACCTGTAAGAGTAAGGTGTAGGTGTCCCAATACTTTTGTCCATATATTGCATTTTATTCACGTCAAAACAGTAGCATCTCATGTACTGTATTTATTCAAAGTAATCGCGGCTCGGTGGGTAGCCCCATCGCCTCACAGCACGAATTTCCTGGGTTCAATCACAGTTTTGTAGCTTGGATCCCTTCTGTATGGAGTTGGCATTTCCCCCCCATGTCTGCGTGGGTTAACTTTTGGTACTCTGGTTTCCTCCCACAGTCCAAAGACATGTGAATTCTAGATACTAAATTGCCCGTGACTGTGTTTGATATTGAACTTTGATGAAACGTGTGTATTGATGTAACCTTGTTCCTAACATAAACATAGCCAACCAAATAAAATAAACAAAAGCACTCATATGACCTTAATGGGCCCAACTGGGATATACTACAATACAATACTAAAAAATACAAACAAGTTTAGTTCGTACCTTGAGGGTCCACTTCCTTGGCAATTTTGAGGGCGTCCGAGTTGGCCAGATCGGAATTGGCAGGTGATACAGCCAGCAGCAGGCAATTCTCCTTGGTGACAAACTGCATGATCATGTCCCTGATCTGGGACTCAATATCAGCAGGCTGGTCTCCAACCGGAACTTTGGTCATCCCAGGCAAGTCCACTAGGGTGAGATTCAAGACTGGAAACAAAGGAATAAGCTTGTATGATGAGAAAGGTAATTATGTTTCACATTAAAACTAAAAATGGCAGAAACAAATGCAACAATTCCTAGGCTGCAGTATAAGTGGGTTGGGGTATCTCTAAACTTAAGTGTGCATGTGTGTGCTACCATGAGGGGAGTAGACTCTCAGGTTGATGGGTACTGGAGAAATTCCCTTGTTCTGTCCAGTGATGCGGTCTGTCTCCGCTTCAATCTCCTGACGCACTTCATCAAAATCGATGAATTTTTTCCCTTTGCAGTGCAGGAACTCAGCATATTCTGTAAATCAAGGAACATTGGTTGAAGCTTTTTCTTTATTTCTATGAAAGCAAGACTTCATTAATGCATCTGTGAAGACTTTTGGCCACTGTGCCCCACTGCTTTAGAAGATCTATGCTATTTTTTATCGTATTTTTCTTTGTTTTTACATCTACAGTATTGTATTCTTAATGCAAATAAGTCTCCATGGGTTCTAAAAAGGTTAGTTTATAAGAGCCAACCAAAAGCAAAACAGGTATTGAATCCGCCAAGAACACAGGCTGCAATCAGCGTAGCAGCTATGCTAGAACCTGGAGTTCATCAATAGAGTAAGTAAGCAAAACTTACTTTTCACTTTCAATACATTACTCACTAAATTCCATGACATTTTTCAACTCTTTATTATAAAATAATGTGTTAATGATTTTGGCCAACTGTAGGTTAATGTGAGTGTTTTAAACATTGACCTACTTATCATTACTTATCATAGTATCCATTCCATATCTCTGGTCTTATAAAGTATAGACCGCTGTGCCAAACATTTGTTAAACTCCTCAGTTCATGATACATTTAACTTGTGATGGATTTGTCGGAACATATCGTAAAATACCTGTACAATACAACTCCATGAATGTACAGTGGTGTGAAGAAGTGTTTTTGCATGTTTGTCACACTTAAGTGTTTCAGAACATCAAACCAAATTAAATATTAATGAAAGAACACAAGTAAACACAAAATGCAGTTTTTAAATGAAGGTGTTTATTATTAAGGGAGAAAAAAATCCAAACCTACATGGCCCTGTGTGAAAAGTGATTGCCCCCTAAACCTAATAACTGGTTGGGCCACCCTTAGCAACAACAACTCCAACTTGTGATAACTTGCAATGAGTATTTTACAGCATTGTGGAGGAATTTTGGCCACTCATCTTTGCAGAATTGTTGTACTTCAGCCACATTGGAGGGTTTTCGAGCATGAACGGCCTTTTTAAGCTCATGCCACAGCATCTCAATAGGATTCAGGTCAGGACTTTGACTAGGCCACTCCAAAGTCTTCATTTTGTTTTTCTGCAGCCATTCAGAGGTGGACTTGCTGGTGCGTTTTGGTTCATTGTCCTGCTGCAGAACCCACGTTCATTTCAGCTTGAGGTCATGAACAGATGGCCAGACATTCTCTTTCAAGATTTTTGGTAGACAGCAGAATTCATAGTTCCACTTATCACAGCAGGTCTTCCAGGTCCTGAAGCAGCATAACAGCCCCAGATCATCACACTACCACCACCATATTTTACTGTTGCTATAATGTTCTTTTTCTGAAATGCTGAGTTACTTTTATGCCAGATGTACGCCAGATGTCTTGTCAGTCCACAGAATGTTTTACCAAAAGTCTTGGGGATCTTCAGGACGTGTTTTGGAAAAATTTTAATGTTCTTTTTGCTCAGCAGTGGTTTTCATCTTGGAACTCTGCCATGCAGCCCATTTTTGCCCTGTCTCTTTCTTATGGTGGAGGTATGAACACTGACCTTAACTGAGGCAAGTGAGGCCTGCAGTTCTTTGGATGTTGTTGTGGGGTCTTTTGTGACCTCTTGGATGAGTCGTTGCTGTGCTCTTGGGGTAATTTTAGTCTGCCGGCCACTCCTGGGAAGGTTCACCACTTAAGGTCCTATTTAAGTGATGTCCTGATTGAGAACAGGTGTGGCAATAATCAGGCCTGGGTGTGGCTAGAGACAGTGAACTCAGGTGTGATAAACCATAGTTGAGTTATGTTTTAACAAGGGCGCAATCACTTTTCCACATAGGGCCATATAGGTTTGGATTTGGATTTTCACCCTTAATAATTAGCACCTACATTTAAAAACTGCATTTTGTGTTTACTTGTGTTGTCTTTGACTAATATTTAAATTGGTTTGATGTTCCGAATCACTTAAGTGTGACAAACGTACAAAAAAAAAAGGAAGTCAAGAAGAGGGCAAACACTTTTTCACTGTATATAATGTCTTATACAGTGTGGAATGGATTACTTCAATTTACATTATTCGTTATGGGGAAAATTTGCTTGGTACTCGTCATTCTCAGCAAGCCTTCAGGAACAAATTAATGGCGAGAACCGAGGTACCACTGTATTGAAAAGCGATGTAAACCGAATCTCCCATTTGTCAGAATAAGCCATAGCCAATGCCTGAATTAAAAATGAAAAACAAGTTCTATAGTTTAGTTTGGTCGCAATAGGCTAGCCAACTTGTTAGTTTCATAGGTCATTCCTAATGTGTTTGTTTAAACTATACTCACAGTAAAAATATATTTATATTCAAGGTAAGATGAAGAAAACAAGTCAGCAGAGTGAGTGTGATGCTCTAAGCAATCTTCTGCTGGGAAACCTTGCCATGAGCCATCTACCTAAATACCACTGAGACTCAGATGGTCATAATGTTCTGGCTCATTAGTGTAGGCATGTATAAATATAAATGTATTAAATAAACAACAGAGCCAGCTCACAGTAAGACACGATGAGTTGTTACCTGTGGGGCAATTGATGAGCTGCAAAACCAGGGGGCGACGAGTAACAATACCAGAGCCTCTGGGCAGAAAATCCCTTCGAGCAGAAGAAAGCAGGATTAGTCGCTCATTTAAAAACAGTAATCATGGCAGTGATTACCATATACATGGTCATGTTGCCATATCAAACAATATAACTATTGAAAAAGGCTAACACATAAACAGTGTCAAATTGCACTTTGATACATTGAGTTGCAACTAGTGATTTGTACAAAAGAAAGGTAATCGGGCTCAAAACATCAGTTATGTTCTACTGAACATTTTACTTAAACCTTTCTAATGTAAGGAGTACTAAATTGTTTAGTAAATTTTCATGCCCATGAAACTACTAAACTAACCTAATAACATTTCTACACCTTATTAAAACACCAGGATCTATACATGAATTAATATGCAAATTGGACATCTTATGTCCTCCAACCTACAAGAATGTCTTGCCAGCCCTCAAACAGATTAGCAAAAAGGGCTGCCCAGTACCCAGAAACTACCAGTGAAAAGGAAGGCTGCCCAGTGGGGTGTCATTAGAGCACAAGATTCCTGGATCAATTACCAGTCATTGTGCTCAGTTTGCCAAACACATTGACAAGCATGCTTTCTTCTGTTATATAATATATATATATATATATATATATATATATATATATATATATATATATATATATATATATATATATATATATATATATATATATATATATATATATATATATATATATATATATATAAAATGTTAAGGTACCGACCTATGGTCCAGAGGTCCCTTCTTGAAGTCCTAGCACTGTCCTTAACCCACACATGCTTTGATTCCACATTGTTAGGCTGTATCAGTCTTAAGACATATACAAGACTTTATCAATGTATATTTTTAAATATGTGTGTAAACACTTTTGGCCACTGTGGCCCACTGCTTTAATAGCTTATATACACAAATGAGACAAAATATTATGACCTCTAATAGATTGAAAACTGATATAATTGATCATCTCATTACAACTGTCATGTTCTGGGATATATTAGACAGTAAGCAACCAGTTGGTTCTACTAGTCGATGGTTCCCAACCTAGCATCCAAGCCCCTCTCAAGGCAGAGCCAAACATCACAGGGGTAACACAGTTGTAAGTCACAATTGTTCAGCTTACGTTAATTACAGTGGGGCATATGTAGTTCTGGGATTTTTGCTCAGGGTGTGGACAGGTGTCTTTTATACAGATAATGAGGTCAAACAGGCGCCATTAATACATGTAACGACAGGACAGAAGAGCTTCCTAAATAAGAAGTTACAGGTCTGTGAGAGCCAGAAATCTTGATTGTTTGTGGGTGACCAAATACTTATTTTCCACCATAATTTACCATTAAATTCTTTAAAAATCCTACAATGTGATTTCCTGGATTTTTTTCTCATTTTGTCTCATAGTTGAAGTGTACCTATGATGAAAATTACAGACCTCTCTCATCTTTCTAAGTAGGAGAACTTGCACAATCAGGGGCTGACTAAATACTTTTTTTGCCCCACTGTATTTGGGCTTTAATGAAAAACACTGAAAACCTTCATAACCGCTGAAACAACAAAAGTCTCAGACATTGGTCCCTACTGCATACATTTACTTTTTTAGAAAAATGAATCTGTACTATTTTAATTGTGTATATTAATCTCTTGATTTAAAAGAATAGCATCCTGTGATGACTAATTTGACCCATCCCCCCTATTTCTCTCTAATTAGCGAAATCACCAGTTTACAAGAAAGAATACATTTCTGTGGTCTATGTTAATGCATATAAATAAATGACTGGACTTGTGTGAGTTTGTAGCTTTTAACGAGCAAGTACATGGAAAGCAGCCCGTGTCTATGTGTGGTGTGTATAGATTGTTTGACGCAAACTGCAGACGCAGTAAGACAAAATCTTTGCACTGTTGTCAAACATCCACGCGCAGAGCTTGGAATACACACTGCAGTGCAGTAATGACAACTATATTCAAATTTCACACTCTGACTCACACACCACATTCACACATCCATCTCACAGCAGGGCCTCTTCTCTAACACTAGCAGTTTTCCATCACATGCTCTGCAGTCTTGCATTTTACTCTAAATTATTATTTTCATGATGGAGAGACTAATTTCACTTACATCCTGTAATAATGATAATTTCTGGGTTTCACAGTTTATTAAAGTCCAGAGTAAGATGTAACATTACACATAATTACACATCACGCATAATAACAAATGCCATATTTATATTTGACTTGCTTATTATGTGGTGTCCCATTTATTTACGTAATTATTTAGACTTTAATTATGTTTCTATTTACCTCAATTAGTAGGACTAAGCAGCAGTCTCAGCTTCATTGAAAAGTTATTTAATAATTTCTAAAGTCATTGCAACGTAATTTTTATGCATATTCATTATTTCAATTTTGAACAAAGTATTGTTTAGTTCTATACCAACAACTATTTTATGTGAAGTGGGGATGTTTTCTTAAGTGAGATTCATGCTCAAAATCCTTAAGATATTTGATAGGTGTTGCATGATCAGCCTGACCCACTTTTTGCCATAAAGCACCATTACTTCACAAAGCCTCCATATAAATTACAGTGGTGCTTGAAAGTTTTGAACCCTTTACAGTTGTCTATATTTCTTCATAAATATGACCTAAAACATCATCAGATTTTCACACAAGTCTTAAAACTATATAAACAGAACCCAGGTAAACAAATGAGACAAAAATATTATACTTGGTCATTTATTTATTGAGAAAAATGATCCAATATTACATATTAGTGAGTGGCAAAAGTATGTGAACCTCTAGGATTAGCAGTTAATTTGAAGGTGAAATTAGAGTCAGGTGTTTTCAAACAATGGGATGACAATCAGGTGTGAGTGGGCACCCTGTTTTATTTAAAGAACAGGGATCTATCAAAGTCTGCTCTTCACAACACGTTTGTGGAGGTGTAGGACCTCAGAAAAAGAGTTGTTGATGCTCATCAGGCTGGAAAAGGTTACAAAACCATCTCTAAAGAGTTTGGACTCCACCAATCCACAGTCAGAACAGATTGTATTAACAAATGGAGGAAATTCAAGACCATGTGTTACCCTCCCCAGGCGTGTCGACCAACAAAGATCATTCCAAGGGCAAGGTGTGTAATAGTTGGCAAGGTCACAAAGGACCACAGGGTAACTTCTAGCACACATATATTATAATATAAAATTAAAAAAGATCTTATATATATATATATATATATAGATATATATATATATATATACCTATATATATTATTATATATATTATTATATATAATATATACATATGCTATATATAGATATATATATATATATATAGATATATCATATATCTATATATATATATATATTATATATTATATATATTATATTATATTATATATTATATATGTGCAAAGCTGGTAGAGACAAACTTTATAGAAAAATTATAAAAATTATATATTATTATATATAATATATATATGTATAATATATATATATATTATATATATATATATATATGTATATATATAATATTATATATATATATAAAATAATTTTTGTAATTTTTCTATAAAGTTTGCTATAATTACAGTTATCAGTGCATTTGGATATGTCTCTAACAGCTTTGCACACCTAGATTATGGAATATTTGCCCATCCTTTCTTGTAGATTTGTTCAAGTTCAATTTCCTGATAAAGTTCAAGTTCCTGATAATCAGCCATTTCTGCTCTCTACAACTCCATCCACATATTTTCTATTGATTTTATACTGAATTTGGGCTATTAGGCTGGAATTAGGCTATTAAGTTTGGGTGTACTTGGCATCATCTTTTTTTCTATTCAAGACCTGACCACCTGTCCAGTCCCTGTTGAAGATAAACACCCAAAACATTATGTCGCGACCTTCATGCTTCATAGTAGGTATGGTGTATTTGGTGTGCCAAAGTCTTTGGTTTTTGCCAAACATAGTACTTTGGATTTCAGTCCAAAGACTTGGGCTCAGCTGACCATAAAACCTTTTGCCCTGAGACTTCAGAAGCGCAAACCAGACTCAGAGTGGCACTTTTTAAGAAGAGGCTACTTTCTTGCCACCCTGCCATAAGAACACTCTCAGATCACTCTCAACCATCAACTTATAAGTCCTTTAAACTTGCCACTCTCCTCTGATCAATATCCTCCTGGTTCGGTCATCCAGTTTGGAGGGACAGGCTAATTTAGGCAAGATGTTGGTGGTGCCATACACATTCTGCTTCTTACTAATGTTTTGAACTCTACTCCAAGGGATAAAAGCCTCTGGTTAAAGCCTGTATCCCTCTCTTAGTGACTTAACAGTCAGTTTTATTCTGAGACAAACAAAACCACTAAAAGTAATTGTAGATGGGGACTAGTTACCCAAGCATGTGATCAGTTGTACATGAGCCTGAAGTTGCAATTGGTTAATGTAAATGATCTAAATGACCCAAACAGGTATCCTACTAATAAAATGTTAATATTTGATCAGATTTATGTGTTCTTTTACAAGGTGTGATTTTGTGGATTACCTTATAAATGATAACAATTTCTTACCACTGATGATTTTCTGTAGTCACTGTGCTACTTTGCTAAATGGTAACTATGACTCCTTCTGCTGAAATAGCACTAGAACAGCAGTGGGCATTGTTTTTCCAATCAATGGAGCTTGCCAGCGACAGGATGACGGGACAGACTCTTCAGTGTACAAGGCACTCACACGCTGAAGAGGTCACTTTCTGGATTACCCCTAGACCTACCTCCCGCACCTCACTGCAACCATCTCTGCCTTCACAGTTTAAATATTGCATAATTTCATTCAGACTTCAAACAAATCGGCATTCAAATGGCCTTCTGGAACCAAGTTCAAATTCCGAGGTTCCACTACAGTACTAGTATATTAAAAATAATTATTTCCCCATTATTCTCCTCATCATAACTATAATATCAGTTTTAGTAGAATTATTGTTTACTTTTTCTTATGTTTTTGAAAACCGTCACTCCTGACTAGGCTCATGGTGTCCATCTCCTGAGAACACAGGGCACAGGTGTAGGCATGCCATGGATAGGACCACAGTCCATCACATGCTATAGGGATCACTCTTGAGTATGTTCTTGTTGTTGCAATAACAATAATAATAATAAATATTTGGCCAGCAGGGATATTAACAATAACCTGATGTAGAGCACTGTAATCCCTAAACATTAAGCCTCAGCCTCCAGTGTAAAAACCACAGCACACTATAAAGTTTATTTATATGGCACTTCTCATGAAGGAAGTTCAGTGTGCTTCCCAATTTGAAGTTAAAACAACACAGAAAGATATAACAACAGAATTACACAATCCAAAAAGTAATAACAAAATGGCAGCCAGATTAACTAAGAATTTAAAATGCACAAAATCAAAATGCATCTGATAAACCACTCAATTCAAAGACATTCAAAGCAGAAAGGTCAATAAAAATAAAATTGTTACTTATTAATTGTTACTTATTGTAACTTATTGTTACTTTATTGTTACTATAGCTACTTTATCGTGTTTATATAACTGTGCCTAATTTTATGACTATTTCAGTTTGTATTATGCAAACCTAGCTTGTTATGGTTAGGTTGATACTCACCACTATCCCTGTTTCTTCTGCTCACAAACAACATCCTAAAAGGTGTGAAATTAAATTTTATTAATCGTGGTGGGACAGGAAGTGAACTTCACTCGTTATATTTGACCAAAATTCCCCATATTTCCATTTCGCCGAACACATTTAATCAAAATAGCCAAATTCGTTGCATCTGGCGCCGTAGACGGCAAGGGACCGACTATAAAGTCCGATCACTGTGTAAAAACGTTTGACAGAACAGACTGAAAAACAGACATTTGAAAATCGCTACCTAACCTCAACAACTTCCTCTGTTTTAACAGATATTTTTGGAAGTGTAGGCATTCTAAGCATGAATGTAGTCATTTTTAATATAACAAATTGCTACTATGACACACCGATATAACATATAGACCTAAAATCACCTGTACTGTTCAGAGACACATCTAATAAACATATTACAACCTTTAGTTTGGTAAAATATGCCTTGGTTGAACTATAAGCATTTTTAATGTAACACATTGCTAATGTGAAACATCCATAGGACTTATAATCACTTGTGTACTTGTTTGTTTGGTTTATTTAATGTCACTATCAGTGGCCATTTCAGCAACACACTCAAGGTTACATCAAGAATAGTCATGTATATACTGTACACTCAAGTCAATGGCAAGTTAGCATAATCAATTAACTTAGCACGCATGTCTTTGGACTATGGGAGAAAACTGGAGTAACCGAAGTAAACCCTCATGGAGGACATGCAGAGTCCACACAGAAAGGACCCAGGCTGCTAGTACATACTACAAGCTAAGCATATTAAAATCTTTAGCTCGGGAACATATATTTTAATCAATTTCAATTATTTTTTTCATAGAAATAAAATACGACTATGTGGAGCCATTAAAGTTAAAAAAAATAACAGAATAGATGAAATAAAATTAATAAGGTGTGTTGTAAATTACAGTTGTGCTTGAAAGTTTGTGAACCCCTAAGAAATTTCTGCATAAATATGACCTAAAACATCATCAGATTTTCACACAAGTCCTAAAAGTAGATAAAGAGAACCCAGTTAAACAAATGAGACAAAAATATTATACTTGGTCATTTATGTATTGAGGAAAATGATCCAATATTACATATCAGTGAGTTGCAAAAGTATGTGAACCTCTAGGATTAGCTGTTAATTTGAAGGAGAAATTAGAGTCAGGTGTTCTCAATCAATGGGATGACAATCAGGTGTGAGTGGGCACCCTGTGTTATTTATAGAACAGGGATCTGCTCTTCACAACACGTTTGTGGAGGTGTAGGAGCTCAGAAAAAGAGTTGTTGAAAAAGGTTACATAACCAACTCTAAAGAGTTTGGGCTCCACCAATCCACAGTCAGACAGACTGTGTACAAATGGAGGAAATTCAAGACCATTGTTACCCTACCCAGGAGTGGTCGACCAACAAAGATCACTCCAAAGTAATAGTTGGCGAGGTCACAAAGTACCCCAGGGTAACTTCTAAGCAACCGAAGGCCTCTCTCACATTGGCTAATGTTAATGTTTATGAGTCCACCATCAGAAGAACACTGAACAACAATGGTGTGCATGGCAGGGTTGCAAAGAGAAAGCCACTGCTCTCCAAAAAGAACATTGCTGCTCGTTTGTAGTTTGCTAAAGATCACGTGGACAAGCCAGAAGGCTATTGGAAGAATGTTTTGTGGCCGGATGAGACCAAAATAGAAATTTGGTTTTAAAAGAAAAGCATTTAGGTTTGGAGAAAGGAAAACACTGCATTCCAGCATTAAGAACCTTATCCCATCTGTGAACCATGGCTGTGTGGTAGTATCATGGTTTGGGCCTGGTTTTGGCTGCATCTGGGCCCAGGATGGCTTGCCATCATTGATGGAAGAATTAATTCTGAATTATATCAGAGAATTCTAAAAAGAAAATATCAGGTCATCTGTCCATGAACTGAATCTCAGAGAAGGAGAGAAGGTGGGTCATGCAGCAAGACAACGACCCTAAAGCACACAAGCCGTTCTACCAAAGAATGGTAAAGAAGAATAAAGTTAAATGTTTGGAATGGCCAAGTCAAGTCCTGACCTTAATCCAAGTCGAACATGTATGTGAAAGAACCTGAAGCGAGCAGTTAATGTAGGAAACCCACCAAACATCCCAGAGCTGAAGCTGTTCTGTACGGAGGAATGGGCTAAAAAATCCTCCAAGCCGGTGTGCAGGACTGATCAACAGTTAGAGAAACCGTTAACCCCAAGTAGCAGTTATGCTGCCACATGGGGGGGGTCACACCAGATATTGAAAGCAAAGGTTCACATACTTTTGCCACTCACTAATATGTAATATTGGATAATTTTCTTCAATAAATAAATGACCAAGTATAATATTCTTGTCTCATTTGTTTAACTGAGTTTTCTTTTCGGTACAGTGTTCCACAGTTTGGGTGTGTAGTGAATGAAGGCTTCACCAATTTTATTTTGGGGGGCTTTCAGAATGCTTAGCAGACTTGATTTGGAGGATCCAAGGGCTCGTGAAGGGACAAAAAGCAACAGAAGCTCAATGATATAAAAGGTTGCTAAACTGTTTAGAACTTTGTATATGTTACTGGTGATGTGTGAAATTAGGCATTGCATAGAATGCCTAGGAAATATACAGAATAAAGAAAAAAAAGTGTGGACTGCTTAATATTTCATACATGTTGTATTTTATAAAATGCTTAGGGAAAGCATGTAGCATATTAAAATAACAGACATTTTATCCTTTGCCTAAAATGTAACACATTCTATACATTGCCTACTTTTTACACATTGTTGGTAGAAGTAACAAGACTTTAAAATCAATTCTAAAAGATACAGGGATCCAGTGCAGTGCAGCTAGAATGGGAGTAATATGCTCCCTCTTTCTAGTTCTGGTTAAAAGTCTTTCAGCAGAGTTCTGAATTAGCTATATCCTCTCTTTTGCTGTTTTTGTTTTGTTTTTTTGGAAGACCAGTAAACAGAGTATTAACAATAGTCTAGTCTGCTTGAAATAAAAGCATGAATGAGCTTCTCGGCATCCTGTTGAGCTAAAGGTGGAAGAATGCTCCTGTGTTGGTCACCTTCCTAATGTGCGATTTAAAACTTAAATCAGAATGTAAAGTGACACTTCAATTTGTTACTGTCACATTCCAGATACAATAGAGGAATGGAAACAGACATAGGTGCAAGTGTGTGAGATTTATTTACCACAGACACTCTATAAATGACACCTCAATGACAGAGACAAGGGCTGATGCTAATGAACCATGCTACACAGTAACTGGAAGACAGCGCTAATGTGAACAAAATTCGAACAGGCTAAAACAGATGATGTGCTAACACAACTAGGCGAAATGTGATAATACAAACAAAGCTAACTCAATACATATGCTAATGTGTGCTAACAAACAGAGACCATTTGGTAAACCAACAAACACTACCCAAATGGAGTGAAAATGCTAATTCTAAAGGACAATGGGCTAAAAAAATGGACAATGCACTAACGTACAGACAAAGAAACACAGAACAGCTATAAGGGACAAGTTAGAAAGAACATGCATGATTCTAGTCTAATAAATATATAATATAATACAACAATAATAGTAATAGATTAGCAATAGTACACACTATGCATACAGTGGTGTGAAAAAGTGGTTGCCCCTTCCTGATTCCCTATTTTTTGCATGTTTGTCACACTTGAGTGTTTTGGAACATCAAGCCAATTTAAATACCAGTCAAAGACTACACAAGTGAACCCAAAATGCAGTTTTTAAATGAAGGTGTTTATTATTAAGGGAGAAAAAATCCAAACCCACATGGCCCTGTGTAAACATAACTTAATTCTGGTTTATATAGTCATAGATGGTTTATCACACATTTATCCACAAATGCCGAAGACATGGAACAGTGGTGAACCTTCCCAGGAGTGGCCAGCTGACCAAAATTACCACAAGAGCACAGCGACGACTATCCCAAGAGGTCACAAAGGACCCCACAACAACGTCCAAAGAACTGCAGGCCTCACTTGCCTCAGTTAAGGTCAGTGTTCATGCCTCCACCATAAGAAAGAGACTGGGCAAAAATGGTCTGCATGTCAGAGTTCCAAGACAAAAGCCACTGCTTAAAACTCATCTCAGTTTTTCCAGAACACATCTTGATGGTCCCCAAAACATTTGGGAAAACATTCTGTGGACTGACGGACTGGAAGGTGTGTGTACCATTACATCTGGTTACAGTGATATTAAAATTGCCTAATCAAATGAATAGCCTACACTGGATTACAAGGGTAACTGATAATCACTGTTGTGTTTTTGTGTTTATTAAATGACTTCAAATTAATACACGCAGTCTGCTGAAGCTAACACAACACATGAACCAGATGTGGAGAACTACACTGATCCAGACTTTGATAGCTTTATGTTTCAGGGACTTAGATTTGACAAAATCTAAAGCAGAGTTATTTGGTTGAATAATCAAATGATGGGGTTTACTGTCACCAGACACATTTTATTTCTTTAAGAAAACTGTGAAAACTGACAGTAGCAAACACACTCACAATGGGTCAATTTTGAGTGGCCAATTAACATGACACACATCTTTGGAATTTAGAAGGAAACCTAGTACCTGGTATAAAACCCACATGTACACTGGGAGGACAGCACTTTTCACTGATGGATTGTTTATGGCTTGTTTATGACCCACCCAAAATGGATAATAAATTTGATATGTTAAACCTGAAAGCTGTCCTGTTAAACAATGGCAGTTACTTCACTGGTTGCTTTCACAATGGCTTCAGTACTCATTGGCTATGCAGTATACATAAAATTAACTTACCATAAAATGAAGCAGTTGGTGAGTAGAACAAATCTATTGTGACCTAAAGGTAATGGCACTGATACTAGGAATGCAGCTTGGCTATACAAAGTGCTCTTTTTTCCTTTGTAAATGGGATATGCTATGCTATAGAGTCACAATACATTACTAAAAACTGCTGCTTCGTAAGCATTTCATGCCAGTGGAGAAACGTTAGGAGCATAAACCACTTGTTGTCCCACCAACAATATCTCTGTCTCTTCATAAGCTTCTAAGCTTGGGTTGATGAAAAATTTTGTGAAAGCAATAAACAAGGAAGGTGATGGATTTTGCTATCTGATACAGATGTTTCCAAGAATAGCTGATACCAAGATTAAGGAAGGTATGATTGGTTGCTTGGTTGGTTCACAAATCAGACAGATCATCAATGAGAGAGAATTAGAAGATCTGCTAGTGGGGCCAGAGAAAATAGCATGCTGAGGATGTTGTTGGGAGTTTTCTTGGCAACTACAGAGCACCAAACTGCATTGAGATGATTGACGCTTGCTTAAAGTATACAAAGCCATCAAGTGCTAAATATCATTCAATTTCATTTTCTGAATTCACAATTGGAATTCTTCCATGCTGATCTTGGTGCAGTCAGTGACCAGGATGTTGTGAACATGGAAAAGACTGCCCGGGATTGGTTCCCACCTTGCTTCCTGTGCTGACGGCTAGGCCCTGTGTGACCTTGAACTGAGTGTCTGCATGATTATTATTTATTTTATTTATTATAGATGTATAACAAAGTCTGCTGGTGTTTGGTGGACTGGCATTTCAGACTGGGGTTTCATTTCAAGTAACTGACTGTTAAGAACCTTAAAAAAGCATAAGTGACAATTTGATCTTGATGGTACTTCTGATAAAGAACCACTTAATCTTAATCACTAAACCAATATCAAAAATAAATGTAGGCCGCGGTTTCGTGCAGGTATAATCTG